>JANZLH020000427.1:5034751-5061232 GCA_026770325.2 Erythroxylum fimbriatum
TATATAATGCTCATACAGATAAAACCAAACTCTTTTGTTTTATTAATAATAAATATTTTCATTACAAAACTGTAACTGAAGAAGATAAAGTCACATGTAAATACACTTGCTTTCCAGGGTACTATATTTACATAACTCCAACAGGATTCAAGTTTTCTTTGACATGGGATGGTACAAGACATAATTTTTATCTAATTATTAACTAGTTATGTATTAGCAAACAATACGTACGTACGCACATACATACATATATACATATATATATACACATACATACATACATACATACATACATACATACATACATATGTGTGTGTGTGTGTGTGTGTGTGTGTGTGTGTGTGTAAGTCTAAAATGCATTTCATTCAAAATCTGGATATTCAAATTGGACTTATTAATCAATTCATAACTTTTCTAAGATAATACATATTTAATTGAACTCCTTTTACTGATAGGAATACATCTTAGATCTTATCGATTATCTTATGGTTAGAGTCTTACTTATGGCAACCTAGTGGAATTAAGAGAAGCCATAAGTATTATTACAAATCAACCTATACGAGAGTTAGGTAATCAATCGACATTAAAAGACTTTTCATATGGATGGAGTATTCACATGTTACCATAAAATATATATATGAGCCCCTTTTAATGAAAAATCAAATTTAATGAGGATTCAATTCTTCCTACATGTATATGTCTTGGACATTACAATGAGTTATGGGATCCTAAGCTAAGCCTTAGCTAAACCTTATAAGTATTAATGTTATAATTCTGTTTAGATACTCAAACTAATATCCTCCTACAATGATTCTTGCTAAGAAGAATGCCTATCTTATGGAAATTTTCCCTATAAGGTAATGGGTTACTCTTATAACACATCACTGGATAATGGTCAAAACTTTAGGCTAAGTAACATGAGTAAGTTTTAATTTATTATAGGCCCGAATGATTGATTCAATAAGTTCTTACTAATAGCCACTGATCGATTGATTCTAAAAGCTCACAAAATCAATTGTAGCAAGTTATTAAAACTAGAATAATATTTTAGAGTATTGATTATATAAGAACTATATTACTAAACCTATTAATCCTAGTTAAGCACTAAACCCAAATTAAACAGCTAATTATGAAATCTAATTTCATCATTACACTAATGAAAATAATATAAATAAAATAGTCAAGGAAAATCAATAAAGCAAACTTTAGGGCTTTAAGATTCATTTAGGCAAATTTCCAATTAACATACAAGACTGATTATCTATATTGAAATAACGATTAACCTATTATATCTATGCCCTCTCTCAATCCATATAGGTATGCTTAATTAGGCAACTATCGCCTCTCGATGCACAATTCAACCTAATTAAATTCATTAAGCATAGTTAATCTACTTGGTTATCATTATAGTCTAGGATACTTTTATTCTATATAGTGTTAAAGTGCTTAGTCTCCTAGTGTGAAGATTATGTTTCAACTCTTCATCCTTCATACAATCCTTAAGATTGAATCTACAATAGCCAATTACTAATTAAAAAAATTAAATATAAAGATAATAATTTAACTAATAATAGTCAAATTAGATGTTAATAAACTAAAATATCTATCTGAGTTACATCCCTAACCCTAACTAAGGTTTCTAGCCATTAAAAATAAAAGTAAATCATAAATAAATCAATCTTAGCATAAAGGAAAGAGTAGAAGAAAGGAATTATAGAAGTTGTCACTAGCTCCTCCACTCTTGCTTTGAATCCTGCGTCGATGCTATAAAAGCCTAGACAATGAGAACAAAAGTAAGATGATCGCCAAACACCTTCTAAAAGTCTCATAAGTTAAACCTAATAAACATATTTATAGTTAAATTTACAAAAATAGAGTCTTGGGATGTTTAAACTTGAAAAATAATGTCCTTATAAATTATACATGTAAACTAGCACTAGACCAACATCAACACCAGTGTTGATTTTGTTTTATAACTTCTATGCATTATGAATGAGTATGCAATCGACACCTAATACCAAGTTAAGAACAAAAGTAAGGCGGTTGTCAAACATCTTATAAAAGTCTCATAAGTTAAACCAAATAAAGTATTTATAGTTAAAGTTACAAAAATAGAGTCCTAGAATGCTTAAACTTGAGAAATAATATGTCCTCATAAATTATACTCGTAAACTAGTGCTAGACCAACATCAACACTAATGTAAATTTTGTTTTAAAACTTTTATGCATTATGAATCAGTGTGTAATTGACACATGATCCCAAGTTGTAATAGGCACCAATCTTGTTCTTTAACTTTCTCTATAGAAATATAAGGAGTCTAGCATTAGTTGCATACACCATTTTAGTGTGGGTCTTATTCTTTTTATCAAGTTCTTTAAACTTAATAAAAGGCAAACACCTATGTCCCTAATAAGTTGATAAATGTTCTACCTTGTTTACTAATTTCTTTAATTTTTGAAATATGTGAGCAAAAGTTGATCTCACATGTGTTCTACAAAGTTTTTGTCCATCTTCTTATCTTCCAAATGACTCTAGAATCTCCTCGATTGAACAATGATGGAGAAAGTTACACTCAATTCTATGTTTTCTCCTTAAGATCATCATCTACAAGACAATGAACTAAACATAGGAAAACATCCTATCATCCATATAAAACATACTGTAAATATGCAAAATACCAAGTACTTTAGCCTTAAACAACATGCAAAATATAAGAGTATCAATTTCTCTCCAGCTTGATTCATTACTTGTCCTCAAGCAATCAAAACAAATAAACCTTAACTACTAACCTAAAATCAACTAACTAGAACAAAAACAATTATATTTTTGTAGGTGTATAATAGTATTTAGCATATACCATAAGCCTTTAAACCTTTAAGTGCCTTAGTTAATGAGTTACAATATCTTGAGAGTTTATTTAAATGTTACCCATAAATATTAATCTACACTCATTAGTTAGATTCATAGTTAACAATATAAGATATACGTACTCAAGTCTCAATTAAATTGCAAAAGTTAAACATATGATGCTTCTTAAGTAAATCACAATACAAACAATATAAAGAAAATTTTACTTCTTTTATTAAGTTCAAATAGCATGAATTGACATGTCCTTACAAGATAATCACTTATTTACATAAGTTTTTAAAATTCAGATAAGGTACTCTGATTGGTATGCTTTGCCACAAATATAAGGTGCAGCTATAACTAGCACTAGTAAGAATGGGTAGATCCCATAAGGACCAGAATTACTAGTACTTACCATCTTTCTATTATTTAGTCTAACATATTATGATGATGATGATAAATCAAATATAAAATTTAAAATAATAAACTAAAATAAATCAATATAATTGACTAACTAGAATGAAGATTAAACCTAAAAACAATCAAAGAAGACATTGGTACCTGGACTTCGAATCCCTTGGGACTTTGAATGCAATCATGATTTCATTATTCAGATTAATCTATAGTTTATTAGACCGTGAAAATTCCTATCTTATGCTAATATCTTTCTCAAGATTATTATCACTTAATCCTTAGTTAATTAATTGAAGCCTCTTTCTAGTTTAAACTCCAAAGATTGTATTAATCGATTCGTGAATATCACAATTAGGTTTGACCCTAGTCTGAAAGATTTATACCGACCGATCTCTAAGTTTGCATGCAACTCCTTTCAATTATGGTAGATATATTTATATAAAAAGGATTCTCAATCTCAATTGCTTGAAGTCAAACATGAAATAATATGTTAGCAATATTAATTCAAGAATAATTAAGAACACATAATTAAATCTTAACAAGACTAAATAATGAATTAAGTTAAAATAAAATCACTACAAGATCTATCCCAGAGTTCATCTAATCCAAGTATCAACAAACGTTTAGCTTATAATCATAGAAGATATAACATCAAAACTAAAGAAAAAACGGAAAACTAAAAGAACTATAAGGAGATCCTTTTTAATTTGAAATCCATTTTAGATTGATGGAAATTCATTCAAAATATTTTTCCTTACTCGTTCTTCATTATTTATATTGCTCTAGGCTCTTAATATATGTTTTCTTAAGCCTCCTACGAACCTTTTTGGACCTCCACATGTTTTCTCTTTATTTGCCCTTTTATAGCTCAAAATTAGGGTTTATGGAGTGGACTCGGTCACTTACATAGTCATGTGCATGATCGTGTCCCTCAATCTTGCTTCAATTCTTCAAAAATCACAAACAAACATGATCACAGAGAGTTACACGATCATGGATATGGCCATGTCCACCTCTACACTACTATGTCCCTTAAGGATAACTTAATCTTTCACTATTTTGCCTCGATTCCATCTAATTTATGCTCCTTTTGACCAATGAAGACAATTAGGACCTAAAAACATAATAGGAATAAATTAAGTACTAAAAACAATAAGACACTCTCAAATAAACAAACAAAATGCACTAAATGTGAGATTAGAAATATAGTCTATATAATATTTATTAAATTCCTACACACTTAAGCGTCCAATTGTCCTTAAGCAAATCCATTTTATTACTTTTAACTTAATAAAAAATCTAGGAAAGCATTAAAACAAATCAAAGATATCCATCAAGATTCTCCAATAATCATTCAATTTCAAAGTTCAATGAATTTTAAACATTTAGTTACTTGGATCAAATTATAAATCAATATAATTCAATATATAATTCTTCAAATTTAATTCAATTCGCACAATTCTAATTAATGCATAAAATGAACATATATGAAAACAAAAGTGCTAAAAGCCTTAATCACTTTCATGACTCTTTATTAGAAACACTAAATTTAAACAATATAAGAGCATTTAGAAGTTTCTTTGAAAAGTCACCTAGCATTTTGACGCGAGAGTAAACACCTTATCATGAACACTCTTGTTTACTTAACTAGGTCACTATCTCAAATGATTACTAACACCACTTTTAAACTTTGACCTTTGACCTTTTTATTGGTAAAAAAACTAACAAATTGAAGTTATTTATACTTAAATTTCACATACTACTATTTTTCTTTTTTTATATATTTGGGATAATGAAAATGCTTAAAAATAATTCACATTTAACTTAATATATGTACAAATTATACATAAAGGACCATAATGTAAATCAAGTATCCATTCTCAAAATTAATAAACTAAATTGAAATCAATTTAATCATCAAAACTCAAAACTATTCACCTAATCAAATCAATTCACAATCACAATCAAACTTATAATGAATCATCTTAATAAACATCCTCTCTTTTAAAAGAAAATTTCTTGAACTATTCAATATTGATGTAATTATAACAAAATTGACAAGCTTAACTGCTAAGTCCCTCCCTCATACTTAAGTTGTACATATGTAAGAACAATGTAAATATGAAAAGTAAAGGAGGGGGTGAGGATAACTAATACTCCCCTAATATTGAAAGAATCCTAAACTTGTCCAATGTCAATAGGATCCATCCAGTGCTAATGAAATCTTTTCTACTCTAAAGCAAGGGTTGATGTTGCTTTCATAACTTGTGGAACTACATCAAATCTCAAGTACAAAATCAAGATCATCAAAGTAAAACTATGATATAAATAACTACTAATGAAAATCCTATAAACTAATCAATCAAAATAAGAACACTTAATTGTTAGGTTGCCTACCAACTAACACTTCTTTATAAGTTTTGTAGCTGGACATCTCAACAAATCCTTTTTCAACATGGATTTATAATCAGTGGCTTATTTTCAACGATTTTCCTACATAAGGGTTCAATAGCCTGTAAATAGGTCGATGCGCTATAAGATAATAAGGACTTAAGGTATTAAATTAATAAAACCAAGTAATTACACTAATTTCCTTTTTATTAACAATCTATTCATACAACAAAGAATGATAAAACCCCCCTAGATCTTTTATTGACTTTGATTGTTTGTTTTGTGACGAATAGGAGACCTCTATGCTTAAGATGACTATCGATAATACCTCAATAGCCTCCTTATTTGGCTCCTCCTCTTCATCTTCCTCTATCTCCTATGTCTTCTTTTCTTCCTTCACTTCTTAAATAACAACTTCCTTTATATCTTCAACCTTTAGCTCCTCTCATTCTATAAAATTATTATATTCAAATGTTCCATCTAAGTTAGCTTGGAGTATATAGATAAAACACCTGGCTCTTTAGTTTTATAGAAGGTAGCCTTGGTTTACACAAGGAATTTCATAAGAGCATTTAGAAGTTAATAATCTTCTTACTACTATTGTTGTAGAAATCTAGATGAAGTTTGATTGTACTATGAAAAGTTATAATAACTGCCCACTCTAGATTATAAGTATTCTCGTATGGGATATCTTGAGGTTAGTTCTCTATACAAGTTAGATGTCCCATAAATGTCACAACATGCCATGTATGTTAGTTGAGCTTTCACATATGTGTCACCATACTTCTCATTCCAAGCATTCAAAGTTGCCATAAGCGATGGCGTACCATAATCCCCCTAAGAATTCTCTCTTCTCCATCCTTGCATTGTCTTTGATAGCTACAATGATGAATACCCAAAACCTACAAACTAGACACAAATATAAGATTAAGAAAGAGAGTTATAAGGATAAATAAATAAATAAATATAAAAAGACAAGAAACAAAAATTAACAAAAAAGAAAATAAAAATGACTAGATTGATAAAATTAAGCATTTCCTAATATTTAAGTCCCCGATAGTGTCACCAAAAACTTGATTGGTATGATTTACTGTAAGTGAACGATGTAGCTGTAGCTAGCACTAGTAAGTACGGGTTAATCTCACTAGGACTAGAACTACTAGTACTTACCATCTTTTTATTATCTAGTCTAACAAATTATGGTGATGATGATAAATAAAATGTAAAATTCTAAATAATAAACTAAAATTAATCAACATAATTGACTAACTAGAACCAAGATTAAAGTAAAAGCCAATCAAATAAGACAATGGTACATAGACTTCAAATCTCCTAGGAATTCGAATGTAATCATAACTTCATTACTAAATTCAATGTATAGTTTATTGGACTATGAAAATTCCTATCCTTTATTAATTTCTTTCTCATGACTATTAACACCTAACCTTCAATCAATTAATTAAAATCTATTTCTAGTTAAAACTCATAAGCTTGCATTAATCAATTTCACTATTAAGTTTGGCCTTAATCCCAAAGATTTATTTTGACCTATCTCCAGGTCTACAAGCAACTCCTTTCGATTATGGTAGATCTATTCATACCAAAAAAAATTAAAATTTCAATTACATGAAATCATATATGAATTAATACAATAGCAATACTAGTTTAAGAATAATTAAGAATACATAGTTGAATCTTAATAAAACTAAAGAATGAATTAGTTAAAAATAAAATTACTATAAGGTCTATCATTAGGTTTATCTAATCTAATTACCAACAAAAGTTTAGCTCATAATCACAAAATATATAAAATTAAAACTAAAGGAAAAATGGAAAACTAAAAGAACAATGATGAGATCCCTTTTAATCTTCATGAAATCCACTTTCGGTTGATGATAATCTATTCAAAGTATGTTCCTTCACCTGTTCTTTTTTCTTTCTATCGCTCTTTGATATTAATATGTGTTTTCTTGAGCCTCCTTTGAGACTTTTACAAACCTCTTTGGACCTCCCTTTGTTTTTTCTTTGTTCTTCCCTTTTATAGCTCGAAATTAGGGTTATAAACATGGTTGTGAGCACATGGTCTTGTCCTTTAAAGACAACTTCAATCATTCACTTTTCTTCGCAATTAGGTCCCAAAAACATAATAGGAACTAATTAAGTACAAAAAATAGTAAGAACTCTCAAATAAACAAACAAAATGCACTAAATATGATATTGGAAATATTTATTTAGAATTTTTCATACTCTCACCATCTTCTTATATGGAAGTTAGATAATTTTCAAGCTTACGATAAGTTCATCTTCTTATAATTTTCAAGTTTATGATAAGTCATCTTCCTATCAATTAACTGAAATCTATTTCTAGTTAAAACTCATATGATTGCAATAATCAATTTCACTATTAAGTTTGGCCTTAATCCCAAAGATTTGTTTTGACCTATCTCTAGGTCTATGAGTAACTCCTTTTGATTGTGATAGATCTATTCATACTAAAAAAAAATTCTTAATTTCAATTGCATGAAATCATATATGAATTAATACGATAGCAATATTAGTTTAAGAATAATTAAGAATACATAATTGAATCTTAATAAAACTAAAGAATGAATTAGTTAAAAATAAAATTACTACAAGGTCTATCATTAGCTTCATCCAATCCAATTACCAACAAAAGTTTAGCTTATAACCACAAAATATATAACATTAAAACTAAAGGAAAAATGGAAAAAATAAAAGAACAATGATGAGATCCCTTTTAATCTTCTTGAAATCCACTTTAAGTTGATGATAATCTATTAAAAATATGTACCTTCACCTCTTCTTTTTTCTTTCTATTGCTCTTTGACATTAATATGTGTTTTCTTGAGCCTCCTTTGAGACTCTTATAAACATCTTTGGACCTCCCTTTGTTTTTTCTTTGTTCTGCCCTTTTATAGCTCAAAATTGGGTTTATAAACATGGTTTTGGGCACATGGTCATGTCCCTTAAAGACAACTTCAATCATTCACTTTTCTTTCTTGATTATGTCTAATTTTCTCTGCTTTTGACCCATGAAGGCAATTAGGTCCTAAAAACATAATAGGAACGAATTAAGTACAAAAAATAGTAAGAACTCTCAAATAAACAAACAAAATGCACTAAATACGATATTGGAAATATTTATTTAGTATTTTTCATACTCTCACCATCTTCTTATACAGAAGTTAGATAATTTTCAAGCTTACGATAAGTTTATCTTCTTATAATTTTCAAGTTTATGATAAGTTCATCTTCTTATCTAACTTATATCGCTTAAATAGATATGTATAAGAAAAAAAATCATAACAACTACAAATAGGCCATAATGGGACGAACAAAGTTAAGTAGGCTAATTAAATTAAGGAAAGGGAATACATAAAACAAAAATATTCATAACTAGTATAGCAAAAACAAATAAATTAATAAAAACATGCCTCCTTATCCACTAACTCCTCATATTCTTATAATCATCCTTATTCTCCTTCATTCTTTCAAGTACAAGAACCTATGTCAGTTGACTTTTAACTCTTTATCTTTTATATTTTTCACATTTTACTTTGCTTTTTGGATTGGCATAAGATTCCCCTTTTTACATTGCCATTTTCATACACTTTACCATTTCTCCCATAGTTATTTCACTGCATCTCGTTCCCAAAAACATCAGAGCATAAGTAAAAGCTTTAATAATCATGAATTAGAGAGTAAATACTTTCTTTTCTTTTAGGCTCAAGGATCTTTAAGAAAGCGTTAATAGGAAAAAAAAGGCATTAATTCGAGTTTTAGTGTAAAAGGGTGGCTAAAAGTCAAATACTATATGTCTTTATCAGTTTAATGCTTATAAACACCTTAATTATAATCTCAAAAGGATGGAATTCAAGTTTTAAAATTCAAAATCAAAGATAGTATCTACATAAGAAGGAAAATTTTTTCATGAAGGCCCAAATTTCCTACATGATCATTTAAGTTAAGTCAAAGTATAATCAAAGTTGATTTCTCTATTGAGGGTTCTTGGATGATTAGATAAATGATAAAACTTAGAATTATCATCTATTTGTGTATCAAACATGCAATTGAAAATGGTGAGAAGACTTGGATTTGGTATGACAATTGGTTGGACATCAGTCATTTGGTGCAATCAATAGAATTCTCTCATCTTTGATATCGGATGCCTTTACACCTCAGAGTTTCCTTTCTAATTATGTAAGGAACCTAGCAAGGCAACTTCAAGGATTCCAATCACTAGCTGATCATTTTCCTACACTGAGGACAACTCAAAGTGAAGAGACAATAATATGGATGCTAACTTCGAATGGTCAGTACATGAATCAATATTTTCAGAAATTGTTCACTAACACTACTATAGAAGCTCCTTGGTCCAATCTTATATAGAAACAATCTCTATGCCCCAAAGCTTCTTTCATCTCTTGGTTAGTGATTAGGAATAGACTCACGACTAAGAATCAATGGCATGGAAATGAAGATGTATTATGTTTGCTATGCAACAAGGAGGTGGAGGAAATAAACATTTTTTCTTTCAATGTAGCTGTTCTAAAGCTATTTGGAGCAGTATGTTATACATGTTGCCTAGTGATAACAATTGCTACAAATGGGAGCATGTCTTGAATTGGGTGATAAGCAATTATCGAAAAGGGAATCCAAACTTTATACTATATAAAGGTGTATTCATTATCACCATTTACAATATTTGGAGGGAGAGAAATCGAAGATGATTCACAGATGATAAACAAGAGAAATACCAGCTGGCAAGCAGAATAGCAAACCATATTTGAGCATATCTAGTGGCACATCATGCATAGAAAAAACTTCCAATGGAGATGAAATGTTGTTGGAACTTATAACTGTCTTTTCTTTCTTGTTGATTGATGTACTACCTTTTTCTTAGTTCATTTTGATTTGTTGTACATATAAGGATGGCGTTATGCCTTAAACTCACTATTATGTAGTTTTTAATTCCATCTATAGTTATTTCATATTCATTTAAAAAAAAGTGTAATCACTTAACAAATTAAGTTTATTAGAATTTCAAATTCAAAAGAATGCAATTCAATCATCTCTATTCCAAATATTCAATTTAGAACACTATTGTCACAATATTGTGCATCAAAAGTAAATCAACAAAAAGGGTATGAAAAACTCCTTAAACACTGGGACAATTGAACTGAAAATTTCCTATCATAACATACTTTACCATACTCAAAATTTACATAACACTTAATATTGGCAGAGACTTATAAATATTAAAATATATATTGCATTTAAGTTCTCAAATCACAAACTAAAAAAATTTAAAAGTTAGTTAAAATAAAACATAAATAAACATCATAAATATCCTAAACGTAACTATATGTATGCATACAGGCAGGGCTATAGTCATTGGGACGGTGGAGGTGGTTGGTTTTAGTCAATAAAAAAAGACTCTTTGTTGGCTAAAGCATGTTTTGATTCTTAAAACCAATCAATATTTGTGATTATGGTCTTTTCATATGACCATATTATTACTGCTCCTTCTGTTATAACATTCCTCATTCTCCTAATTTGTGAATATTATGATGTCCACTATAAGGAATAATGTTGAAGACTAAAAAGATATCTAATTTTTGTCTTAATTGTCGGAGCCATTCTTACAATATACAATTGAATATGCCAACTTCCCCATAATTTACAAACTCCACAAGTTCACACCTCCCACAACATTTCTTTCACCTTTAACAATTACACAAACCACAATAGCAATCAAAGTATAACACAATAAACACCAATTCTACAACTCGAAGTCAGTGTTCTCACAACTCCATAGTAGCAGTGCACAATCTAGAATTCTTCTTCAAGTTCAATACTTAATCTCTAGTGTACTACTACCATAAAATTAAAGATATGAACTTACTTGGATATTACTGAATTTAAAATATGTGCTCAATATCTCTCAAAACCCTTTGAATGCACAATCCATAATTTATGTCTTCTTAATGTGAGAATATGATGAAAGGGGGATGATTTGGTGTTTTAAGATATGGGTATTGTGTTTTAGGGAAGGATTTACTATTTAAATCGTTAAATTTTTTGTTTGGAGGCAATATTTGGATGAAAATGATGGATTTTTATGTTGGGTGGTGATGAAAAAGAAGAGAATAGGGCTTTAAGTAAAAACTCAAGTTTAATTTTTATAGGATCAGGTTATAAGACAAGATTGATGTAAGACACACTTTAACATTGATATCAGTTTTATTTTGCTTCTTTTAGAGTGTTACTCATTCATAAGACTGACACTAACATACTTCGTGCCAGCTTTATTATTATTCTTGATACTCTCCTATGCTGTTTAACACTAGCACCTTATCCATTTTAAGTGTAAGCTTTTCCTCAACCACATCAATGACAACCTTTTTAGTAGCTAAGAATTGTCTTCCTAAGATAATGGAGACACTAGTGTCATACTCCATTTCCATCATTAGAAAGTCGATCAGAAACAAAATATTTTCTACTTTCACAAATAGGTCTTCTACAACCATAATTGAGTACTTGATGGATCAATATACTAGCTAGGATGACATGTTCATTAGCTTGAGCTCCCCTATTCCTAGCTTCTTGAGAATAGATAAAGACATAAAATTAACACTTCAAGCTAAAACATATAAAAATCTAATATCAATAAAAGTAGTACATTGACAAGAAATAGTGAAACTCTATGGATCCTTCAACTTTGGTGGGAATTTATTATGTAAGATTCTGTTGCACTTCTCTATCAAATACATCATAATATGCTTATCTAATGTTCATTTGCTATATATGGTCTCTTTAAAAGTTTTACATATGAAGGCATCTAAGCTAATACTTTGGTAAATGGTATAATAATTTATAGTTTCTTAAAAACATCTAAAATTTCTTGAAATTATCTTTATTACTCTTCTTTTTAAGCCTTTGAAGGTATGAAAATTATGGCAAGTAGGGCTTCACAGTAGATCTGGATTTTTACTCTTGATAAAATTATGACAAGCCTCATCTTTCTCATTTTTCTCCTTAAATTTTCTTTACTTTCTCACTTCTTTGTCTTCAACAACACTAAACATCTAATTTCTAGGTTTCATTTTATTACTAATCGAAAACATTTCCAGATCTCTTTTGCTTATCTCCTTAACCAGTTGGCTTACTTATACCCCTAAGTTATGAATCAAGACATAATTGGACTACAACACCTTTTCAATTCTATTTAGTTTATCTAATTTCCCTATTTTTTGTCTCTAGTATCTATAAAATGTTTGAGCATATCATCCAAACCATTGCTCTATGGTGGTGGTAATTAAAATTGAGGTCAACTTTAGAACCCAAGTGATCTCACAGGTCTGTTCTCCCTAGTTCCCTGCTTCTTCGATGAAAATTTTGGGTGATTTTTCTACCCACATTATATGTGTTAGCGACGGGATCATTCTTTAAAGATTTCTTTCCACTATAAGCAGCTACGTATTTTGCTTCCTCACTATAATTCAAGGTTGACTTGACATTCGTGCATACATGGGATGGATGTTCATACATGCCACGCTAATAGCAGACTTTCTTATTATCCATGTCTTGATCTATAAATATCTTCATCTAATTTGAAAAATTGGCTACTTGCATTGACAATTATAAAGACACTTGCACCTCACAAGGGGAAGTTTTTCACTTTCCTTCACCACTTTATTTGATGATTCCTTGCTAAGGTTTTGATAATCTACTTTACCTCCTTGACAGTTTTTGTATAGATTCTACCTTAAGTTGTAGTGTTAACTAAAGTTTGACATATAAGTGTAAAACACTCATTGAAGAATTGCATCACTAGTTGTAAGGAATACTGATGATATAGGCAATAATAAGTAGAGCTCTGTATATTTCTTAAGCTTCATGGAATGCGTCCTTCTCCTTCTATGCAAGTCTCTAAATATGCATCCTCAACTCGATAGTCTTGTATAAAGGGAAGAATCTCAAAATGAAAGCAACATAAACCTAGTCCCACTCCTTAAAAGAATTTACCTTAATTGACATTAATACCTTATACGAAGCCTGTCTTCTGTGAGGCAAATACAAGTGTTTGGATCACTAAATAAAAATTCTTTATAAATGTGATCGCATCGTCACTAGGTAATCCACCAAAGGTCAAAAACAAGTGGAGATTTACTTATTTCAATTTATAATAATGTGCCTTATGACTCAATTTAATATATAAGGAATTTGCACTAATCACATGTAATTAGATGTCCCTTATACATATCCTTTGTGGTTATTATTGGTCTTGCTCCATGTTAACAATAATAATATCTTGATTAATAGTCATCGCTTCTCATCTTCTCACTTGATTTTATCTATAAGTTCATTTAATTTCAAGATCAAATCAAAGTAGGGTATCTAAGTTATAACTCCTAAAAGTCATATCTTGTGCCAACTACTTGAAACAAATTAAAGAAATCAAAAGTAAGAGAAAATAAAATAAAATAAAATTAAACTAAAAAATAGTAATTATATAGTTCCTTAGCAACGTTCCAAAAACTTAAATCGACTGATTCTACAAGTGCACAAAGTCAATTGTAATAAGTTATTAAAACAAGAGTAATTCAAGAGTATCGACTCCATATAAACTATTTCACTAAACTTATGATTCATGGTTAAGTACTAAAACTGAATAAAATAGTTAATTATGAAAGGTAATTTAACCACTACATTGACTAAATCAATGTAAATAAATTAGTTATGGAAAATAAACAAAGCAAATATTAGGGCTTTAGAGTTCACATAGGCAAAATTTGAATTATCATACAAGATTGATTATCCAGGTTGAAATAATGATTAACCTATTGTATCTATGCCTTCTCTCGAGACATATAGATATACTCAATTAAGCAACTACTATCTTTTAATATGTAGTTCAAGCTAATCAAATTTATTAAGTATAGTTAATGTATTTGGTTATCACTATAGTCTAGGATATTTTTGTTCTCTGGCACTAACGTGTTCATTCTCTTAGTGCACATATCATATTTCATCTCTTGATCCTTTATACAATTCCTAAGATTAAATTTGTGATTGCAAATCATGAATCCAATGATTAAGTATAAAAAGAATAAGTTCAAACAATAAATAATTAAATCATATATTGATAATTAAAATATTATTCATCCTGAGTTATATCCCTAATCCTAACTAAGATTTCTAGCCACTAAACATAATAAAAACAATGTATAAACAAATTAATCTTAACATAAAGAAAAGAGTAAAAGAAAGGAATTAGAGAAGTTAATCTTGGCTCCTCCAATCTTGCTTGAAATCCTCCTTCAATGCTAATAAATTCTAAAACTGTGAAAACAATAACAGGTGGTTGTGAAATGTCTTTCAAAATTCTTGGAAATATTTTACAATATAAATAGTAAAGAGTGTATTTTTAATCATAACGTTTACATGAAAATATTAATTATATCTTAATATTTAAAGCATTAAAAAACTTAATATTTCAAAAATTGTTTAAATTTAATCTTAAATTATAGGAGTTCTTAACTAAATTATGTCTCTACCAATAAAGTGTTATATTTAATATTCACATGATAATTTTTTAATTTTTTATTATTTATGTGGAGTCACATTATTATATTAAAGCCAAATGATACTTTGTCCCATTCACTTTAATTAAACCTAAAAGTGATGGGCATTTTGTCTTATAGGCTTGGTGTTGCGAGATTCGTTTGATCGATGGCTAGGGGGTTATTCATTTCGAATTGGTGTTTCGACTATCTTGGTGGGGGAGTTATGGTCCATTCGAGATGGTTTGATTTTTGCGTGGGATCACGGTTTTCGGCAAGTCATTGTAGAATCTGATAGCATGGAGGCGGTGCGGATGGTAACTTGTGGTGTTACCTCTTCCCATCCTCTGTCTGTTTTGATTGTGGATATTCAAACTTTACTTGCTAGGAATTGGAGTTGCTATATTCGGCATGTGCTTCGCGAAGGTAATTTTACTGCGGATTGTCTGGCTAAATTAGGTCATGACATAGTGTCAAATTTTCAGATTTGAGATGATATTCCTGAAGCCCTCTCTTTGATTGTATGGACTGATGCTTGTGGTACTTCTTTTATGAGGTAGTTTAGTCTCTTTTAATTGTAACAAAAAAAAAGTGATGGGTTACTTAAGGTCTCAAAGTTTGGTTCTTTAAAGGGAAAAAGTATTGGAAGAGTTTCCTATACTTTGAAGCATTTAGAGAAAAAAGCATTTTGTCTTATAGGCTTGGTGTTAAAAATTGTTGTTGTTGTTATTCTTCTTCTTCTTCTTTTTAAATATGAAACTTGAATTCTAAAATTATTATTCTAAGGACTCAACATCTAGAAGCTCCCTTAAACATTACTATAAAAAAAGAAGACATTGAAAAAATAGAATATAAATACGAATGAAAGGAAATGACAAAAATTTATAGTTAGGTTTTGCACATAATAACTGACGAAAGAAGCAAAGAATAAATGTTTTTCATAGATAGGGTATATGGTCCAATCACAAAAGAGCAAAAGTAACAAATTGTATATTAAGAATAATATAATTAAAATTAATTAGGCTAAATTATAATAAATGTGAAATTTGGATTGCTTAAATTTAATTAAGGTTATTTACAGTAAATATTGAATTGCTCTCAGTTGTGATTAATTAGATTTAATTAATATAAAATTAGAGATAATTAAATTAAATTTAATTAAAGAGACTAGAATCTACACCATCACTATTATGTATCTTTCACATGACAAGTAAGTGTTACATAAATAAAAAATAAAAAATAGTGCTAATTGATAAAGAACTCTATTAAGATCTTAGTTAATTTAAATTATTAACACAAAAGTCTCATATGTATTTTAATGCCAACCTTAAAATTCCAAAATATATTTTTACCTAATGCGAATCAAGGTTTGAGCCTTTTCCGAATTGTAACGATGGACCTGAACCAAGGCCTAGTCCACAACTTCACGATTGCGTATATGTACGATTCTCCTTCCCTTCACGTGGTTCGTTCACTTTCTCTCTGAACTTCCGGAGAGAATTAGACAACAATGGTAGAGTGGGCTAATTTACCAAAAGACCTCTTGGAACAAGTTTCCAAATGTTTAGAGACTTCCACCGATCTACCACGTTTCCGTTCCGTTTGTTCTTCGTGGCGATCCTCCGTCGGGCCCAAACCTCGCCGTTCATCGGGAAACTTCCGTTTCCTTCCAAATGATGGAATCTCTCAGACCTCTTTTGGTTTTTGTCTCTCGAAACGCACCATCTTTCGAATCGGGTTACCGGGTTCTAATGATCAGGGAGACACAGTTGGGTGGTTAGTCAAAGTTGAAGAAGATGCGCCAAGAAAGCAGTTGTTGAACCCTCTCTCTAGGTACAAGATGAATGCTTTACCCAATAGATTTCCTAGAGTATTAGATTTGTTGAACTTAAGGGTCTGTGAATTGGGTAAAGAATATGTTTTGCATCTTCTGAATTATAATTTGTCCCCTCATGAGGGTGCTGGTACCTTGTACATGGAGAAAGTGGTGATGATACAATCAAGTTGCGGAAAGACCTTTGTGTTGCTTACAATTCATGTTTCTGGTAAGTTGGCAATGTTTACAAGTGGTGATAAGAGATGGAATATAATGCAGGACATGCCTTCTCCTTATGATGATGTTATTGTTTATAAAGGCAAGTTCTTTGCAGTGGATAACATAGGGAGGACTGTGCTTGTTGGGTTGAACGCAGAATTGGATTTTGTTGCAAATCCTGTGTTTGGAGGTGACAAGAAATATTTAGTGGAGTCTGAGGGGCAGTTGCTGTTGGTTGATATGTATTTGAGTATTGATACAGGTGAAGGGAGTCTGAGCACTGGTGAAGAATTTTTGGAGCATCTTGTTCAATATATGAGTGAGAGGACAGTGAAGTTTAAGGTTTATAAGTTGAATGAAGAGACACAGAACTGGATTGAGCTGAAGAGTTTGGGAGATCGTGTGTTGTTTTTAGGCGATGATTCTACCTTTTCAGCATTGGCTTCTGATTTTTCTGGTTGTAAAGGGAATTGCATATTTTTTGTGGATAACTTCTTTTACTCCATGGAGGAGTATCCCATCGGGGGAGATGATGGGGAGCTTGTAAGTCGAGACATAGGTGTGTTTAACTTGGAAACTGGTTGTATTGGACCTCTGAGTAATTATCCTGAATATTCCAAACTGTTTTGGCCTCCTCCTAACTGGGTATTTTCAACATTGGGGGTAAGTTTCCTTTCCCGTAAGTTTTGTTTGCAATTGCTACTTTGCTTTTAATCGGCTCTTAAAGATGATTTGGTGAATTGAACAGGTCGAACATGAAAACTAGGTTCATAAGCTGTCTTAATAAGTGCCCAGCATGGCACACGTTGTCTCAGGCTGATAACTGCTATCAAGCCACAAAAGGCAGCAATTGACTTACTTAGACTTAAATCTTTCAACAGCTAAATGGAGAAATCCTCAAGGAACATGATCTTTTGATCTTTGAGTGTCTCTTAAGTGTTTGAAGAAAGTTGAAAGATTTTCCTTGAACGTTGGCATTCGCCTTGCTGGAGTTTGCGTGGTCGATTTTCCTTGTATTATGAGGAGTTTTGATCACTGATTCACCGTGGTTGATTGACTGTGGGCTTTTGTCAGAATTTTGGTTGTTGATATAGAAATTTGTTCCGATGATGAGTAGCTAACCGTGAGCTGGTGCTTCTGTGTATAACAATAAAACATCAATCCACGGGTAAGTATTCTGATATACAACAATAAAAATAACTCCATGGTTCAGATGGATAAGTATTAAATTTCTCTTTCTAGTACATCATGTGAATTATGTCAAATGCAATTGTTTTATTTTTGTCTAGGTGTCCTTTAATATGTTACTTTGACCAAGTTACCGGTAACTAAGCGATATAAGTTGTACAGACTTTAATCTAACCATTTCCTTAACGGCAATATATTTGAACTAATCTTGTTTTTCCTTTTTTTTACTGAAAATAGACAGTATTAGTCATTTGTTGTCAATTGTAGCTTGTGGCCCCTGTAGGTGTAATGTAAGAAATGAATGCTAAATTTGCAAGATCACGAAGTAAACGTTCAAGACGAGCAATGCTGGCTGTGTTGTTGTTCGATGGGACTGGACTGGAAATTTGGTGACGACAGACTTCAGTTCGTGGCATCCCAAGCTATTATGGAGTTAAAAGGTTGAACTTGCAGAATGTGTGCTGAGAAATTGATTCAAGTGATCGATGCCTTAAGAATGTTCCTGATAGCCTCGCAGATTTTGGGACAATAGTATTTGTATTAAACACTAAGTTCCCTCGGAGATGAGAATTGAGTTCTCTTATGTCAGTAGAAAAAGTAACACCGGTGGCCCATGTATCAGCTCAATGTAGAATCTATAGGATCAAGAGTTCTATGGACTAAGGATTGCTATAAACTACTGTCTGCATTCAAAACATAGTGCAAAATCTTAATGTGTATTGCATTTAGATTCCGAAAATCTAACCTTGCTCCCTCCAGTGAAGTAAATAGGGAAAGTATCCTAAAATGCAACACCTTGAAAGCTTCAAATGTAGCCTATTCAAAGCCACCCACGGCAATAGTGGCAAAGCTCCTCAAACGCGTCTAAATATTATTTCCTCTTATTTAAAATAAGTGTCGTTTTAGAGGAATGCACACTTGTTAAGAAAATTAATGAAATGTCTTATATATCCTTATTAATTACATGTTAAAGTATCTTGAAAATATAATCTGTGTAATTAAGATGTGAGAGAAATTAACGGGTAATTTTGGAAATAAAATCATAAATATGCATAAAAAAAGTCACAAAAAATACTTATTTTGAATAATTCAAATCCCTTTAAAATAACACTTATTTTTTAATAAAAAAATAAGAGGGAGTACTTATCATATTATAGTTTGGAGTTTCAGAATTGATGACAGGAGACCAAAAGCAACCAATTATACTTATCAGGTTATAGTTGTGGAGTTTCAGAATTGATGTCAGTAGACCAAAAGCAACCAATTATATGGAGCTTGGTAGATAAACATAACTGCTCGAGAACTTGCTTCAAAATCTGAAGTGCAGTTCCCAAGAGGGATCTTGAAGCAGAGCTGGTTAAGTTGCTACAGAACACGTAGGATTTTAGTTTATTGCTTTTGTTATAGTTTGCTGGGACTTAAAAAGTTATTTGGTTATATCATTTATGAAAATTATAACTTCAACCACAAAATCTGTATACCAAGCACAGAGATGTTTTCCTTACTCGACTTTGAGGCAAGACATGGGGCATCCAAACCATGGTATTTCCTTCTATCCAAACCATACCTTTTTCCATGCCAGTCATTTCAACAGCAGCAAGCCATGTAATAGGTATGTAACCACAGGATATGGCCATACAATAAGTAAATTTCCCTACAAAGTAAAACCGAAGAGGCCATATAACTTCAAAGCTATGTAAATGAAGAATGATTCTCCTATCTTCACCTCGTACCATGTCAATAAAGGTCCTTCTTAGGTCCAGCACACGTATCCTTCACTTGCCTAGAAGTCCTATCAGTTTCAACGATGAAGTATGTCATGAGACTCGAAAGGCACGTGATTTTCAACTTGAGATGCTTGTTTGAATGTTTAGCTGCTGGCAAACTGCAAGATATTACTTCAGGCTGGTCGCATGTTGACGCAGGTGAGAGGCATAAGAGTGCTATTTGCCACCGAAAAAATATTAAAAATGCAACCACAACGCATGCCTGTTTGCTCAGGATGATAATTGAAGTGGTGGCAGGAATGTAGATCGGCATCGCCTCTCTTTCTGAGAGAAGTTGGTTCTTTAGAGGCATCGAAAAACTTGAAAACATGGTGGAGAAAAAATGTAGGCGAGTAGAGACACGAGATCTTTCCAAATTCAGTGGAAAAATATGTTGGTCTACACAGACACCAGCAATCTATGACACGAAACTGTTGTTCTCAGCTTAAAACGTAAGCGGCGTCGTTCTACAATCAAGTTCGTCACCCGTGTTTTAGGCGTAATCAAGGACAAAACCGCTCATTGACAAAATTAGAACACTGGAATAAACTAGGGCTGAGACTTCCATGGCCTTAAATTGTACATGTTCAGTTATGAAAAGTACATTCTCATGCAACATGCATGAGAAATTCAACGCATACTAAGGCCGCAAAATAATTAACACCTAGCAGATAAAAGGGCATACTTTAACTGCATACATAAAGATAAAATCTCTGATCAATACAACTAGATAAAAGGAACAAAATAAAAAATTCTGAAGATAATCTTTCTATCGCTAGACAATATACATCGAAGTCGTAGAATTACCTAAAGTTCAAGGCCTTCTCTGCCTTCAGACTCCTATTACAGCCATTTTTAGTACTATTCTTCCAATATCAAACTCAAGTTTATCCAGGAGTTATGACATTTATGCTTCAGAGTCAATCTCGCTCAGGGGCATCCCCAGAAACTCTTCTTGCACTGAGGTTACCAGCATATGACCAAACCTTCCCAATATCAGCTGGGAAAGATTTTTCATACTTGCAACCAGCTGTCTCCTTCATATTGTTCTTCTTTAGAGAAGTCGTTAGCCTTGCAGGGCTTCCAGCCACCGGAGTTGAAGAGCAGAATGTTGGAGTTGCAAAAGGAGACGTGAAAGGGCTGTGTTGGATTGAGAAGGGGCTGGGAGACATCCGCTTCTGGATCGGAACTCCACTTAAACCTGCCCTATTGAAAAGAGACATTGACTCTGCTGCAGCACATCTTTTGGTGGCATCATCTACAAAAAGAACATCATCTATCCTCGCCATAATGTTGAAGGCCAAGCTCTCCATTACTCTTGAGTAGCTTTCTAAAATTGACTGCCCAACATCCTGCAATAAAATGAATTCTTTCACCCCTGCCCTTCTACCCTCATTACTCTCAAAGATAAAGAAGTAAGCATATTATTCATTTGGAATATATATTATTTGGAACTCATGTTAATCCATAAGAAATATCTGAAAAAGTAGTCTAAATCTAGATAATGAAATATACCCTGCCAGCAGAAACTAAATAAAATGAAAGATAGGGTAGATACCTTATTGTATTGGATCTTGCTCATATCTAATGATGTCTGTGGGAGTCCAGGAAAACGAAGCTTTAGGCTCTGTAAGAGGGTCGCAGCTCTCTGGGTCAGAAAATGATTCTTTTCAGTGTCAGTAACCAGGCCCTTGACCTTTCCACCCCATGATGAGTGCTTGGTTCTTGAATGATTCTTGTGTTTTCTCTGATCTTTCTGATTCCAAACATGGACTGCAGCTTCAAGTCTATTAGCAATTTCAAGAGTGTGATGCTCAGTAGACAGATCCAGGCAATCGAGGAGACATGCTGGTGAGAAAAGCTCAGCTGTTATGTAGCGGTAAATGGTATCACCCAGGCAAGCTTTCCCACTCTGATAGAAAATTATAGAACAACAAGAAAATAAAACACAGTTATATTAATTAGGAAACAGGAAATGAAACAATTAACACAAGATCATCTAAACAAAGGACCCAAATTTTCTTCTTTATATTTCACAATCAGCTACAAAGGATCACAGGTTTACATTTTTTATTAAAAGACCTAGTAACTTGTCACAGCAAGAACCAATTTCTTCACGAGCTTCTAAAAACAGAAGCCCAATAGTTTGGGAATTCAAACAAACTAATAGTTAGCGAAAAACTACGCATCACAATTAGAACATCAGTATAGGTGATTTGGTTGTAATCCTTGGCATCCTTATATCATATAGCTATATTAATAGGCAATCACCACATACCTTGGGTAACGTCTCTAAATATGCATTGGGTATTTCCATCTCAGCCAGCACGCAGCTGTTAATTGCCATCGCTGCCTTCAATATCTGGTTTGTACAATCCCTAGACTGCTGCAACCGCTTCCTTTCATCCTCAGACAACCCATTTGGGGGCACTTTTGGACACGGTAACCACCATTTTTCTTCTTGCCTAACTGATGGTCGTCCACTAGAAAGACCAGAAGGATATGAATCACAATCATCCTTATCAGCCAAAATTATACCCCGATCCACATACCAAAACTCCGTCTCACGAAACCCATCCAGCATACTTATTAACATTGCATCAAGCTTCTTGAGAGCAGGGAGATTCACATATAAATCAGCACGTGGCCTATTGGCCATGATCTCATAGGTACCCCCACCAGGGAATTGTTGTATCGAAGGGACAAGCTCAACAATGGAATCACTAACACACAATAGCCATTCCATTTCTCTCCTCCACATAGCCTTCTTCTGGGAGGCCAAAGGCTCTAACCTCCACAGTTCACCAAACACAGTTGCTGCAAATCCAACCCAGTTCGAGTTCAGAGTTATGTAAGTTATACCAAAAATCATTTCAGTGGACGATGCTTATATACAAACCAGAAAGATTGGTGATTGCATTCGAGATAGCAAGTGCCGTACAGACACCTTTACCACCACCAGACATGTCCTCTCCTAAAAGTAGCTTAGCAAATCTCTCTTTCATCATTTCAATTTCTACACACATAAGAAGACCAATTATACATAAATATGCATAAACAAGCAAAGAAGCATAAACGCAGCCATCAATTAACACATTATAAGATCTTCAAGAAACAAATATAACTGAAATCTAAACCCAGATTCATATTCTGACATTTCAAATTCCCTAAGAAACAGAGCAAAATCTTTCCTTTATTTTCCAGAAGCACAATCAATACAGAAAGCAATTAACTCCCAGAAAAAAGCAAATCAGGTAAACAAGAGAGCTACCAGACAAATCATCATCCTTTTTGTCGCTCTTCTCGTCCCAAATCAGCACATTTTGACCTCCGATCAAAGGTAGTTTCGGGAAAGTGAAAACTCCAGGCGCCGGCAGGGGCGATGAAGTCATGGAGCTCGACGCCCCTTCCGCATCAAAGCGCTGACAGGACAAACTGCTACAACTCTCGGACTCGCTGACGTCAGCGCTCAAGCTGTAGCTCCCGCACCTTTCACTCTGCTGGTCATCGGAGCCGTCGTCCGACGATAAACTCCCCATGGAAATCAAAGATTCAGCTGCCAAACACTAACCACTAGAGATCTCACACGCACAGAGCCGGCAAAGAAACGTAATGCCTTCGTAAGGATCAAGGAACCACCGCTCCGGCATCGGGTGGGTGGCGGAGCACACGGCGGCTGCAGACTCTGTCAGTCTCTCTCTCTCTCTATCTCTATCTTTTTTGTTTATTATTGAAGTAATTGGCTGATTGGTTGCTTTTTCTTCAAGACTCACTTCTTCCGCTCAATGTAAGTGATGGTTGAAACAGAGAGGGTGAGGGAGAGAGAAAGAGCAACTCGCAATAAAGCGGACTATCAAGGACGAAGGGTGAGACTTGGTGTGCGTGTGCGTTTATGGTATAACTGTATTAAGAGATACTGTGTGTCGTTGGATTTGGTAACTGTGATTTTGGAACGGCCAGCATGAGTTTGGTGAATTGCACATGGACGTATTGCATTTTTGTTTCCTAAAGAGCGAAAAAAGAGACGGCCGTTTGTTGGCAGCTGCCTTTCCGTTTCGCACCCGACACGGCGCCCTTTTGGTGGGGTCCACTGTCGATTGCCCTTCCTCTTCTTTCCGGGACTAGGTGCGTATTGTTGCCACACTGGATCAGAACGGCGACGTGGAGGTGTGGTTGGTCTAAAGGAAATGAATTTTGGAATGTGAAAGGAGGGAAATTGCGGTGGGTGTTTAAGTTAAACGGCAGTTGAGAAGGGATACGTACCAGGCGGTCTCAGTTTTACGAGGATGGACGGTTGCGATGATCAAAGAGTTTGGAATTGATAATTACTGTGTTTTTTAGTGCAAGTTCATTAAATGAATTAATAATTGATTTGTTCATTAAAATTGATTGCAAATGCAATGGGACCCAGTTGAACCTGTGAACTGACGCAACGCAGGAGATTCTGTTGAGGGCTGAAGTAGAGCAAGAGGCTGGGCATGTTCTTACGCAATGCCGTTTTCGGGGCTGAGGCGTTTCGTTTACTGAACCTGACATGACCTCAAATCGAAACAGATATGTTGATCAGATGGTTCCCAATATTCAACCTGGCATTTTTTTTACGTTGGAATAAGAAGCGTGATATTTTTTGTAGGCAAGGATTAAAGGAGAAGCGAAGAGGGGGAAGGGAAGGACCACACGACATGAAAGCAGCAAAGGCATGGGAAGAAGTAGGGAGGATTGGCACCATAGGTCGGCCACACGAGTAGTAGCTGTACTATTATCACCACATGCACGCAGCAGATCCTGGTTAGGGTGGTTTGGTTCTGAATGGGACAGAACAAAAAAGATAAATAAAACAAAGTGTCATTTGTTAGTTAGGTAATATCATTGGCAAGATAGGGATCGGAGACGATAAATTTGGTACACACCCTCTTCTCAACCACATGCTCTTTCATTATTATAAACAAATACTCTTTCTAATTTATAATAAGTGTCGTTTTAGATACATTTTAATTATTCAAAATAAGTGTCATTCTTGACTTTGTGTGCATGTTTATAATTTTACTTCCAAAATTAACCTTTCATTTCTCTCACATTTTAATTACACATATTACACAGATTATATTTTCAAAACACTTTAACATGTAATTAATAAGGGTATATCAGACATTTCATTAACTTTCTTAATAAGTATGCATTCCTCTAAAACGACAGTTATTATGAATCGGAGGGAGTAAGGCATTGTTTATATTAAAGTCAACAATAGAGTAACATTTAAAATGAAATGTCAAGGGTGAGCTTTTTTTATAATAAAAATTAATTATTATGTATATTAAATACATTAATAAATATGATAATTAAAAATAAGTCATATAAATAAATTATTTAGAAATAAAGACTTCTAAAATTAAAGAATAATAAAATTATTATTTTTTAGTTACTCTTATTAAAATATTTAATTTTTTATAAGTCAAATTTGTTGTTGATTAGTATATATTAAATTTCTTTTTCTTCTTCTTGTGAGTCAATCAGAACCAATCTCTTTATTAGTTAGAGATAATGTTACTTAGTACTAGACTTCTTTAGACATTACTTGTTAGCAGGATTATCCTGGTTGACATTGTTGTTGTTGTTGTTGCTACTGCTGCTGCTACTGTTTGTTTATAAATATTATTCACACCCAAAAATATGGTTTAATGTCAATAAAAATTTAAAATTAAAAATTATTAAAATTACCATATAAGATTAGATTGTCTCGAGAAACTTCAAAAATTTTAAAAATAAAAAATTAATATACTTGTATTTTGACTTTCACCGTTCTAAATATCTAATTGTATTATATTACAAACAAGTAGATAAGGAATTTAATTCTAATCTTCATTTGAACACCTATTGGAAAAGTAAGACATCAAAATAATAAAATATGTCTAAAATGATATAAAATATGTTTATATTTACATTTATATTCCATTTTAATTTAAAATTTAGTATAATTAATTAAAAAATTAATTTTTATCATAAATTTAGTTCTACTTTCACCATTCCAAGTTTGTAATTATTTCTTATTGTAAACTAATAGATAAGGAATTTAATTCTAATCTTCATTTGAACAATATTTGGAAAAGGAAATACATTAAAAAATAATAATAGGTTTTAAATCAATATTTTAAAAATTGGATCGAAAGTTAATACGATAAAACAAGATGTTTAAGGTTTAAAAGATTCAATCGATATTAAATAGTCATAAATTGGTAACAAGATTAAATAAAA
>JANZLH020000427.1:5074874-5084914 GCA_026770325.2 Erythroxylum fimbriatum
AGAGGGGCTAGCAGGGAATCGAACCTGAGACCTAACCGAAATCAAGCCTCGCTCTCAACCATCGAGCCACACCCCTTAAGGGTATTTAAGCCTGTTTTTATAATACTAACAATCTTGACATTTCCTTGTCTAGTGTTTTTGTTACTTTGTTGCGGGATTTCTAAGATGTATTTTCCAACGATGTTTATAGAAATTTACTACCAATAAGGTAATAAAATATCAAATTAATTTCATACTCTATGCTACCATTCTTAATTGACTAGTCTATAAAAGTAACCTAGAGGATCTAAAGAGCTTTGAAGGCAATTTGAGGAGTTTTTACTAAAAGACTACATTGGAGAAAGCAAGAGTCCATGTGTTGTTTCGGTCTTGCTTGTTCCTAAGAAGGATGGGACATAAAGGGTGTATGTTAATTTTCGAGCTATCAACAAAATAACGATACAATATTGACATCTCATTCCTAGATTAGACAGAATGACTTACACAGTTCTTGTGTGTTTTAATGATAGAGATGTTAAGTTCCTTAACTGCTTTCGAAAATTTTTGTGTAAAAAGTTGGAAACTAATTTATTGTTTTCAACTACTTGTCATCCTTAAACAGATGGACAAACCAAGATAGTAAATAGGACTTGGACTACTTTATTATATGTTATCATTCAAAAGAATTTAAAAGTTAAAAAGAATCTGTCATTCATTAAATTTGCATATAATAGAATTGTTCATAGACTATTGGTTATTCACCTTTTGAGATTGATTGTGGCTTTAACACACTTAGCCTATTGGATTTGGTTCCTTTACCAATTCATGAGAGGAGTAGCTTGAATGGTAAAAACAAAGTTGAAATGTTTAACAACACCTTAAGAGAAAAAATGAAGAATATGCATCCAAAGCTAATAAAAGGAGAAAGAAAATTACCTTTTAATAAAGTAATTAAGTGTGCGTGCATATGCAAAAGGAGGTTTCCTAGATCAAAGGAGATCTAAGTTGTAAGCAAGAGGAGATGGGTTATTTCAAGTTGTTGAACGAATCAATGATAATACTTATAAATTAGGTCTTTCAGATAAGAATAATATGAGCACTACTTTTTTAGATTTTTTATTTAGCTCCTTTTGATGTAGGTAATAATTCATGGACAAATCTTTTCAAATGAAGGAATAACAAAAATCATGTTGTCTTTCTTCATTTGATTTTGCCAACGGACCAATTATGCAAGCAAGGAAGAAAAGACTTACAAGATGCGCTTAACAGTGTTGTGATATAAGTGGTTACATGTGTTGAATCAAGCCAAATTGAAAGACGACCACTCGTTAGCTTAATTCAACTTAAGATTAGAGAAGACTTAGACATGAATACAACCTCCAACACTGTTGTGTACAAGCTTGTTTAATGTTCTGGAAAAAAAACCAATAATGATACACAGTCTCCAATACAGGCATGGCAAGACCTCATATACGTTCACAAAGTTACAAAAAAAGATCTATGGTCTCCAACATATGCGTATCTTAGATGTTGAGATATAGATTAGCTATAAATAGATTAGAAGAATAAGTTTGAAATCCCTTGATTTAAGGGATTTAGTTAGATAATCTATCTGATCTAGTTTCCTATTTACTCTTGTAATTTCCTATATAATACTATATAATATTTATTCAAAAAAGAATATACAAGTATTCTTTTCCACATGGTATCAGAGGTCTAGGGTTTCTCTTTCTGGGATTTGTTTTTTCAAGCAGCCTTCATCACTGCATAATCGAAAACCTTTCTTGGTTCTATTCTTGCATGTTCCAGCCTTCATCATTGTATTCCTCCTTGTCTTTCCTTCTTTGATTCTTGTTCAGACAGCCTTAATTGTTGCTTTTTTCCTTCTTCATCATGTCAACCTCCCAAACCACCCAAACTTATGTTTCTAGCCCTTTAGAAGAATTCAGTTCTAATCAAAAAATTGGAGATTTGCAAATTATTCGGGCTTCCTATAGGCTTAATGGAAAGAACTACCTCAAATGGTCTCAATTTGTCCGCACATACCTCAAGGGCAAAGGGAAGCTTAGTCACCTTCTTGGAACAGGACTGACAAAGGATAACCCAATGTTTGAAGCATGAGATAAGGAGGATTCCATGATAATGTGCTGACTATAGGATCTTTCACACCTATACCCCGTGCCCGAGTAACAGAAAGATTGTAGTGGCCAATGGCTCTTTAGCTACTATTGCAAGGTTTGGAGATGTACACATCACACCTACTCTTATTCTTAAAAAAAGTCCTCCATATACTAAAATTGTCGGTTAGCCTTGTTTCCATTTAAAAACTTACCTGAGATCTCAAATATTATGCTACTTTCTTTCCTTCTTATTGTGTTTTTCAAGATCAAGTCTCAGGGAGGAGGATTGGACTTGCTAAGGAAAGAAGTGGTCTTTACCACCTTAAATTTCCTCAAAAAGTTAGGAGCAATTTGTCTTTGTCATTTCTCAGCTCCTCAAATAAAGATGCCATTTGGTTGTATCACCTACGCCTAGGTCATCCATCTTTTAAGGTTTTAAAGGTCATGTTCTCTCATTTGTTCCAAGAATTAGATATTTCTGAATTTCATTGTGATGTTTGTGAATTGGCAAAACATACTCAGGTATCTTTTCCTATTAGCAATAAAAGAAGTTCTCATCCTTTTCATTTGATTCATAGTGACATATGGGGTCCCTTTACTACGCCTAATCTTTCTGGGCCTCGTTAGTTTGTATCCTCAATTGATGATTGCACTCGGGTTACATGGCTCTTTCTTCTTAAACAAAAATATGATGTTAGTATGATATATCAATCTTATATCATCAAAATATCGAGGGAAAGAGGGATATGCTGCAAAGAATGATGTAGCTTTGCAGATAGAACATGTTATTGTCGGCTTATATTACTACTTTGCAATTTTGGTAGCCTTCAAGTGGTACTTGACAATGGAAGGTTGATCTTTCTTATATTCATATGTTTATGATTGCATAGGGATGGTGGCTTTTGGTTGGAAGCGAGCTATCCCCTTAATCGAATTCCCATAACCGCATTGCATGTATGTATATGGGCAAAGGTTGTGATGTAAAAAAGGCCCCGCTATCACTAGTAATTCCTTTTCAAAGAACATGGCTCGTCTTTTCAAGCCAATTCTTTTTAACATTTTGAACATAGTTTACTTGTTTTCAATAATTATCAAATATATTTACAAGGTCGAATATAACGAATTAATTTATCCCACTCCATAAGTAAAAAATAACTATCTCTATTAGAATAGCTAACAAACATCATTCTAATGGATTTACTTTTAAAAGTACATTTTTTTAGAAACCAATCGTGATCGAATCACGGACACAGCGAAAAAATAATTTTTTTTAATAGTTTCCATTCGGTCCTCAATAATTGAACAGCTTGAATGAAAACACGAATCATAAAATAAGAAATCGTACTTGATTCGCTTTTCCTGTTGAAAACTTGTTGTTGTGTCAACCACGAGTTGTTCAATTGTCCAGCTCCTAACGATATCTACAAAATAACTTCTCAACGCTTTAAGAAAAATTAAGTAGGAGTACTAGCTCCCTCATACTTATTCCTATTTATAGAAAAAAAACATTAATGACTCTAATTATAATTAATTTAATTTTAATAAAAACAAATATCTCGTTTTGATTCCTAAAGTTTTTCAAACTTTATAATTAAGTTCAACTTAATTAAAATTTATTTTTCCTTCACAAGTTGTTCTTTAATGTGTGGCCTATTAGATTTCTAATATATTAACAATGATTATAAATTATAAGTATAATTCACAATTAAAATCTAATAAATTAAAACTCATTTTAATTTATCTTTCATTCTCCAATTAAACAATTTATAATCATATATCAAGATTGACGTCTAGCAACATGTCATGACTACTCAAATATTAGGAATGTCAAAGGGGTTTGACTTAACCTGTTCATGCATGGTTTATGATATATAATTTAATCATTTCATGTTCCAATTGGATATAGTATAGATACAGTGTCTACACTTTTCATCCAATCATGTTCACACTTGCTAATTAGTAATTGATCTATAATTGATATTTGAAAATGCCTTTCAAAATGTCAATTCACTCTAATAAGAGAATTCCATAAATCACTACTAATCAAGAATAGTAGAATATTCTCTTTAATTACTTTAGAATGATGAATCTTTTATTGACTTATACTCAACTATCTTCGTATGGTTCATATTGCATCCAAGTGTTACCGACTAAATTATCCTAAGACTATTCATAAGTAGTATCAAAACAATATCATGCCCACACGAGATAAGTTGGTAATCTCAAGTTTAAGGATAAAGTATACAATATCATCATTATGAAAAAATCCACAGACACATAAGTAATATTCCAATTGGGATTCTCATAGTCAAGTCAGTCCAGTGATTTATTCTCTAATAAGTGACCGCAAATTAATTTAAGTATCTTCATAGTTTAATTTACGAGATTAGTTACTTTTTTCATTAGAAAGAAACATAATGTGTACTAATTTATCATTTTATCAATATCCCGTGTTGATGAAACTACAACTAGGAATATTTAAGAACAGTATATAAATATAAATTGAATGTCATAATTATGATCTAATCATAATTTCAATTACACAATAAATCCCTGAAAGAATTACACAAGAATTTTAACTTTAGTATTAAAACATCAAATATAATTAATTTAATACAAAGACTAAAAAATGTCTTTTATTAATTAAATAATAATGTCATATATTAAATTACAAAGGGCATAAACTAACACATTTCTATAAGTGAACAGGAGCTGCAAAATGGTGTTTGCACTTAAATAAGATGCAAATGTTTTTATGCATGAAGCAACTGAGCTTCAGGGATTGACGAGTTTAAACGGAAATGGAAGAGTATAAACTTCAGAGCTTGGCAAAGAATATTTAAGAGGAGAAGATTACATCCATGGTTTATTAGAAATGTAAATGTTCTTGTTTAATTACGTGTTACAAACCAAACACAAACTTTCAAACTTACGACGTAAGGTTTTAAATTTTCGGAAAATAAACTGAGTGTCTGGTCCACTACCTGACAAGCAATTGAAAAGTTTCAAGTACCCTACTTCTGGTTTCTTTTCTTCCTTTTCTTAATCAACTTTGCTCATGCAGAGATATCGTTTATGAGTTTGGCTTTGCCACAGAGAAGGGCATTCTTTGGAATAGGCAATTCATCTCTCGTTGATTTAGATGACGTGTATACACGCAAGTAAAACTGTTCACCTAAGTACTGTCGTGCCCAATTTTCAGTCCTGATGTTCCACATTCCCACATTATCTAGCGATATATATATAGCTGTCCAGGATCTGGGATAAACCTGAAACCAAATAAAACAAACTTCTCATCATACTTCAGGACAAGACACATCAATCAAGCGAAGAAGCTTGACTTATCAGTGATTGATTTTATCTCATTACCTGAACGGTCGACCGTGGAACGGCATCAATAAGATTGTACTCATTACGACTAGTTGGTGTCCACTTCCCTTGATCCATCCTGCAATAATTGTTCTTTAGAATTCAAGTGAATCATAAGATAACCACAAAAGCTTGATCTGGGATGTTAAAACTGTGGTGTTTTTGGGAAATTAAAATCAGTTTATGTATATCGATCTTACCCGACAACAAAGAACGAGTATCCATTTATATGCCAAGTCTGGAGGATTTTCTCACGGTTCTGGAACACAATCTCAACAAAATCATGGTAATCAGCACCCATGACAGCTGTGGCAAGACTCAGGTTCTTAGATGACTCTGGCTTATCGGGGATGGTTCCCACGCCAAAAACACCTTTGATATTGAAGTGATCGGCAAGCTTCAGGGGTGTGTCAGCAGGGATAAATGACACTCCATTAACACCATATCTCTGCTTGCCATGAACCATTCCTGAAGAGCTCTTAAGAATGATAGTCCTGGAAATCTTCATTTGTCCATAGCGGAACGATCCTTGCGGGTTCGGTCTCGGTCCACTTGCTGTAAGGTTTGTCCTGTCATCATAAAAAATCAGTGTATTGCAACAGGTACAAGTGCAAGCCAAGTGGGTGACAATATTTACACCAACCTAATGGTTCGAGCCTGGTTCATAGACCAAGCAATAGTGGTGGTTGGTGCATGTGGGATTCCACCTAAGCGTTTGCTTTCAGAGTTGCGGTAATGAAGAATTGCCGTGGAGGTGAGTACCCTCTCGGAAAAACGAGTTGAAACAGCAATGTAGTAGCTTCTCGGTTTCCGATTAGCTGTGACTAACACTGAATAGGATTGACCGGCGTGGATGTCCAGGGACGAGTAGTAAGTCTGGACAGTGTGTGTTCCTTCAACTTCAACCAGTTTCATCTTGTGCCCTTGGATGTGAAAGTTGAGTGAGTTCTGGAGTCCAGCATTTGATATTCTGAGCCTGTAAGTTTTCCCTGCAACAACAAAAAATAAACATTTGTCATTTTGCTTCCATGTTTCGGAATACCAATGCTAAGCTATGTTCGCAATTACTTACCGTGTTCAAATGTCAAAGTTGTACCCTTCTTGCGACCATTGATCAAAACGGCATGCGGTGATGGAAGCTTGTGGCCACGGTCTAGCTTGGCTCTCAATTTCTGAAACATCAAACGTTGTTGCAAATGTGCTGTTAACACCAAGCTTTGGCATATACACATTTATATCCGATACCAACTTGTGCATCAACCATTACCTTGTAGGAAGCTCGGTACCAATCTCCAATTAAGATGTGGATATCATCGGCAGGATTAGGGAAGGGGACAGGGATGAGTGATCTGCTAAGGATTTTGATGCCTCCAAAGGCACCAGCAGCCTTGTGGAATGCTAAAGAAGGAGAGTAGTAGAAGGTGCCAATTTGATCCTTTAGGTGTAACTTATAAGTGTAGTTTTGGCCTGGTGGGATTGGACATGTTGTTCCATATACTCCATCAACGTACGAATTTTTCCTCTGCTGGATTCCATTCCTGGCCATTTTAATTTATTTCCCAAGTAATTACGGGGCAATCCATCGAGGAAAAAGAAGGGTAATGAAAATGAAAGACTATAGGCTCATGACCAAAATGGTTGATAAAAATTAAAAGCAAAACCAAATTTTATTGAATTCATCTTAATTCAATTAATTTATTGTTTTTCACTTACTAAAAATCTTGATTCAATTCCATAAAAAGATTAACAAGCTTCTTTTTGATTATGGAGAAAACATGATCCTGCCTACCTTCCCAATTCCTACCTTCAAACTCTTCTTCGTCGTCGTCAATGGTCTACCTCTCTCTCTCTCTCTCTATATATATATATACATATATATATATACGTAAGTCCACTGTCTGTCACTAACTTTCAACAATTGATGAATCTTATAAATGAAAATTGAATCAAACTCTCGTCCTTGCAGCACACTCCCCTGACGAAGTTACTAAAAATGACAATCCAATTTAGAAGAGGCGCAGGTTGTTACCAGGTAAGTAGAAAAGGCTCGTGCAAGTGGTTACGAACATTAATGATGAGATTGTCATTGGTAACAGCATCTATGTTTGGCCCTGGAAACTGTCCATTGATGAGAATTCCCTGCAAACCAACTCAGGCAAACAAAGCATATATTGAATTAAATCTCTTCTTAATTAATTACACACAACAAGGTGAAGAAAAGAGGGAGTCTTTTAACAAGTACAAACAATCAAAAAACTAAAAACCTTTTGTCTAACGCCAAGAGGATAGATGTCTCCATAAGTAATGGTCCAGTCGAAGAACTTGTATGGATCTTCAGCGCCAACTGTGGATAAATAAGATGTTGATACGCAGAGAAGAAGAAGAAGAAGAATGAATAGGTTCCTACAAGTCTTGATGGCACCATCTGACATGATGTTTTCGGTAGATGAGAAAATGGAGGGGCAGTCTCTTTCTCTCTGAATTCACAGAAGGCTACAGAGAAAAAGAGAATGGTAACTGATACAGGAATACTGATCACGTATTTAACGAGTCTTTAATTTACAATGAGAGGCAAACAATTAATTAACACCTTGTTCTTAAAATCCAAATTAAATCATATTAACATAAAGACAAAATAAAGAACATGAAATTTGTTATTAGATTAAATCTCATTTTCAATAAGATAGAACAACGTATCTTTACAATTTCCTGAATAAGTACACAAATTGGGATAGTTAAAGTTTTGGAAATTAGAAGAGATGGTTATTACGAGGAAGTTCTTTGTTTCTACTGCGCGAATTAGTGTAAAAAATGAGAGAGATGGTTGTGGAAATAAGGAATTAGTGCTTAGAAAACAAGAATTGGAGCAGTGGGATCATGTCTTGTGTTGGTAATGAAAACGTAAACTTACGCTTACTTTTGGATGCAATCTTTAGTCAATTAGTGAAGTAAGATATTTTTCTTTTTTTTTTTAAATCTAAATCTTAATCAATTAATTTCGTTGTAATTTTATTTGGAACACCTTAAAAATTCCAAAGATTTGTTCCAAGAAGTTTATCAATTGACAAGATAAAACACACAAAATGATCATGAAGTAGAGCAATATTCTAATATCAGTATCAAACTTCTGTCTGTCTACATAGGACGTTTGATATTAGACTCCTCTTTGTTACTACTTACCACTATCATATAACAATTCAGCCGCTTTTTACGATACATCTTTCTCTTACATGAGAAAACAAGAGAAATGCGTATCTAGAACATTCAAGGATGTCGCCACGGAGGTAGAAAGCTTACAAGCCAAAATAATCTTTCAAGTTTTGGAGAATCTCAACCTACACGTATTGAGAGATAATTAGATCTATTGTGCACTAACTTTTTCACGCAGATTTCTGTGTTGCTCGGAGGGCTCTCCCCAACGGCGGAACCCTCTTGCTCACGTTCAAGGGCTTCGACGACGTTCTAAATGCAATTCGGATTACATGAAGTTTGTTAGGCAATGGTTTATGCACTGTAAACTATTACCTAGGGTAGCTGTTGTGGGCATTATCTGAGCAAATACATACCGATTACCGGGATTTGATGATACCATGACTGTCTATGTGATTGGTCTGTGTTTGCTAGTGTATTTTGAGTATCTACTGACATAAAATAGTAGTAGTTGGTTTTTTTTTTTGGGCGTTTGTGGTATTTGGTTGAGCTTGATCTTGTCTTGTTCTATTCTGATAGGCTTTGGTAAATTCTGACTAGGAGAATTGCTGGCATGGCAATTAGATGCATGTCTTTTGCTTTTGTGTGTTTGGGCACACCTTTGGTATCTCTTGCTTGTACATAACCTTTTATTATTTATCAAGTTCTGATTTACCAAAAAAAAAAAACAGAGAGAAAAATGCGTAACTTTTGTTTTATCAACTACTGTAAGAGGCCCAAAATAAAAGCTTTTTTACGTGACAAAATAACATGGGCAGCCTAAGGCCCTGTTTGGTTTGATGGTTTGGGATGGAAGAGGATAAAACGTAACATATTTTCATCGTTTGTTTGAGGGTTTCATAATGGAATAGAATGGGATGGGATGGAAGCGGAGGGTTTTATGTTACGTTCTATTCCATCCTAAACAGTGAAAATAGGAAACCTTCGATTTGGGGGGTTTAGGATGGAACGTAACCTAATAAATACATACTACCTAATGTACCCTTAATAATTCTTCTTAATATCTAACTCTCACCAAATCATAATATTAATATATTAAATAAAATATAATAATATTTAATATAATACATTTTATTAAATAATTAATAACAAAAATTTATATTATTAATAATAAATTATATATATTTAATAATAAAATATAAATTTTATATTTATTTTTTTATTTATATAGAAATATATAAAAACAATTAAATAAATTTTTTATATACTTTTGATAAGTGCATATTTGTCCAATATTTATGTTTTAATTATCCCCTTTTACTCCTCTTGATTGATTCAATTATTAGGACTTAACTTGATTTTATGTTTCCTTGTAGGAAATTATAACTTTTACATGATGTTGGGAATTAAGAGTAAATCAGT
>JANZLH020000427.1:5086372-5096410 GCA_026770325.2 Erythroxylum fimbriatum
CAGTAATCCCCATTTCCAATACTCAGGTTATACTTTTGGTTATATTGGTTTGAAATGATGTATATAATTTTTATACTAATACTTATAAGTAAATTTGGCCTAAACAACTTTATTCAGGAATCTGCACATAATTCCCAACAAACTCAAATTATCTCTAGCAGCCAAGCTCCCATATTACATCAACATCAGGTTCGCATTGGGTAATTAATAATGTTTGCATGTGTTGTGGTATTTCTTCTGTACGAAATTTGTTTTTATTGCTATTTATTGCTTATGAGAAATACCAAATGCAGTCCGGTTCTATTTGTAAGGATTTGACAAGTATGGTTTGCAATCACGAAGATCGTATAGAATAATCTCAGGTTCTATTTCTAATATTGTCTTATAGGTATAATAAATTTAAACAATTTTATTGTTTATTTATCAACCAATTGGTTATGACAATTACGAAATGCAGCCAATAGGTATTCAAATGGATAAGTCAATAATGCTACACAATCATCATCATTATGCAACAAGTCCTCTGGTATTCTTTGTTAAACTATATGTTGCTATTGTTTGTAATATTCTATGTTTGTGATGTGTTATTAATATTTGAATCTTTATCATGTTAAGTCAGTGATGTCGAAACAAGTCAACACAATATTGGTGTTGTTATCCCACCTTTAATGTGCATGACTGATTTACTAATGGTAAATTGCAGAAAGTGTTTGTCTAAATTTCAATTATTGTTAATAATTGCAGTACATGTTTTTGTTTTGTTTGAATTATTTAACATGCATATTGAATTACAGGCACAACAGACATTTAGTATTGCAAATTTGGAAGAAGTAAACAATTTAGGAGTTCGTATTTCCATTGAAAAATGACGTAGTTGCCTTCGTGCTAAACAGTTCTGTTTTGTAAAAGATGATTCTATTTTGTGATTGATTCATTTATTGTGATTCAATTTTACGATTTATTGTTGTTATATTATATCTGAAATATTAACGCGTGATTTGAGAATATATGATTGAGATTGGAAATTTCGCTTATATGATTAGATCTACTATACTTGAAAGAAGTTTCATACAAACCTAAAGATTCTCTAAATTTGGGTCAAATTTAATAATAGAATTCAAACTTTGATAATGCAATCTTATCAGGTTTCACGAGAAAAAATTATGTTAATTAATTCAGAAATTAATTGGTAATACTCTTGGAAAAGATATTAATATAAAATAAAATTAATTATGTGCAATAATTAATAATATAATTACCTGATAAAGAGTTAATATTTAATAACATCATGGACAGAAAACTTTTGTTGTGAATAGAGTATAAGTTAATAAAATTTAATTAAAAATAATTACAAACAGTGAGTAGTAATTGCAATGTAATTTCAATATGTGGGAATTTGTTACGTATATATGAGTAATGAGTTATGGATTTTGAAGGGTTTTCATTTTTGTGATATGCATGTCTGGGAAAGAAGTAAAAATGGTTTTGAACTTAACCTTTGTTAGAACTGCCTTATTTAAACATATTTAGTCAACTTACAAAAGGTCAGCCTCCAGGTTCGTTTCCTGACAGGGGGTATTTTTCGAGTATCAGTAGGCCAGCTTTTGAGAGGCTTCAACGGCAGGTTACGGATGACGAGATTATGTCGGCTCTCATGGATATGTATCTGCTTAAAGCTCTGGGGGTGGATGGGATCCATGCCCAATTCTATCAACAACATTGGCAGATTGTGGGCCCTTCTATTTGCTCTATGGTGCGTGGGGTGTTTAGTGGTCAGAATCTTGATCTGGTGCTCAATCGTACTCTTCTGGTTCTTATTCCGAAGACCCAGGGGCCGGAGCACTTGTCCCAATTTCGTCCGATCAGCCTTTGCTCAGTACTGTATAAACTTGTGACTAAGACTATTGCGAACAGATTGAAGAGTATCATGCCCGATCTCATTGCCCACAATCAAGTCAGTTTTGTGGCGGGGAGGAGTATTAATGACAACATCATCGTGGCCCAAGAGGTGATTCATTCTATGAAAGGCTTCCAGGGTCGATCAGGATGGATGGCCATCAAGGTCGATCTAGAGAAGGCTTACGATAGACTCAGATGGGATTTCTTGCAAGATACCCTTATCGATGCCGGGCTTCCTTCGGATCTTATCAGACTCGTTATGACCTGTGTCTCGACTTCTTCTATGCAAGTATTATGGGTGACGGATGAGTTCAAGCCTACTCGTGGAATTAGACAAGGGTGTTCGCTTTCTCCTTACCTTTTTGTTTTGAGGATAGAAAGGTTGGGACATTTGATCAAGACGAATGTTGCGAATAATTGTTGGAAGCCTATCCGACTTGCGCAGGGTGGTCCTTCTATCTCTCATCTCTTTTTTGCAGATGATCTTGTCTTATTCTGCAAGGCGGATCTAAATCAAGCAAACGTGTTGAAAGATATCTTGGATAAGTTCAGTTTCTTCTCTGGCCACAAGATTAATGCGTGCAAGACTCATATCCTTTTCTCCAAAAACAATCCGGATTCCACTGCAATCGATATCCAACGTTGTTTGGGGTTCGATAGAGTCGAAGATTTGGGGAAGTACCTTGGTGTTTCGCTTTTCCATCGACGGGTCACTAAGAGTACTTATCAGTTTTTAATCGATAAGGTGAAGGATCGCTTGAACGGATGGAATGCTAAGCGTCTCTCTTTGGCTGGCCGTGTCACTCTTGCCAAATCAGTTTTGATGGCGATTCCGACTTACTTTATGCAGACTGCTATGATTCTCATGGGTGTTTGGAAGGAGATCGAGAAACATGTTCGCCGCTTTATCTGGGGTTCCACGGAGAATTCGCGAAAAACGGCCCTTGTAATTGTTCTTTTGTTTGGACTTCTCTTACGAAGGTTTGGGAAGAACTTAAAGAGAGTGTATGCTGGAAAGTTGGGAATGGCCAGAATATTCAGTTTTGGCATGATTGTTGGATCCCACAGCTCGGTACTTTAATCAATTTTTGTACTCACCCGAATGTTATCGATAATGATGCACGTCTTTATGCTATGATTGATGAGTATGGCAGGTGGGATTGGTCTCAAATCCGCAGCTACGTGGACGATACGGTGGCCATGCAATTGAATACTGCAATCAAAAGAATATACCTTTTATAAGTTATACACTATTTGCAGTCAAATTCGAACATCCAATCTTCGACAAGTACTCAAAACACCCAATATTCAATTTTTAACAGACACCTACACTTTCATTTTAAACAAAATCCAGCCTTTCCTCATTCCCTCAATTTCAGGCATTTCCTCTCAAAATTATTTGGGGTTGAAAAAGTGTGAATAAAGTTCCTAAAAAATTTAATCCAATAATCAAATCGATATTTTTTTCCTTACTATTGAATCAAGTTTTGGGTTACTCACATTTAAATGATTACTCACTTGTCATGCAATAACAACATCTTAACAAAAATCTCGCAAATATATGAAGTCTAAAAAGTTTCAAAAGTTTGCAACCTTGCAACGAATTTATTATGTAGCATATTGATAATATTATGAGATGAGTATTAATAAAATTAAAAGATAGAATTTTAAAGCAAATATTTGAAGTCTAAAAAGTTTCAAAAGTTTGCAACCTTGCTCCGAATTTATTATGTAGCATATTCATAATATTATGAGATGAGTATTAATAAAATTGTTTACCGAAAGTAATTACCGATTGAATTATGAAATCTATTAATTATATATTTTAAATAAATTATTTAATAAAGTTAATAATAATTTAAAGTAAATAGATAAATTAGACCTAAGTAGTAATAACAATTGTTTTGCTACACTATTATTAACGATGAACTATGCCTTTTTTTATGGGTTTACTATTAGATTCTTATTTAAGTTGCAAAATTGTGAAAATGTAAATTTTTCCAAAAAATTGAGAAAAAATGTTGGTGAGTATTGGTTCATAGTTAATAATTAGGTTGATACGAAAATGATATATTAATAAGAAATAAGGTAAAAATCTACTGGTAGGCAAAGTAAAATGAGTAAGGTTGAGGAAATTTCCAAAATAAGCGAGTGTTGACACATTAAGTGCACATGGTAGAAATCTTTAATGATAGGTGAGATTTGAAAGCGAGACCAAAGATGATAGTACGACTATGTCATTCTAAATTTGAGGGTGAATAAAAGTATTTATTTTCACAAGGAGGTTCGAAGATATATAATATACAAGTTATTATACAATGGCTCGAATTGTTGTTAACATCAATAATTAAAAAATTGAACCAATTTAACTGAAATTTTTTTGAATGATTTAACTTACTAGTTCGATTTACCTTAGTAACCATTGTTATTAAAAATCAATTAATTTATTAATTAGCAGACTAATTTTCATAAACTAACTGGTTTTTATAAACCGGAATAAACTAATTAGTTTTCATTTAATAGTCTTTTTTTAGTTAAATTCTAATTTCTTCAATAGATAAAGATAGTCTTTTTCTTTAATCATATTTTAAGTTTTTTAATAATGTTCAGTCTTCATTGTACACCAATTTTATAACGGTTTAGCATTGGTTAAACCTTTAAACCTATTATATTGTCATTTTAATTTTTAGTTTGATTTGTAAAATATTGATTAACATAGATCATTGAACAATATGAGTGCACCATAAACATGTTTGAATAGATTATGCACAAAAATAGTTTTAGATGACTAAATCAAATGCTTACGAAGTCACTTGTCTTTAAGAGACGATGATGTAGCGATATATGAAAACATGAAATTATTGAGTTAAGAAAGAGAGAGCATTTGCTTAGTTAGTGAAAAAGTGACATCTTCCAAACCATATTTATCACATGTTAAAGCGAAGCTAGTAGTTTTAAATTGATAACTCTCTACAAAATTAGTGTAGCTAGTAAAAAAAAAGGGTAGTAATTCTTCTCTAATTCAGTGGATTATTATAAACAATTATAATTTAGCTTATTTAGTCTTTAAGTTCCTTATGCAAAGACATTCTTCGTAATTCATTTGAGATAACATTAAGTTCATCAATTATTTGGAAGAGAGTTAAGAATTTTGAAATAGTTTGTATTAAGAGTTTCGATTAAGAAGATCTTAAATGAAAGTTTTAAAGTCCTTATATTGGCTTATTATGTAAATAAATTAATAAAAAGTTAGTTTTACTGTATTTTCTTTATTAATCTTTTGATTAGTTTATAACAAACATGGGTGTGTTAAAAATGCAACTAAAATATGGCTAAAAGCCCAAATTAGGGCCAAACCTTTTTGAGTTTGATCAATTTAAGACCAAACATTTTAAGGTGCTCAACAAAGGTCTAAACGTTCACGAATCTACTCAATGTTAGGCTATTTTGGATGAAAATTAAGAGGTTTCTTGCACTCGCTGTTATGTACAGGCCAGTTGGTCTTCAGACTACCACATAAAAAACACACCTAGCTTACGTGGATTTTCAGAAAACAAAAAATAAATAAAATCATTTAAATTTTTACCAAAAACCCTAAATCAACTTTTAATCTCCAAAATTTCACCCTATTTCTCTCGATTTTTTGATCACTCCAATCCCTTCACACATCATCACTTCACGCATCAGCGCCGATTCGCCTTTTAGTAATGTGAGCTTTCTACATAGTGTGAGCTTTCTCCTTAAAAATTTGAGGTGAATGGATCTTAGGTTTTTGGAGATTTGAAAATAACTAAGTAAGAAATCTAAATGGAGATGAATAAGGAGTAGAGAACTGGTCTTCATACGGTCAAGGTGAATATCATTTCACATTGTCCATTTACATACAATATATGTGCCCTTTTTGCCTCTTGTTGCCTCCCAAAATTTTCTTCTTGTTTATGATTGGATTTTGAAAGGTACTAGTATTCTGATTGAAGCCCCAAGTAGGTAATAACTCATGTTCCCTTCTAATTTTACTCCTTTGATTCCTATTAACTTCATAGTAAAACCATATGTTTACTCTTTGATGGATTTATTATAAATATGTTACGCATCATGTGCTATGCTTCAATTTCTCACTTTGACTTCAGGGTTTGCATTTCACCATTCTGGCTTTATCTCAAACATTAGCTACAGAATTGGGAATTTTTGATGTTTGAATCTTCACTTTATTCCTTTCCCCTTTTTATATGGGTGTGATTATGGGGCTGAATAATGTGTAGATTTGAATTGTTTTCATGTACACATTTTGAGATGAAATTTCCTTTACAATTTTTTTATGCTAATTAGCCAATAAAAGAAAAAAGAAAAAAGGCAACATTGTATGTAGGATATGATCAAGTCTTCTTTTCCCCCATCTACTTCACAATGTGTATAAATTACTTCTTTGCATTAGCAATTTAGTTTTATGTTCACCATTCTTTAGTATTTTCTACAATGAAGCAGTTTCCCCTGTCAACATATTTATGTCAGTTGGTATAGCTTCCTTGGAGCCTATCCATGTTTTCTTTTTCTCTTTCTGCTTATTTTAAGATAAGGTATGACATTCATTCAACAGATTCTTAATAGCATACCAATTCATTTCTTTAGTCATCACTTAGCTATCACTGGCTGCATAATCAACATTACATTATTGTAATTTACTTATTAGATGAAAAGGTAAATTAGAGGATTGTACTACATTTTTGAAGACATCAACTAGGAATACTTGAGAATGAGCTCAATTAGTAGTTCTTCAAGGTAATGAGGTCGACTAGATGATTCAGTTTGTTGTTTTCTTGGTTGTAATTTCGTGTTTAGTGGAAATTTTTGAAATTTTCATCTTTGACAGTAGAGGAACACGTTCTAAGCTTAATTCGAGATTATACAAGCTGATTTCTTCAACTTACCCAGTTGAATGGGACTATGACGGAGAGTCTAAATATTGTTACTGTAACTTGAAAGCACCTAGATGGACTTTATGGACTGATGAAAATCCAAGAAGAAGGTTTTGTGGCTGTTGACATTTTTGGGTAATTTTGGTGCATTTTGATGTTGTTTTATATAAATATGTTCATATTTTTCATTAAAAAATTGTTATTTTTTGTTTCATGGTAGAGTGAAAATGTCTTTCTCATTTGGTCCATCTGTGTTCAAGATCTTCCCTTTTATGTCTTTCTCATTTGTTGTTCTCATTTCGAGTTTGCTATCTTGTGAGAGAGAGGAAAATGGTATTAGATCCACAAAAAATGAGGTTCGTGACCGGAGCAACCACCGCAGTCGTTGACGCCTTTTTTACACTGTAGTAGATAAAGCTCAAACCTTTGAGTCTCTATTTTCTAAACCTTTATCTCTGTTTTTCCTATTTCTATCTTGATTCTGAGACAGTTTCATCTTTCTTGAGTTCGGTATCTGGGATATAGGGTTCCTTTGTTTGTTTAGCTAGGTGATGAAGATAAAGCTGAAATTCGCTATTTGGAACACTGGTACGAACACTTGGTTCATCTTTCATTACTTTGTTCTTCTTTTGGTAGAGAGATAACGATAACAACGGTGGCAGGTAAACACCAAACATCTCTGTTTGAGTTTAGAGTTTTGCGTTGGATTTTTGTGTACGTGTAGGCTCTTCCCCTTCTCCTATTTCTGCTGCTTTTCCTACTGTGATTATGTGTTACACAGCACTCATCTCTCTCTTTCACGTTTCTCCCATTCTCTGTTCACTCACCACCTGCATTGTTTCTAGCTGGTGGTGTTTATCGGTGGCTAAAGGTTTTCGTTGGGGTTCTTCTTATTAGATTGTTAGATTGCGTCGTTGCGTTATCTTCTAGTCGGGACTTGAATGTCTCCTTGTCAGATCTTCTGTTCTGTGTAGCCACTAACTTGTGTAACAAGCAGTTTGTGTAGTTTGGCTTGAGCATAGGGAACATTCGAGCTTCCTCCGGTGATACTAGCTACAGGCAGTTTCGCTGTCGCTGACGCCAAGAGCATAGGCCAGTAGCGGGAGCAGTCGATTCTTTGGCACATCAAAGACTGAAAATTTGGAAGAGCATACTGACATCTTGTCACTCACAACACTGTAATGTATCTCTGCTATCTTTATTATTACACCGTCGTTTATTAAGATTTTGCCAATAATAATAGTGTCTTTATTTTTTATTTTTTATCGTTATTTGTTTATCATGTCACATATGCATGTGGGCCTACTGAAAACACCCTCTCTACAATGTAGGGGTAAGGCTACGTACTATCTGCCCCCCAGACCCTGCTTCAGTGCGGGAATTCGGGGTATGATGATGATGATGATGATGATGATGGTAGAGTGAAAATGTATGTGGATTGCATAAATGATATGATCAAAGATTTTCTCCAAGAGCAAGACAGATTATTTTACATCTGAAAAACAAAGAGAAGATGTTAGACCGTCAACTAATATATTGAAGGATGAAGTGGTGTAGTTAAGAGAAAATGCAGTAAATGATTTGGAAGCTGAAATGATCGCAGAAAATTGAAGTTGAAGAATGAGTTACATGCCATGAGGAGTGGTAATGAAACAAATTCAGCAATGTGTTGGAAATTTGTAGCTTGTTTAAGCTTTTGTTTACTAATTTCGCTTTATGTTTGTTAGCATAAATAATGAAGGCAATTCAAGCAATAGTTGTCTTTTTAAAGCCTTACTTGGAACTGGGTTTATTTACTAAAACAATGTTTAAATGCAATTGAGCTTACATGATATTGTTCATTCCTTTTTTCTAATCTAATTTTGATTGAGCAAAAAGTTGGGTAAGTCAGGATTTGGGTGGAGTGGAGACTCCAATTGTTTTATGTTTCAACATATGGAACCATATTACGATTGTTACATTAAGGATTTATATGTTCGAGATTATGTGTTTTAAAATTATGGGGTTAATTGTTCACTTTTTTTGAGAAATTAAAAAAATCATTGAATATGTTGGGATAAACCAGCTATTCTCATACAAGTAGCTTCGTGGCTACATAGCACAAGCAGACAAAACGAGATCGTAATACATTAACTGAAGATAACTCGATAAAGCAAAACAAACTTCCCCTTTCTCGAATCTTCAAGCCTATACCCAATTAGGGCTAGCGATGGCGAGAGGGAGGCGAAGCTCTGTCTTATCTAAATGCAATTGAGCTTAATGAAATTGTTTCATAGCATACATATACAAATGCAGTTTCATCATCTAACATTCATGAACTTCAAAAATGAAAAATAAAAAACCCTAAAAGAAAAGAAAAAGTAATTCTGATGAAAATTGCTTGTCATACATTCATGAAATTGCCTGTCATTGCATTCATTCATATAATCTAACCTATCAACCATTACCATTGTTCAGTACACAAATATCACAAATTCGATGGATATAAATATCATCTATTGTTCACCACACAAAACACTAATAAACACAGTTTTCTTTTCATTATCTCCTTTCCCTTTGAAGATGCAGTTTGACTTTCTTGACTTGGATTCACATGGCCATTAACAGCTTGCTTGCTTCTTTTTGATTTCTGCCCAGGGTTTATTAGTCTCTGACTTCGGCTTTCAGGCTGTAGATAAAATACAAACATTATTAACTTTAGTTATATCACTTAATTAATGTTTGGAAAAATGGAATAAACATTAAAATGTTACAAATGTTTCACTTACATATAACATCTGCAACCCTGTTGTTGGATTTGTGTATATACTTATTCCTTCCATTCATTTCTTGAACTTGTTATTTGCTTCATGTTAAAGAAAAGAATATGTGACAGGCCATTTTTCCTAAAATTTTTGCTTGAGAATTTGGGCTAGATCTGTTAGCACCAAACATCCTATTTTTGCTTTCATCATCTACGACACCATAGCTAAGCCCTCTTTTCCCTTTGGTGATCTTTTTAGTGGTGGCCTTTGAAGATGTAGAAATATTTATTATTTCTGAAGCAACTTTACGTGTTGGGAGAACAACTGAAGCTGTTGCATTTGCACTTCCACATACATGAGCAGTACTTGAGGTGTTGGCAGTACCTGTAGCAGTTATGAAACCAGTGTAGGTATAAGGCGACTTGTATGAGATACAAGGCGACTTGTGCTTGCATTTTGTTAGGATAAGGCGACTTGTA
>JANZLH020000427.1:5106843-5124257 GCA_026770325.2 Erythroxylum fimbriatum
TTATCTTATATATATAATGTATAAAATAAAATTTTATATATTTATTAATTACCGGTTCAACCACGGTTGAATTCCGGTTGAACCATTAACTCTTGAATCAGTTGCTTCTCCGGTTCAATCACCGGTCCGGTTTTTAAAACATTGATAGAAACAAAACATAAAAATTGAGATATATCAAATTTAACAATAAAAATAAGATTTTTTTAAAGTAAATGTCATAGAACTTAGTGAAATATAATGTTAAATGTTGAGTATTTTTACTTATTTTTAGGTTATAAAAAATCATAAACATAATTATAATAAAGAACTATAATTACAAAGAAATTAATTAATTATTTCAAAAACCTTTTCAATCTAGTAAATTTTAAAATTAATATTCTTTACAATCTCAACTCTTCCTAAAAGATAAAGGATAGGTGTCTTCTTTAACATAACAAGTCATCTTGTGGAAAATGTAGGCGGTTTGGCTCTATAGAGAAGACCCTGACCAAGAAAATAGTATTTCGTAGATTTTACTTTTTTGTTTATGATTATAATTTGAATGTTCGGTAAGGAGTTAAGATTGGAATATATAAACATATCTCAATTTTAGTTTTGTAAGTAAGATTATATTCGTGTCAACTTAAATTTATGATGATTGTAATAAAATATCAATTGTTTCGATATAGGTAATCATTGATACTGAACTCTCGTGCAAATGGTAGTATGGGAAGAAAATAAATGTCATGTGACCTTTGTTAATGATCAAAGAGAAATATTTTTTTATTACTATGAAAAATACGATACAAGGATAAGTATAACAACCACCACACCATTATATAACTCCTAGCAAGGTATTTATAGATTAGAATTACATATAAGAAGTCTAAGTATGGTGAATTTTTATTTCCACCGGAGACTTTAGTAAAGTTGAACCTTGTATATACGAAATTATTTTATTAACATCTCCGTTGTATCTTTTGAAGTGTGAACCTTAATTTTATAATAAGATTTGATCAAATGCTATTAATTTTTTTTATCTTGTGAAATCTCTTATTCTGCACCATAACACCTATTTGTCTATTTTTCTCCGGACTTTCCCTAGTCTTTTGAAAGTTAATTGCATCTCCATTACTAATGATAAGAACATATGTGATCGAGTCTTTTCAACTCTATCTCCTTGGATGCTTGATGGTCCATCTCATTGTATCCTTAGTTATACGGTATTAAATTAATACCTTCTTCTTGACATTATTTTATCTTCTAAATTGGAAATCAAGCAAACATTACTTATATCTTTTAAGAATCGCTTAATCTACTTGACAAATTCTTAATGAGCTTTCTTAGTTTTATTTATATACCTACTTATCACACTAATAACAGGTGCTAGATACTTGGCAAGTTCTTTATCTCCTTTCTTGTCCTTATTGCTACTATATGCAGATTGTTTACTTGGAGTTTCAATTTCAAACTCTACCTCCTGGTTAACACCTTAATCCTTTTTGTTTGTAAGATCACCATGATCCTCCCTCTGGCCAGAATAGTAGACTCATCAAAAGTAACATTAATATTAATCACAAATTTTGAAGTTCTATTCTTTTCAATACACCATAGTTTATATCCTTTAACCAAATATCCTCAAATCAGAGGAAGCACCGTACAAATCCGCTTGAGAAGTTTTAAAATTCTTTTCCATTTGACAAAGATCTATTCACTAAATAAGCAGCAGTATTAATTACCTTAGTCCAAAATTGCTTTATAAGTTTAGCTTTTGACCATACACATCAAGCATGCTATACTGAGTGTTTAGCTTATCCATTCTGCAACTTTATTTTACATTAGTGTATGACGTACAATATGGTGCCTCATTATCAATGTTGTACTAGATTTGGTTATTGTACAGCAAGATATATACTGATACTAATCAATATTGGATGTCATTTTGGATATTTTTTAAAATTATAAAATAACTCTTAAATTTTATAAAATTACAAAACAATCTTTCAATATATTTTAATTATTCTAAATATTACATATATATTGTTAAGATATCTAAAGTTATTAGTGATGGTTTATTATAATTAAAAATGGATAATAAACTAACTCAAGAGGTGTGGTTGAGTGGCAGGGACACATTCATCTTTAACCAAAGGTCAGGGGTTCGATCTTTGACTTTAGATATGGAGCAGTCTTAAATCCTTGAGCCAGCTGTCCTACCCTGTGAGATGCCTACAAATCAGCGAGGGGATTAGTCATTGGATCTGCCAGTGGATACCCTGGTCTAAGACAAAAAAAAGGATAATAAACTATCTTATAATAAATTAAAATTTTTAAATAATTATTACAAAATTATATAAAAATTTAAAATTTAAAATATAATTTAATATGAGAAAAACGCATCACACCATTTCAAGAATAACAAATAGGCAAAATTTTTCCCGTTTTGATTGATGCCATTAATATATGGCACAGATTGATGGATGGTTCTAAACCGTTGATTGTAAATACAAATTAAATAAAAGTTTAGTGTGTTTCCTAGTAGAGATCCATATATACTTTTTAGTTTACACCAATTAACAAGTGCTATGTCTCCTTATGTTCTCAATTTATTGTTAAGAAATCAAGCGATGACATTGACATAGTCTATTCCTTTTCAATTCATTATGATTGGTATCTCTCCTTCTAAGATGTTGTCATTCGTGGTGAGAACATGTTAAGCCTGAGAGGGGATGTTAAGGAGAAAGTAGGTGCAAAGCAAAAGAGGTGAGATCAAAGCAAATTGAGCTTGAAAGGAGGCATAGAGAGACAACGAAAGACAATAGTGATGAGAAGATGCATAGAAATGGCAAGAGATGACGGTAACTCAATAGTAGAGAAATAGAATTAAGAGTTTGAGAGCGAGGTTGGTTGAATTGTTAAGGTTTTTGTAAATTTAATCCACAATTTATTTGAAATTATAGTTTGATTCTTACATTTAACCGTTATTTCAGACGTCGATCGATAATGACTGGTATTGACCAAAATTATTAGTATAGTATAAAAACTTATTTAATAGTCAAATCTTTTTTTTGTACCACTTTCTACCTAATATGGTACGTTTTAGACAGTAACAACCAGTATGGTGCAAAAATCATAATATTACTTATAATAACTTCCTTTTTCAAGTGGCTTGTTATAGAATTTCTAGCCATTATTTGTTTCTTAACATGTCTTTTGGGTGTTTTTCAACTATTATCTTCCATTATTTAAACTTTACGACCATTTCATCTTTTGATTTTAGAAAGTACATTGACACTCTTCTAGAGCAATCATTAATGAATGTAATAAAATAAATGCATCCTCCATAAGATTGAATCAAAGTTAGACCCTACAAATCTGAGTGAATATAATTAAAGATACTAATGAAAGTGTGCTTGCTAAAATCTAATATTCCTACAAAAAAAGGCAAAAGTTATAGAACTCAATCCAACAACCCTATCTTAATTAATATCTCAAGTCCTTTCTCACTTATGTAACCTAATCTGTAATGTTACAACTTCATACTTTGATCATTCTTCCCTCATGATTAAGGTACAACTGCCAAACTCATTACTCCTTTTTTCATTAACATATAGATGACAATGTCGTAATTTTACTTTTATCACAATCAATACATCCTTCACTATTTTTAAATAGCCATCACCACCAAAAAAAAAATTGTACCTTTGACTATTAAGAATACATATGAAAATTAGATTTTTTTTAGAGTTTAGGAACATATTAGGCCTTCATCAATGTTATAATAATCCCATCATGCACTTGAATATATAGCCTTCAATGTTACGGTAATCCCATTATGCACTTGAATAGATACTGAGCGACAGTCTTTGACAACACATTCTCTATCATCATCTAATTTGATAATACCATTTCATTCTTTAAAAAACAGAACTAATCCTTATTAAGGGTCATATGATCAAATGCACTAGTATCTATTATCCAGTAAGATGCATAATAAGAATTGTCAATTGCTAGAACATCACAACCTCTTCCATCCTCTTTATTGGAACTTTCCTGGATCATATATGACAACATTAATACTTTTTGTTCCATTTGTTCCTTTTCTCTTATTTCCCCTTTTCTGTTATAGATAGTCTCTCCTAAAGTGCCCTTTTTCTTTACAATTAAAGCATCAACCAGTTTTAACATTTGATATGTATAATGACTTGCTCTTAGTTCCAATTCCCTCTGTACTTTTTAACATCTTCAAATGCTACTTTTGATATAAACAATCTCTTCTATTACCTACTTTTAATTTTTTTTCATAATCAAGCACCAATTGTTTCATCAATTGTCTTTCTCAAGACCTCATTTTTAAAGTCGACAGTAATGCAGCGTTTGTCTTTGACAACTTCTTTTCTTTCTTTAATAGTTCCAAATTCTTTGAAAATTTTTCTTCTCCTTCTAAAGATGTTGTCTATCTTTGCTAAACAAAAATTGCCCTCATCTTCACATTTCATAGAATGAAATCATTTGATCCTTTGAAAATTTTAATATCTAATTTCTGGAGAGACATCTTAAGAGTAAAACCTTAACTTTAATACTATTTTTTTAATAAATCAGTTATATAATTAATTAAGAATTAAAGGTTTATGTACATAGGTAGAGATTGTCTAAAAAATCAGACCTTATACCAAACCAAAAACAAAATCAACCCACCCAAAACAGCTTTGCTGAAAGTTGCAACCTAAAGTAAATACATGCTCCACAGTGCATTACACGTGAAATGAAACTATACAAGTCCATATACAAAACATCCTAGTATTGTCATTTCTCAGCTGCAAGTTTGAGTAGACTTCCTTTCCCAAAACTATCATTTTGTTCACTGCACTCTTGTAGCATCTCATTTCCAGGATTTCTGATATCACTTGCTTGAAACCATCTTTCACTGAAGTCAGCTTTTCCCTAAAAGGTAAACATCCTTTGCAGCATACATAATGTACAACCTATCCTTCTGATTCTTACGACCAATCTATCCTTACCCCATTCTTTATAGACATTATTATGAGACTTTTGAAAACATTCCCAGAAGTAGCAACTTACTCTCACAACTACTCAACCAAATAAAACCCGACAATTATGAACACGTTCCTGATGACTACAATCAGCATTGTTATAAATTGCAAGAGGGAGATGATTCCTCTTTACCTCGAGCTCCTTTACCCTGAAACCAACCTGGAAAAATTTCATTAGACAAAAGAACACAAACTCCACATTTACCTTCTTTCAGTGTTTGTACAGAGCTGTTCTATAACTTGAAAGATCACTCTAATGATAATGCTCCCCACTTTTATGACTGCGTCTCTAAAGGTTCTGAGGTTCCTTTCTGACCATAAGTTGTACACAATAATAGAAAGTAGGATGATAAAGATGTTGGGATCAAAATTTCTGAAGCTTTGAATCTGATTGAACCAGTTTAGAATGGATTGGAGGCTTAACAGGTAAGGAATGTTTATTTGAAAGTGGTTGAAGCAGTGTAACCATACTGATTTTGAGACTGGACATTCAAAGAAGAGATGGTTGACAGACTCATTATCCAAGTAGCATAGAGAGTAGTGATTTGGAACATAAGAATAAAGGAGCTTATCCCTTGTTTGTAGTTTATCAAAAAAAGCTAACCACAGGATGAAAGAGTGCCTTGGGTTTGAACCTTTATGCTACACTATTTTATGCCAAGGCACACTCTAAATAGAAGGTCTAATTATCAAGATATCAATTACTCTAATACTAATTGTCAAGCAAATGAAAATACTATAGAAAGAAAATAAACAAAGCAAAAATACAAAAATTATATAATTTAACTAATATGTTTTTTTAATGTTTATAGGTAAGGAAATATTTTTTTATTACTATGAGAATGATAATACTAAAAGAAGTATAACAATGAACATACCAATTCAATAAGATAATTATAAACTATAATTATATATAAGAAATCTAAGTACCTTAAAACTTTAATTCTACGTAACTATATTTTCATATAAATCTAAACACAATAGAATTTTATTTTCGCTAAATTTAAGGCATATCTCTTGGAACTTTCGTTTGAGAACGTCATGTGTAAAACAAAATTCTAGTCTTCTGATTACATAATTAAACCGCTTGTTTTATGCATTCTAATATGCAAGGTTTCGCCCTTTCACTTTCTCGTCCTTTCTATATATCTATATGTCGGACAAGATTTAAGACTTCCAAGGCCAAGCCACATTATAAAACAGACAATGCAGACTTCAAATGTAAATCGGACAAAACATATACACGGCAAGAGTGGTTCATTCTTGACCAACTAATTTCTTTACTTGTTTTTTTTTGGAAATTGAAGTATTGACCAACTATTTCTTTTGGTCCAAACGTGCTTATTATAAGAATAAAAATATCAGGAAGCATTTTACCACATACATTCCGAGTATGGTGAAATAGTTTGTAGTTTCTTGTGTTTATGCAGTTACTTGGGATGCCAACCCAAAAGGGTTTGTCAAACTAGGTAGCTCAATTTAGTGTCGTGATGAATTTTGAAGGGCATTAACGGAAAGTCGAAAATTGATATAAAATTATTTTGTATCGTATCAAAGTATATCATACAATCTTTTGGTACTAATCAGTATAATAAAATATCAGATTAAAAAATTAAAAAATATATTTATATATCCTAAAATATAAAATATTTTAAAAATAGTTATTATGTTTAAAAGTAACATTATTATGTTAATTTTAATAAATATAATTATTAGATAAAAGTTTATAATATATATTTAATCAATAGAAGATTGAAATTTATTTATTAAAAATAAAGAAATATATGATAATTTTAAAATATAATTTAAAATGATATCTGCATTAATGAATATCAATGTTGTACTATACCACCAACACTAAAATCGGATACAAATTTCAATTTCAATACGCAACGTAGGTTCAATCCTAATGCATTTATTCTCAATTCTCATGCTGGTATGATAACTTTTGCATAGGTGAAGTTAAGAATCTTTGGAAGTGGGCCACTGGGCAGCGAACTGTGCATGGCTTTTTCTACGGAATATCAACATCATCATCAATGATCTCTAGCTATTTCTTTGTAGTACCAGACTACAGGTGCCCAGTCTCCACTTTGCTAATTGCACTTACAAGGTGAGGCGTAGTATAATTTGACAGGCCAGGCCAACACCTTCCAGTGTTTCGTGTTTCTTGTTTCTTGTGAGGTGGCATACGACTGGAGTTAGTCACCCCTAGAACTTATTCTGTCGACCATTCTAAGTATTGGTGATGGTGGTACGCAACTTTCCAATTAATGGCCTTTTATCAGGGGTACAGGGTACACCCGACCAAACTGATATGAGTTTGCACCAACCACCTCTCTCAAATGAGTCTGCTTATCTTATTGGGATGTTATTGTTGTTAGATTCATTTATTTAAATGTATGCTTTCAAACAGTATGCCTTATCTAACCTCTATAGTAATTATATTTGTAACAACTGTTCCTAAGTAATTAAAGAATCTTCAGAAGAAAATGGTTCTTCTTCTAATAAAATATGTATTTGGTTGGGTCGGATATATCAGGCCCAAGTCCAATCTCACAGGCCGATCGATCAGTCTCACCCCATAGATTGATTTGGGCTTAATCCACACATTCACAGCCCGTTAGCATGAGGAAGCCTCCCATGCACGAACATGAGAGACGTAAAGACCTAAAATCTAGCGAGAAATTCTATATAAGGTATCACCTTCTCTTAACAGAGGTATGTCATCTAAAACTTAGCTTTTTCTCTGCATTCTAGGAATCCTACCTTCACCAAATCACTAACTTGAGCGTCGGAGGGGCCAATCGGGATCTCACCCCCGACGTGCCTTCCTTGGTTTTGTAGGTGTTTTCTACGTAAAGATCATCAACAGAAGGTTGCCAGTCAATGGATCCAAACAGCAACATTCCGTTCGGCCAGAATCAGACCGAACCAGTATTCATGATATATATAATGGCCTTAGAATTTTGTAACTTGTAACTTCTTTTTTCAAATCTTATATAATATGACTTATTTACTGAGTTGTTAAAGTTTGTTGGATTACAATTGAAGAACTAGCAGTACTCTAATTCCTATGGTTAAGGTCATAAAAGCGTATCGATAATTACCATTTCTGTATCATACACATTAATTGTTTTGTAATTATAGAATGTTTTCTGTGGTTAAGGCCCGTCAAACTATGGAGATAGCACGTGAGAGATTGAAAAGGCTTGAAGTTGTTCATGACATGTACAATACATAATATAAGATTCGCACTTTATATTATCATCTGACAATAATTTGACCGTATTCATCACAATTTCATGTTCAAACTCAATCACAATAATTTATGTAGATTTACTCGAAAGAGGAGAGAAAAGAGAGCATTCTTGTTTTCACGCACAACAACCAAGTGAAGTGTACGTTTGTTCATACTTGTAGATAGATAAAAAAAAGATTACATCGGCTTTTGAAAGGCCATATTGACCCTCAATAGGAAATGCGTTTTTCTTTCCCTTTTCTTTTATACATAAAATGGTGGAACCGAGAAAGGGGGTCAAAATCATACCGGCCCATATTTGGTTTTGTCGTGCATGGCATATAGGCTAAGATGGTAAGTAACAATGAGTCCTAGACCTAGGCCCCAAAAAGTTTCGATAGCCCACAGTAGAGAGTAGGGGACAATGTTCACATGTTAATGTTTCTGTGCCGTTAAGTGAAGTTGCGGGTTCAAACCGTTCTTATATATGTAGTCATTTAAAATTTAAGATTAGAGCTTTGCCTCTCGCAAGAGATTTATCCAGCTTGAACAGGAATTAGTCTAGGTGTGAATGACTTAATGGTATCTTTCCATAGTTGGGGTCCTCTTAAAATACTTCGTGAAAAATCTAAAAAAAAAAAACTACACCATTAAGCCTTCCACGTAATAATTGACGTGAAGTTCTGGGACATATACTTAAATTACTTTAAGTTTCAATTAACAATTTGGTTTAAGTAGAGATGTCAATTTTTAGTGTACCCGAAAGAATTATGTTTCATTATCTTTTATCATTGAGATTTAAAAATATTTCCAATCGGCTATCAAATCAAATATCTAAAAGTAAAATTTATTTTTCAATAGATAAAATATAGAATTTGAAGCGGAAAACTTTCTCTATTTGTACTGCATTATTTGATTGGTCATACAAACTAGACATTTCTTATTTATATTACAATTAAATCTTCAACTATTTGAAAAATCTGTAATATTGGAGGGCTTAACTTTCTAATTTAACCAATTCCACTAAAAGAATACATCAAACCGATTACCTCATCTCCTCTCTTTCCAAGCTACCTTCTGTTTTGTTTTCACTTTTTTCTTCCTTGAGACTATCATTGCACACTTAGAACAACAGTAACCCCAAAACTACTGAGGCTTGAAGAAGCTAAACTTGACACCAGTATCAATGATAACATATACGCCAGCTGAAATGAGAGCAGCAGTTAGAAGCACCCCAAGTATACCTAGTCCCCAGTTAAGGAACCACATAGGCGTATAAACCTTTGGTTTCTTAATCTTCAGCCACATGAAACATGGGAACACTAGCGTTACTGGCAATGCTAGACCTCCAATAAGACCTGCCACACTTGACAAGAATGGGATGGCCACCGCCACAAAGAAGCAACCAAATCCAAAAACCACCCTGATAAGTGCCCTTAGCCACCATCCACATGGCTTCTTAAGTCTCTTTACGAACATCGACTCCAAGTCATCAAACGTTGGCATGCCGTAGATTTGGAATGAGCTCACAGCATTTATTATCACAAACAAACTTGTCATTCCTAGGAGGAACCGCGAGGTGTCTCTTCCATGAAATGCGTACAAGGCTGTCAGCATTCCGCCATTTTGTGGTATCTGCAAGTTGACAAGAAATTGTTTCTTGTGAATCAACTGGTGCGCAAATTTTGCTACGAAAAGTTTGTCTAGTTCTCTGTGACGTAAAATGAAAATACATTATTAGTACGTACCATTTGACCGTATGCCCAATAACCTCCAATTGCAAGGGGAAAGAGGCACATCGCAACGATGAGGTAAGCAAATTTGACTCCATTCCACATTGGTACTCGGGAAGGACGCTTCTCACTTGAAGGCATTGTAGCCTGCAATCAATTAATGGACATCTTGATATCAACTTATGTTTTATATATTCCTACTATATATAATTGAAGGATCATGTTCAAGTAGTGAAATAAAAAAAAAAAAAGTTTAAAGAAGGAAACAAATAATCTATCTTTGAGGTTCGTTAAGAAACAAAGTTCCAAATAGTTTCTCATGAACTTCCAGCCCTTTGTATCTTCCCTTAACAGATTTTTCCACAGCATCCACATGATCACATCCATGGTCATGGTCATGACCATGGTGGATTTTCCCAACTTACTTAATAAAATTTATTCAAGTCAACCATTTAAGATATTCAACGACTCACATATTATATATATACCTAAATTATTCCTAAGTCGAAATTTTATATTTTCAAGTTTCGTCAATAGAAAAAGCAATTAATGCAATAAAGAAAGGGCCGAAAAGTATAATAGTCGACGCCTAATATATGGTGACAGGACAGCCACCAAATTTTAACGAAGAACATTTGAGGAGAAGCATTGAAACTAGCATTTAAAAGTTGTCATCAGTCACAAAGATAACGCAGCGAATTTTGACCATGACAAGAAAAATTCAAGGATTGGTTTCATTACAAAATATAAGCAATGATCTTAGACATTTATATTATATAGTCGAATAGTATACTTATATAAGACAAACATTTCTTTGAAAAGAATAGCAAGTCGATACCTGGATCTCAAGTATGAGATTGTGACCTCTGAAAGCAAAAGCAATGATTCCAAGGGCATTAAGAACAGCAAAACACCTCTCCAAGTCTGTTGGTGCACGAACAGGGTTATATGATACACCAGGCATCCTACCCTCTGCTACAGAGATCACCCATATAAGTGTAATATATCCAACAGCTGTAATTGCTCCGACGAGTGATACTCCGGCAATTGAATTCAGGTTAGGCAGCTGAGACAGAAGCACGGCCGCGCAAGTAAACACCAAGTACCATTCCACTGTTGTTAATGTCTTGAGGCCACATGTTGCCCCACATACAGTCTGAAAGAACAATTTGGACGTGGACCCTCCAATAATGATCAGTGCCACGCATGTTCCTCCTGACAGATATAGAATTGGGAAAGTTGCTAATACCTTCGACAACTTCTCACCTGGATTAGATTAACCACTCCTTCAGCGTATAAGAACCTAACAAGATGAAAAATGAACATCTAAATAAAGTTTTAATTACCTAATGTTGCACTTGCAAGCTGCATGTATCGGCTGTAACGGATGCCATTTTCAGGGGATTCATGTAGTTGCACCAGTATATAAAGAGTGTAAAGCTGCCATATAAACGCTAGAGTCAAGCTTATAACACCCCAAGCCCTGAAACAAACGGAGAAGAACGTGTCATGATAGTTCTCATAAATGGACCTGGACATCATCTTATACCGTCATTGATAAGAATATTGTAACTTACCAACCAAGGACGGTGAAGGCAACCGGAAGAATAAGTGCTTGAATTCCAATTCCTGAGCAGAGGCAGTGGAAGGCTGCGTAATATTTGTTTCCATTTCTGGACTCGGTGATGGGAAGCCAAGCATCTTGGGGGTCAAGCTTGGTAAGATGGAGAGCCTTTCTCAGTGGACTACCTAGAGGGGTAATGAAGCGAGGTGTTCGAATTCTAGGGGTTGTGTTTTTTGAGGTTCTGTTTGTTGCAGGCTGTATGCGATCCGGTGAAAAGAGCAGCGGTGACCGGGACAATGATGGGGAGTGAAACTGCGATGGAGGAGCCGATATTATTGGTGGCGTTGGTGCCACGGAGGCTAGCCTTGGTGTCACCGGAGTGGAGCTTACTTCAACAAGATCATCCATTGTTTCTCTTGAACTTTATATGCTTCCACTCTGCTACTTGTTCCTTAACTACGGTAGCTCTTTGCCCACAAAAAACTAATGAAAATTGAGACTATATATAGAGGATGCATGAAATAACACAAGTTTGCAATTTTAGGAGACTATAACGGGGACGTAAATGGAATACAATATTAATTGGATGAAGATGTAAATGGAATACAATAATTGGATAATAAAGTCATAAAGTCTAAGTTGACTTACAGGAAAAGCAATAACAAAAACATTCCAACTAAGCACAAAATTAAGCATTTTAGCAGCCAGCCACCTTTGTCAATTTGGGCGACTTATAGTTTCTTGACTAGAGAACCGGTCATTACATGGCGTCTGAGGCTTAATTTGGTCAGAATTGAGGCACTCCGTTTACAAGAAGGTGTGGCCTTGGCGAGATATGCCACCAAGCACTCTTTAACCCTAATACAGACCTTTTTGTTTGAAAAGCCAATTCATGTTTTGACTGATTAGTTTGTTCGGTCCTGAAGACAGAAGTGATCAGTACACGACGCAAAGGAGCAAGCAGGCTTTGAGAGGGGATTTACTGTATCAACAAGTTCAACTATATATACCCATACACTATTACATGATCATGCAACATCCTTCTTTTTTTTTTTTAGTATTTGCATTTTCTTATTGATTTACTTTGGAATAAAATGTTTAAATTTACAAATAGTCAGAAAATTGCATCATCTTATAAAGTAAATAAGACGGTAAGTTAATAACAATTCATAGATAAAAGAATAGTACTAATATTTTGTTTTTTTGGTGAATGTTTATTGTTGTTAAATATATGAGGTCTAATTTTGCTTAATCTCGTAAAAAATCAAATATAATAAATTTTAAAAAGATGATAACACAAACAACACAATAAGAAAACAGGAAGGTACAAATTAATAAAGAAGAAGCTTTGGATTAATATAACAGAACTAAATTTTATTATGTCAATTTAAATAATATTATAATAAAATAGATTAGTAACTTTGGAGGTAATTTTGCAAACAACTAATAATCTGTTTTTAGTTTATTAATTAAAGGTTAGCTTTTTGACGATCTTATAAAGCTATATATTGATGTTTTTGTGAATGACTTAATAGTTAACTTATTTAACCCCAATAAGCTGATTTCTAAAAGCTCTATACGAGGAGTTTTTTTATAATCAGCCAAAAATTAAAAAGTAAAAAAACTAATCATACCCTCCTTTCATAATTTTTTTTAATTATGCTAATTATGCTATAGTAATATTATGAATAATTCAAACTAAAAATCATACATAACTAAAAATCATGTATGTGTTCTATAATGATAAATTTTTTTACAATGAAGTAAGTTTTTTAGTTACAAAACTTGGAAGTTTTTTTTAACTAATGAAATAAAATTTTTGGTTGCAAAATAAAAAAATATGTTATGATGATAACATTTTTAAGAATGTTTTACGTTTTTTTATTATAGTTTAAAACTTAAATTTTTGTAAAATTAAATATCTAATCATAGCCTTATAAATTCTTTTTTTTTAACATCATGCGCTTATAAGCTATTTTACACTTAAACGGTTAATACTAAACAACTAATTTTACTAAACATATTTAATAAACAACTAATGTTATCCGCTGGTAAAATCAGTTAATATAATTAGCTGTTAACTAAATGCTAATAAAATCAACTAACCGGTAATGCAATCCGTTGATTGTCAAACAAGACATTGTCTTGAATTTACCGAATTCAATAATTTATCTTGTACTCTTAATCAACCAGGCACAAACAATGTGTATCTCTGTCCCTAGCATACATGTCCCATTCAAGTGCCTTTCGAGCATTAAATTGGGTGACATATACACACGCACACAGGCCGCCTATGTGGGCTTGCTTCCGTCTTCCTGTTTTATTTCGGACAGTTTTTGATTTCAATTTTTAAACTTCCTGGAAACTTACATGTCCAGTTTATTCCTTGTTACAATGTATCTTTCTCCAAATAATACAGAATATAAGAGAAAATCGGCTACAACTTAAAGATAGATAACGGTCGCCGAGTTTGATAACACACACACACACACGTATATATCAATCCTAATGTGATTGCTTATTCTTAGTCACTCAACGACCAAATTGAAATTCCTTTTTAATCAGCTCCATGGATACACTGTAATCTTCAAGAAGGAAATTCACATGATCGAGAGTTGAGGTGTCAAAGTTGGCGTAATTGGGAAGTGTGACCCTCAATTAAAAGGTGGTGATTTTCTTTCTTTTTTTTTAGGCTACTTGGAATATTGAAAGACATATTTCATTATCCGTCAAAGTCTCCAAAATGGCATAGAATAAATAATCATTGAGTCTAATCTAATCCCCTTTAAAAGCTTATAGTTGATTCGCACAACTTTATTCGTCGTCTCTGACTAGACTGAAGTTATTCAAAGAAAAAATGTCTAATTTGTCGACCAGCTGCTGAAGGTAACTTGCATGACTACAATTCACACCTACTAGTCCTTTCTTTAGGACCGTGTTTTAATAGGATCAACTTATAGTATATTAAGCATTTTGTATACAGTTTTAAATAATACTCATCGCAATTCTACAGTCATTTGTTGCTTTGTGTAGTCATTATTTGACTATCAAGTTGTTCTCAACCAAATACAACAAAAAGGAACCAAATTAAAGATGAGTCGAGTGCTGTGCAAACTTGGGTTTGGATTGGAGAACAATAAAAGATCCATTATTTACTTCTTTGTCCTTGAAGATGGAGATTTTTGACAAATTTTCAGAAAAGGGTTCATTCTAGAAACTGATAATTGGTATTGACAAAATCTAACCTGTAAATTAAACCAATTTTTGGTGATATTGATCTACAAAATTTGTTCTTTCTGTTTCAAAAACTAGGTACAAGTAAGTACTGACTACTTCGGCCTGGATAGTGACTGTAAGACGATGAACATCTGGTACTAGTGGAAATAGACATAGCCAATACCTTCTCCGTCTCTTTATCAACTTTCCTTCTGATCAATGAAACTGCATATTCCAAGAAAACTGCATCGCAAGGTAATGTGAGCGGTCCATTGCCAGGAAGGCCAAATTCTTCCTCAGACATGGCTAACAGCTCTCTGAAAACTTGATTGTTAAGGTACGACATGGGGAACATGAAACGTATTTGATCAGCTGTATAAACAACAAAATGACCCTTCTCAGCCACCGATGTCATGTTGTTCCTGCTGCTTGGATCTGCATCATTTCTCTCCCCTCTTGGAAAGGAAATTCTTTTCCTGTTTAGGGCCGCTAGTCTTTGCCACTTCTTGGCAATCTTCAGGAGTTTCTTGGGACTAATCATTGTGAATTGCGCTAGTGAACTTAAGAGATTGAAGACTTGGAAGAATTCTTCTTGAAAGAATGGAATGAATGATCCTGATGAGTTATGGAGAGAAGTGGATGGTAGACCAGCTATATATTGAACCAAAAGAGACATTGCTTGTGTGTATGTTTCTTGGTCCGAGTATTCGTGGGCTCAAAACCATTTGGAGATTTGTGGTGGCAGGAGACTTGAGAGCTGGACATGCCTAATTCGATAAGGTAACAACAAATATATGTTGCTTAGTTATTCAGTGACATGAAGGGTCAGGAGCGGGAGAACCACAAGAGCAGAGCAGATAAGAGGAAATCTTCGTACACATGTCATGATCATGAAAATGTATTTTGTATGCCAGATTTAGGATTTGGCAAGAGTATATGGTTTGAAATTGGAAGGATAGGGCATTATCAGGACCTGGCATTTCGGCCCTATGTGTCAGGAAACTAGTTTGAGTAGGTCGAAGATCATAGGCAATAAAATGTGCGAGCCGATTCCTATTAAATTGCATTCAGTTCACGTTGTCCTGTTCGTTGGTTTTCTTCCTTATCTAGCTTTTACGTTGTGTTGCACATTCTTGTGTCTCCTAAGAAAAGGTCCAAAGGGCCCAGATGATTGGCCGATAGAAGACTAAGCACATGCATAATGCTTCTTTTCTAACGAATAATATTCCTAACCTATTATATGATAATTATGACATTGTTTTAATACACTTATTTTTGTGCACCCGTAATTATATGGTAGCGTCACAATCATTTTTCACTTATAAGATAATTAAAGATGAATTAAAACTTTTTTCACTAATAGTAAAACTTAAAATGTACATATATCATAAAAGGTATTTTAGTGGATGTTTCTTCTTCTAGAAGCATACTTTATTCGGATCGAATTTTGCAATATCGAAAACAATTTGCAATAGTTGTGACCTTCACATCAATATTCCAAGCAACATTAATAAAATAGATAGCATCTAGGACGTTAATTTTTTCAGGATTTATTGCTCCCATCTCATAGCCTTCAAAGATGCTAGAATAAAAACGATGTCGATAATAAATGTTAAGTGATCGAATAATTCCAGCATCACATGGTTAAATTTTTGATGTTGCATTTGAAGGCAAAAAGAACAATTCAACATTTCTCAAGCCTTCAATAACCTTGGGATGAGCTAGGCAATTGTCTACTATAAGCAACACTTTTCTACTTGTCACTCTATCATCAAATCAACGAACAAATTCTTAAAAGAGAAATTCAGTCATCCTGCTTTCTTGTTAGCTTGATAATGACAATTAAGATTGTCAATATTCACATTTTTAAAGCATCTAGGATTAGCATACTTACCAATAATCCAAATAAGTACTTTATCTGAATCATCCCCATTGTAACAAACAGCAACAGTAAGTTTTTCCTTGTCCTTTTTCCGTCCTTCTAATTGCTTTGTAGCTAGTGAATGATCTGTTCGCAAACGATAAAATAAGTCTGTTTCATCCATATTGTAAATATCCCTCCAATGAAATTTGTTCAATTTAGCTCGAATTTCAGATATAGCTTCTTCAATATTCTCCATGACAACTGAACCGCTTTCACCAAATCTTCTATAAGACTTAATCTCATGTCTCGCCTTAAACCGTTCTAGCCAACCACTTGAGAAGTTAAATTCTGGATTTGCATCACCATACATCTTTTGTAGAAACTCTCTTGCTTTAGTTTGAATCATTTATCCAGTCATGTTAACTTTCTCTTGATATTGGAAAAACCACTCATATAATACTTTTTCTAATTCAAGATATTTTGTTGATTTGTGTCTTTTAACATTGCTATTTGTTATCCCTTTTAACAAATACTTTGCTGACCTTTTAAGACTATTTGATATTGTTGATTGACTAATAGAGAGATCAAACTTTTGTTGAATCCACTGTTGCAAATCTTTTTAACTTGAAGAGAGATGCTGATTTTTGTACTCACATAATGCTTTTCTCATCTCATCAGTTAGCGTGGACTTTTTTACACCTTTCAAATGAGTAGCCATGGAAGAGAAGATATAATATATGAATTTTTATATTTTGGTATATGA
>JANZLH020000427.1:5225839-5242011 GCA_026770325.2 Erythroxylum fimbriatum
CCACTTATGTGGTCACCACATAAGTGGATGGCTAAGATCACACTGGACAGAGTTGGTACATGGTAACTTGGACAGAGGATCACCACATAAGTGGATGGCTAAGATCACACTGGACAGAGTTGGTACATGGTAACTTGGACAGAGGATCACCTCTCCAAACTGTTATCTTCTTTCTCTGTGTTTCTTCCAGTTATGCGGAGTTCTGACAATCAGACAAAAATAAATGTAAAGCAGTTTCGGTTGGTCTATGTTTCTCTTTCTTGTTAGATTTTGGTGTAACTTACGTTGTTTGGTGTTGTAATAAAAGCCTCCTGCAGTTGATCTCAACAGCAAATGAAATGACTTTAGCTTAAAATGTATGAACAACTTTAGTCGTTTATCTTTTTCTTCATTTTCTTTACGTTTCCTTTTTGTTATTTATTCAGTGGACCAAACGAAAATGGGAAAGCATAAAGTGATGATCAGAAGCCCTGATTGTTCATGATGCCCAATGGCCCAATTCTTCACCGACAAACGGGCTTTGGTGTCTGGAGATGCTCTTCTTTTATATGCTGGACCAACATACATCTGTATGTAATGCAGTGCAGAAGAATTTGGACTTTTAGAGAAACCAAATGGGAAGCTTTTCAAGATTTGCATTACCTGATCAAAAGTTAATAATAGAACCTCTTGTCGGTTGCCTCGACGTTGTGTTCTTCTCGTTAATGGCTCTTTATCATTAGATACACTAAGACAGCAGCGTCTTTCTACTGTTCTATCATCTATGACAAAGTCCTTTTAATGCAAATCTTGACACCTAAGCATATGCATATATTCTCCACAACTTGCTATCTTAATTCAATCTAGTAGGACTAATCATGAGGTGCCACTTCACTGTCGATTTAGTTTCAATAAAGAACTCAGCCAAGTACTTTTCGCTGGTAATCTGTGGACAGTAAACAGATGAGAAAATAGGCAGTTCAGGTTCGTCTGAGTAAACAGATTCAAAGATATTAAGCTTAAAGCATCAAAGAGCTGTTGTCAGTTAAAAGTATGGCAGAACACCCGAGGTTAAGCTTAAGCATCAAATAGCCAATGTCAGTTAAAGAGTCTGACAGACCATTAACCGGCCAGGCTGCCCAGGTAAAGACTAAGAAGGTACCTATTCAAAATCTACTATTGTTTCTATTTTATTTTTTACGAGAATTAACTCTTATTTTGTTAAAAATAAAAAAAATATAAAAGAAAAAATTAATAAGAATAATTATAATTATAGTAAAATTTAAAATAATAAAAATAATAATAAAAAGAAGAAGAAGAATAAGAAAAATAAATAATAATAATAATAAGAAAAATGTAATTAACAAGGACTACAATAAATATTTTAACCTTTTTATTAATTATTATTTATCATTTTAAATTTATATTTTCAAAATATATATTAGCATACATCATTATTAAAAAATTTAAAAAATAAACTAAATTAAATAATACTTGTTTCATTCAATTCTCGTACATTCTATCCTTAAAAATAATTATACAATTGCTTATTTGTTCCAAGAACTGGAATAATCTATTCAGTGCTTAAAAATAATTATACGATTGCTTATCGGTTCCAAGAAGTGATATAAACATGAGTTCAGATCCTCTGTCTAATATTATGATATTTTATTGTGTTCAATAAATTTCAGTCACTTATTTATATAGGTCTCGCATAGATCCCGTATAAATTTCATAAAATAAATGGCTAAAATTGTATCAGACAAAATAAGACAGTAATATTAGACAGAAGATCTTTACGTACAAACATCTCGTAAAATTGGCCAGCCTATTCTCCTAGTAGACAAAGGAAAGGGCAACAACTACTCGAATCAAATGACACGAAAGAACTGTTGACTCTTTCTTTTCAGGTCCAAAAGCAAGTCTCTCTCTCTAGAACAGATCTTCTATTCTTACGATTCTCCTTGTGTCAAGTATAATCTCATCCATCCATATTATATTTGACACGGGAAAAACAGAAGATCTGTTCTGCTCTCTGTTTGCTCCAGAAGGCGAGAAAGAAAATACGCCGCCTGTATGTGTACGTGATCTGAGGATACGATACCCTCCTTTCAGAGATTTTCTCTGCACCTAATGATACCACAACAGTGTTGATAATTGATATAACAGGTGCGTATTTCAGCTGTCAACCAACACACGATTCATGCCTTGTTTTTAGTTTCAAAGTCTTTGCATATGTGTACAATCATGACTAGCATTTCCAGTTTTTTTTTTGGTAGCACCGACAACTTTCTATCTGCAAAGGAAAAAGAAGACCTCAATTATTCGAGGCCTGAGTCAGTTATCTTCTGTATCTGTGCTTTGGCGCTGTCATTTTGCTCTTAAATCTATGCACTTTATTTGTTCCTACTCTATTTGATAAATAGATACTGATAAAATAGAGTAAGAACAGAGATCAGATAATTTGAACCCATCAAGTTCTTGGAAAAGTCAGGACAGACATGGAGTAAGCTGAATGCTGTGCAAAACCCTGAAACTTCAACACACACTTGGCACTTCTTAGAAAGAAATAGGAACACCCACTTGGAATTTGAAAATTATGGCCCGAGTTTATAGAAATTGACGATCCCAATCAACGGGGGCGTATCCAACATAACTCTTTTATCTTACTAAAAGAAAAAGAAAGCTGTACAAAATTGGTATCAATAAATATCATCAGAAGGGTACCAAGAGCTCAGTGCCATTTCGGCATTACAATCATGTCCCGACTTGCGTCGTTCTAAATTGCATATATGCGTTTATTGAACTCGTGCTCGTATTAAATAAGTTCAACTCTGGCCAGGTTGTTTGTCTCTTCCATTCCCTTCCATGTGCTAAAACTGTTAAATCTCAAAAGCCAACGTGTTCTGGTAATCTGCCCCGCATCTTTGTTTGTGTCAATCTTCGCATGCATAGAGTTCTAAATCAACAGAACCTTCTCTTAAACCCCTTTTTCATTCATTTCCCTGAATCATCTGTGGTGGAAACGCTATGGTTTTTTTATCGGACTGCTACCAAATTACCAATCCATCAGTGCAGCTCATTACTGGGACTAAATTATTCCCCAGGGGTGATCATCTGCTGCATGGAATGCCTCCAGCAACCAGAAATACATCGTAATTGTGCAAGGGTCGAACCAATGACGCCACAAAACTCATGTTCCACTTCACTAAGATTTCCAATTTCAAAATGATAGTATGCAATACCAACATGCATCCCTATGAAACTCTGTCGTGCTCTTGAGCAAGCCTTTCTTCTTCACTACGTTTCATGAGTTCCTCGTACACTTTCATTGAGACAGTCGTGAACTTTTCCATGGCCTCAAAGATGCGTTGTAGACTGTCCTTCAGATTACTAGTACTAGTATCGCTTTGATATACAACATTTCCAGTTAATGCGAGACTATTACCATCTCCAACAACCAGAACAATTTTCTTATCTAATGCCTGAATCTCCTTCTGTATTTTTTTATCCTCCCTATCCAAATTCTTGACTTTTCCCTCCAAATCCTTGTTCGTTATCATCCTCTGTTGCATTTCTAGCTTATCTTGTTCCCAAAGCTGACACACGGACAGCGCAAAAACGCGCATAGCATCAATTACTTCCTTTTCAGATATTTTTTCCAGAGCTTGTGCCCATTGATTACAGATAACAAACACTGGAGGAGCACCTAACCTACCAGGTGAAAAGGGAACTATACCATCTGCTGTTACTTCTGGTTCATATAGAAGACATTTAAAAAGCCAATTATTCAAGACTCTTATGTAACCCTTCTGGGCACCTACCCAAGAAGTAAAGCTTGAGGTCCAATGGAGAAGCTCATGCTCGAGCTGTAATGTGGCTTGAAGATGATCATCACTCATCTTCTTTCCTGACCCAATGGGACCAAAACTTCTTGCTTCCATGATTACCTGGCGTTGATTATGATGGCACTCAAGCATGCTTTTCCACATTCTACTTAACCTAACAAAGTGGAAAAACTACATCAACCGCCATCGTAGTTGAGGATAAATTTATAATTATAACCAAAGATCACAACAACATGGTGAGGGCATTGAATCATGATAATGAGACATCATCTCCCAAAGTAAAATGTATAATACTTTATTAAACCATTAGGAGATACAGAGGGGTAAAGAAACTAGCAAATTAGAACCAAGAACTGAACCAGACTCCATCTTATAACTGGCTCTTCAACAAGTCATGAATCTATGCTGCCTAAGAAGGAAAAAGCCGGTGGCATCTAAATGTCAAATATAAAGGAACTAGTAACAATCTACATTGAGCTGGATACGCAGCCAAAGTCCAGCTACATATGTATTAGAATTAACAAAAGCAAGCAACCTCACAGATAAAATAAAATTAAAACATCATGATGTCAGAAATGACAAGTAGCTAGAAAAGAAGTTATACAGAGGTGAGGTAAAATAAAATGGAATGCACCAGATAAAAGTCTGGGATACCAGTGTAACAAGAAAACTTGAAAATAAGATGGAAAGGTTGCTTGAAAATCAGAACATTTCACATACCCTTGTATCAGTTCATTTAGTTGTGGCCATAACTCTTCATCCCTAATTTTGTTAATTGTTATAGATATCTTGTCAACAGCTTGGATAGCTATTCTTATTTTTGTCGATAGATCCGTTATTATAGCTCGAGTTGCATCAACTTTGTGAGCCTCAGCACCCCTCTCATCTAAACGCTTCAACTTCCGCAATTTCCTTTCGTGATGCAGTCGCATTTTCTCCTCAGCCTGCAAAAGCAGAAAGGAATATTGGTAGGAGTCGCAATTAGACAGCAAATACAAAACTTTGGTGGTGAATTATAAGCCAAAGGCAGTATGATTCAGAACAGAAAATCACTTAAACGAGTGCTAAGCAAAATCATAAAGTTAGAGAGATTACAATCAACAGAGACTTTAGATTAGATTGGAAAAAAGAAATACAAGTCTTCACAATAGAATGTTCCAAAAACTACCTAAATGAAGAAAGCTTATTGACCAAGAAAAAGGAAAATGCAAATTTCAAAACAAATAATAGTTAACACACCTTAACTTCATTGTACAGTTTCTTCTCCCAAAGATACAGCTTCTGCAAAATAGAAGATAGATTTTTGGACCTTATTTTTATATCTTCATCAACGTCAAAGTAAGATGGACCAGCTTGGGTAGTTGGGGCTAAGGCCTCGGAACTTTTGGATGTAGGAGACCCTGAGGATACTACAGATAAAGACGGAGTAACACCTTGCAACATCTTCGAAACTGCTTGAACAAAATCATAAAAATGTTTTCAAACCTTTGCATAAGAAAAAGTCCAGTTTCCCTAAATTGGCATATAAACATAACATTAGTGGATGAGAAGAGTAAAGCTTCAATTTTTATGGACTAAACCCACCTTGTTTGCGCTCATAATGGAGCTTCCCTGCTTCAAGCATCTTAGCTATCTCATTCCCTGACTCGGAAGCTCTCTCAAACTGAACCTTAATCTCAAAAGCCACTTGAGCTATATCAAGAGAGCTATGACCAGCTCGACCCTTGAACCCACCACCTCCAGTTCGCTCCTCCGACCTCTCATTATCAATAACTTTCTTCCCCACAACGTGCATTTCATACGCGGCCCCGTCATTCTCCATCGACACGCTGGGCCTGGTTTCATAGAGCGAGGCCTCAGCTTCAGCCTCAGCCTTAGCCTCAGCCTCAGCACTACTACTAGTAGCACCCTTGTGACCCTTATCATCAATCATAACCGATTTGGAGTAATTACTATTAATGCCATTGACTTCCTTAACCACCTCATGTTGATAATCTTCATCTTCCAAATCAGGAATACCCTCCTCTTCTCTTACCTCCTTCGAGTCCCTACTCGAAGTATTGGATGGATAATACTTGTCATAAATCTCAAAAGGATTCAGGAAATCCCAACCACTCGGCGGCGACGGCGGAGGCGGCGGCGGCTTCGAAGAGGAAGCAACAGACCGTTGCGGAGATGAAGATCCGTAGTAACCAGTCATTGCTCCACCACCACGGCCAGTACCATAGTTAGGATATCCAAAGTAAGGATAAGAGCTCGAATTACCCATAGCACCATATTGATTGCTAGGTTGAATATTATTATTGTTATCATAATAGTACGAAGACGAAGTAGACGGTTCACTAAAGTAAACAGTCTCATACGCTGGCCTCTGCTCGTAAACAACAGAAGGCGGAGCCGCTTGTTTCTTCATATAATTCATATTCGGAAACCCCCCGCCAGCAAACCCAGCTTGATGATCCGAGCTCATGTAACTCATATGCTCACCGCCACCGCTGTGATGGTGCAACGGTGAGGAGTCACCGAAATGGTGAAGGTGCCAGATTGGATCATCGGAGTCGGAGTCGGAGTCATGGTCTTCGTCGCCATCGGAATGGAAATGAAGATGAGAATCGGCGGAGTTGGAATGAGAGTGATGAGGCTTCTGAGGGGCCTGGTCGGAGAAAAAGACAATCGGATCGCCTTTTCTCTGCGGAGGCAAATTGAGATGAGGAGAGAGCGGAGCTTCACCAGAGCTCGAGCAGTCTTGTTGAATGAAGCTGTGAAGAGAATTGCCGATTGTTTTCAAGGAGTGAACATAAGCCAAGTGAGCTTCGGCGAGGGCAAATCTCTGCTGAATAGCTTCCTCAAGGAAGCCGCATCGTTCTCGGCAAAGAGCGACGGCGGGGAGATCGTCGAGCTTGGATTTGGCGCACCCCATTTTAACTATTTAAGACTGATAAAGATGGCAACTTTTTAAGTTAGAAGGGAATGAAACTGTCAATAAAAATAGAAACTGCGGTGGGGATTGGTCATAATTTGGGATTCTCGTTGTAGATTTGGTAAAACCGGGAATGATTAGAAAAGGAAAGGATTATTTATTTATTTATTTATTCATATATATATATATACAAAAAGAAGAGGTGGGTTAGGCATTGAGAAGATTGGAGAGATTGGGGTTGTGATAATGATGGTCATTAGTGAGATAAGAGGAGGATTGGGGTAAGAGGAGTGTTTGTTTCTGGAGAAAATATCAGAAAGTGTGTGTAACTAAGAAGTGGACCTGACAGATCACAGATAGGAGACGGGGAAGAGGAAGAGGTAAGGAAGAATATTGACAGCGAGGAAGAGTTTGTCGTGTGCCTGTAGTTGAGTTGTAGCAGAAAGAGAGAGATTATTGAGTCACAACAGTTAAGTGTATATACGACGACGAAGAAGGAATGGGAGAAGCGTGAGCGTCCGTTGGGCGTCTCTAACGCAACTTTTTGCCTTTCATTTAAATGCAGGTATTTATTTTCTCCATTTCGTTTCATTTCATAAAACTGACCTACGACAGTTACAAATACATTCATAATGTATGTGAAATACTCTGTTCTTGTTAGCTCCAATACTATGTCTCATGAGATGAGTTTGTTAATCTGCATGTAAACTATATTATATAGTTACATATTTTAAATTACCAAACCCTAAACTAATGATGGAATTACTTCATTTCATGCATACTATGAGGCGGCTGTTATGTTAGGCATCGGTCATGGCCCCGTGACTGTCTTTGTTGGTATCTTTTTTTTTTTAATTTACATCAAGTATCTCAGCTTAGTTGGACTAATTCTAAACTCTAAGTCTCCATCCTAAGAGTCTTAGAGGAAATAAATTTGAAATCTCAAGATTTATCAGATTCTTCCATAACCTGTACATTTCTGCGCACAAAAAATCGTTACATACTTAATTGATCGACTGCTAATTGATTATTAACCCTTCTATTAAGCAACTTTACTTAAGAGACTAGAAGATCATCAATTAAGAAAAATATCTCATTTCTTCTTTTTTTTTTTTTTGCATAACTCAAACTCAAGATCTTCCGTGAAAAAGAACCATAAGTGAAAAGTGTACGCCATTTAAGTCTCTCCTAATTGTCAAGGTCACATTGGTATCCTTAATATTGTACAAGGTCACAATCGAGAAGTAGACCCATGTAACGGATGCACTTTACACGTAATGCTTATTACATTTGTATGCATACGCAGAAGACGTGTTGAAGTGGATTAACAAACTAGTTGGACCTGCAAATCTACTGTTTTTCCATTCAGCTTCGTATTTTAAAGACTTATTACATTTGTATGCACATGCTTTTCTTCTTGGTTTTGGAATCAGTCGGAAATCGGAGAGGGTTGAGTGTAAGACTGATCCACTGACCTGTTAACCTGCCTGTATCAATGACCTTTAGTTACTTAGTCAAAGACCAGTTGGACTTGGTTCTCACGAATTCACTGTATACTACAGCTACAGCCTACAGGCTCCACCTCGATTCTGCCATTTTTTTCTCTTAACTATTGACTACAAATTGACTGCGATTTTGTACGAGACTGTTGTATTACCATGAGTGCTATTGTATTGTTTTCAAAGTGGGTATCATGAACCTGTTGACAAAAGTTGCTCCAGCTTTATGACGATGAAGAATTTAAGAGTCCAGATGCGGTTCCTCTCTAACTTTTCTCCTTACTCTTTTTTTTCCCCGAGATATTCTAAACGGGTTCTAATTATAGATAAATATTTTCAATTCTTAAATTTTAAACGATTGCGTACACTCTTTTTTTTCCCCCGAGATATTCTAAACGGGTTCTAATTATAGATAAATATTTTCAAGTCTTAAATTTTAAACGATAGCATACATACAGAAAGATCGAACTCGTGACTTTATTTAAAATAAAAGAGTCTTTTACCAACTCGTCTGTATGTTAGGGTTAACTTTTCTTCTTTCCATTTGTCAATTCTTACAACTTTGAACTCGGTCCTATTCCTACCAGGTTAGGGCCAGTTCTACATTTGACATAAATATACATAGCGGTTTATAAAATTATAAAATATTTAAAAACTTACCAATATCATCTCCTTGCAATAATTTAAAATATCGTATTATTTAAATTTGATTTAATATACTCTTAAAAGATATTAATTACATTTTCTAGTGTGGGAAGGGAAGTTTTGCATCTAAGAAGTGTGATGTTGCTTTTGAGCAGCAATAGGTGGAATGAGTTAATTTACCTGTTCAAGGTCTTTTTGACATTCAAATGATTTTCCTCTATTCGTGTCTTATGTAGATGAAGTAAACAACATCCAATCCAATCCATTGTTGGTGTCATTCATAATTAGGTACAAAGAAAAGAATAAAAAGAGAGATGACAGAGACTTGCAACACTGCTACATAACATACGTGATTACTAAGCTAAGGAATGACTTATTTTACGGTAGTTTATCTAATTATTCATCTTGTGATTACTTTTCTGGTGATCTTAGCTGTAACTATATGAGAATATTTTCAGAAGTTGGAAATTTGTGAAAAAGGGTTGCTTGCTTGCTTATACAACTGGTGAAGATCAGAAGCGAGTATGCATGTTAGGTATGGTACAGAGTAGATGAGAGTAATAAGCAATCAAGTTCTGGAACATGCCTAGAAATGTATTCATGAATTGATTTCATGGAAAGATATGCATGCATGTAGGGTCTTGATCTCCTTGCGCCTTATTTATCCTCTTCTTTTGCTGCAAGTTAAAAGGGATAGATACATGAAATTTTGATTACTTTAAATAATATATTTTCAATTAATAAAATTATATTATCATCTAAAATCTCGTAAATTGGTTCAAACTTCTTTTATGAAGCAACTCTGCAATGGAATAAACTTGTCATGTCGGATGATTTTTGCATCAGACTTTCATCTTGTTCTTATTATACATCTTCATGTGTCCTAACTTGTAGTCACTCATTTACGTGGATGTGAGAATATAACTATGAAATAGTTGTCCCGGAGATAATTCGGATGGGATAGGAACACTTTGGTTTCAATGGAGACAGTACACGAGTACTGCATTTCTTTTGATGAGTAAAATGTGATCAAAGGCTCTTCTTTTGCTTTCTTTCTTTTTGGTTTTGGAAGAGATAGGAGCAATAGCTTCGTTTGATTGACCTATGATGAATCAAAAGGAAAGGAAATAATGAATGTAATCACCTGATGAGATTGAGAGAGTCTCCGGTTGTATATAATCTTTATACAATCTTTGGCAATGGCAATGGCAATGGCATTGAGTTATTTGGTCCCCACCTCTCTGGAAGACATTGGGTCAAAGCATGATTGCTAAGAGTACCAACCAAAGCATTCAATGCTCATTTCCATTGTCCTTTTCACCTTTTCCGTTATTGCATTAGGTTAGGGAAAGCACAAACACAGCTTTATGCTCATTATCTGCTTTAAGTAAAACCATGGATGTATGCAACTTTAATGGTTTGACTGTACCTGATGATCTTTGGACTCCTCCTAAAGTTGAGAACGGGAAGAAAACTAAGAACTCGACTGAGAAATGGAGTGACTAAAATGAAAATAAGGACTCAAGACTCATATTTGTTTTAAGTTTTCAGTGTCTGAAGGAAGCTATCAAATTATTTCTTATTCAGTACTTTGGAGCCAAACCCACCATTGCCCCATTTCCTCCTCATCTCTCAGTCTCAGCTCAACCAACAGTATTCAAAAAAATTCCAACTTGGCTACCACTATTGGTCCCATCACTGGTAGACACTTTAAGAGCATTCAAGATGCATTTGTCAATCTTATTTTATTTTGAGCCTAACCTCATTAAAACCAATACAATATCGTGAGTACGACCATTCCTGCTCGTCAATCAAAGGCATGGATTGGGACCAAGTTTCTACCAGAAAAATTTTGCCCCCATCATGTGTTTTGTACTGTAGCATTCATGTAATTATATGACCTTTAGAATATATAAATATACTTCTGTTTCCAAGTTCCTTTCTGTTCCTTTTTAAGTTATAATCAATCAACTTCAACTCTAATTTAACATTCACACATTACAACTTTGAATAAAATAGAAAATAGACTGTAAATAACTGGTCACTGGAGCCTCTTTTACACTTTAAAACTACCTGAAGAATCAACATGAGAATGGGTACGCAACATTTATGAATTTTCCCTTTTATGCTCATGTTAATGTTGGTCTGGATTCCAATGAAAAACATGTTAGGCAGCTTCTCCCTTTCTTCTTTTTGTTTTTTTTAATCCCTTTCTTGGCGTATAGGTGTACGATAGTAGTAAGTACTTTGAGTCAAATTTGTGCCAGGCATCACCTAATTGTATTGTATCAGAACCAAACTGAGATGCCTTCTAATTCTAGTTTGGTTTCAGACAAGATATATAATTAGCCATTAATTTGTGATCGAGATATGGATAGAGTAGAGCAAGATTAGTGAAGAAAATTCGATTTGAAAGCTTTGGCCTCATTCATAATGGAGTGATACTTAACCTCATCGAGGCTTGCGGGGTAGCTGCGAGGGACCTATTACCAGTTAAAGCTAACGATATAATTGGAAGAGAGAGTTGTCAAACTTCTTTCACCATTTTGATTTACCAACTTGTCTTCTTGCTTTCATGCTTTATGAGCCTTTTTTGGTTAAACCTCATGCTGTAAGGAGTAAGGATCATATGCTTTCATCTCATTACATCAAATTAACCCCTTCAAATATCTTCTTAAGAACTGGGAAAAAAAAGGAGTACTTTACAGATACAGATGTCTATACGTTGGTGGGGACGAAGGGACTAATCTAAACCCAATTGATATATCATAAATTGAAGCTTGAAACCCATGAGCAAGCTGCGAATCCTGCTTTGAACATGCATTGGCTCAGTTCAGTACAAAAGGACACACATAAATAAGAAATCTCTCTGTCGTTTTGGGTACAATTATGGGAAGCCAGGATTGACTGTAACACACTGCATGCATATGTATTAAGGAGTTGGCGGGGTCCTCTCTGCTCCTCCTCCATCTTGGAAGCAAAATCATGTGACAAAGCATATACATGTGTTTTGTATACTAGTCTTCTTTTTTCAGTGAGAACTGATGAGACCCTTTCACTTTTTTCTGTGTGAGTATCAGTAACCCTCCTCTCTTTCTCTCATTTCAAGTGGGGGATACATTAAACTGGCATCAAATCTTGTTAGAAAGAATGTTAGGTAGTTCCCGTTTTCAAAGTTGATCAATTTTGTGGTTCCATTTTTAATATCTGATATCTGTAAACCTTTATGGTAGTGTGGCCACACTGCATCTCTACATATATATATATCAAATGTATTATATATTGTGCAAAAGGAATTAAATATGGTCTTGGAAAGAAAAGAATGTACGGTTTAAATTGCAGTCAGAGTACTGATACAAGAGACTCATGTGTACATATGGAAAAGCCAAGTTGGCTACTTAAAAAGTAACTGGAGTAAGGTCGGTTCTTTCATTCTCATTCAACTAAAAAGGTAATATTGTCTGACCACCTAACTTTTGCTCAAGGGATTAGAAAGTTAATGAGTCAAATAATATGAATAAAATCAACTTCATTACAGGATAAAGAGTGAGAACTTCTAGGCATACTGTCCGACCGATCTTTAAAGCCTGAAGTATTGGAGACTTTTGTGCAGAATATCCCTGATGGAGATCCCGCTCCACTGAATCAGATGGTGAGAAATGAGAAATATCCTTAAAGAATTGTAATTCTCAGTTTATTTTGAAGAAGTAATGGCAAAAGCTGATAAGTCGTGTCTCTATCTAAATACAAACATTTTCATTTGTAAATGATTTTGTGATCATCAATCATGGTGGTAGCGGAGGAGGATGGCAGTAGGTTGGCTTTAATCTCCATAAAGTTGGTTATAAAAGGAGGAACCCCACTATATACACAAGGAAAGGACACGGTACGCAGTCATGGTCCACTGGCACAATAAATCCTTGTAAATTATGTGTTTCGCTGGGACACCACCACCACTACCTTGGTGTTTTTCAAGATAGTTCTGTTCTTGCTAAGTTCGGTAATTGTTCATGTGATGATAATAGAATGCAAACAGTTTCCCTGCTAAGCTTGGACTCTTTGTCACTCCCTCCCTGCATGTGCCTTGCTCAAATCACTTGCATGGAGTCAAAGACATGTAAAATCTCTTGCATGCCTATGGCTATATATAGACAGCCAACTATCGTCAGTTTACATGAAACTTTCTTTGGATTAAGCGTAATCCCTCTTTCCTATGCATTCATCAACACAATCGTCCAACTTTAGACGTATAAACACATTTGATTTTTGTCATGTCATTTATTGCCAGACAATTGATCCGACCAGAACCTTTAGACAAAAGAGTGAAAAGGGGTAGTTGAAGATAAAGCAGATAAAGCAAAAGAGAGGAAAATGAAGTTGAAATTAATTTGGTGTTGGTCCAAAAGTGAAAAAACAAAACATAAATGCATGTGGTATGTCCCATAAACCATTTTCTACCAGCATAAATATATGATGCTGCTTCTCTAAGCAAAAGTAAATGGCACATCCTCTCTCACTCCTAAGCAAAATGGTCCAATCCCTCGCAGTAATGTGCACTGATAACGTAAAAACCATTTGAGATTGATGATGAGGTTAGAGCCTGTGCCAATAAATGATCCCATCAATACTATCTATCAGCATCATCAAAATGAGAACAACCAAGCCAAAAAGATTTGACAGATAAAAAATAAGTAATGAGTGGGAAATCTCTTCAGAAGTGGCTTTAGACAATATGTTTACAATGATAAAATGGTTAATGCCTTTATAGGTGTATTATTGTTGTTCGATTGTGGACTGCAACTTATAAGCAATCATTCTCGAGATATATGGCGTCAGGATCTGTCAAAGCTGATGAACCAAGACAGTCTATAAGGGTAGGAGATGAATTTTATGCCATTCATGATCTCTAGAGACAGCAGGATAAGATTGGAGGACCCAGCCCCATAATTACGTGTCTTTTGCTTTAAGAGTTGCAAAAGATCACCTTAAAATGGTGTACTAACAATTTTTCACCCATTTTGCAGGAAAGCAGGAAGCATTCCGCAAAATTTTAAAATTATGATGAAAAACCACTGTTTATGGTTTTTTTTTTCTTCCTCTTAGAGTCATAAGATTTAGTGTTCATGAGGTTCCAGTGCTGGCATTGTATCAGTTTATATTGTATACTTGAAGTGCAAAACTTCAAAAGTTTCTTGAATAATTACAGTTTCAGGATCGTTTATTGATGTATAACTCAGACATCCATGGCAAATGATAAAATCCAGAAAAAGCAATCCTGTGATATATGGAACATGAAGGCCCAGGTCATGAGCCAGCAACAGTACTGTAAAGTTTTCCCCAGATGACTCAGCTATTTGCGAATATAAGTTAATTGCTTATCAACCTATGTAATGTATGCTTATTTCGCTCTAAAATTTCTGGGCTCACTTAGCAGTGAAGTCAACTCTATAAAAGCGAAGATGTGAATCAATAATTGCCTCAAGACGTTACCAAGCAAGTTGGGCAGGATAGAAAAGTTCTGATCTTTTATCTTAAATCATGTATTTTTTACATCCAATTTCATCAAGGGTTCTGCATTTCAAATCCTTATGTAGTTTCTGAAATGGATTAGGTCAATCTAGAAAATTAGAAGTCAAAAGCAACAAATTTTAAATTCAAATGAATAGACAGTAGGAAGGTAATGAAATCAACAGCTATAGGACGCTGCAAATGATATCTGCAAGTCAGCAAACGAGGCCAGGTCCAGTGAAATGATAGGTCACCAAATATTAGGAATCGATCTCGCCACTCACTCTACAAGCTCAGAGTGGAGACTCATCCTCCCACTAGGAGGTTTTAGCTCTTGGGGTCTTCCTGGAACATCATGTTAAACCTCACTCGGCAGCCCACTCCTTAAGCAGTGCACTGGGCTTCATCCAGGCGCAATATCTAGGACGCTACCTAGGCGTTCCTATGCTTCATGATCGGGTAAACAGGAAAATCTATCAATATGTCCTAGACAAGGTTCACCACCGTTTATCAGGATGGGCTTCCAAAAATGTTATCCTTTGCTGGACGCATCACTTTAATTCAATCGGTCTTAGTGACCCTTCCCAGCTATACCATGCAGACGATCCGATTGTCCCATAATCTATGCGATGAACTGGAGAAGTTAATACAGCAATTTTTGTAGGAATCCTCAAATGGTCACCGGCAGATTCACTTAGTTAACTGTAAGGATGTTTGCAAACCAAAAGCGATGGGTGGTATTGGCATACGGAAAATCCGTGCCACCAATGACGCCTTCTTAGCCAAATTAGGATGGACCCTGATTACCAAGTCGAAAGTGCTATGGATTCAAGTCCTCACGGCTAAATATAAATTTGATGTTAACCATCCTCCCATCACGATCGACACATCTGGCGGATCAATGATTTGGAGGAGCATCAAATCAACTTGGCACTTAGTGCTTCAGGGCATGTAATGGGTGCTTGACGATCGCGCGAGGACTCGATTTTGGCTGGACCCTTGGGTCAAAGGCGTGGGACCTCTCATTTGCTAGACCACCACCCATGTTCCTACTCTTTCTAGCGGACTCGAGGTACAACACTTTGTCGACAATGACAGGCACTAGGATTGGGATGCCTTTCAAGCTTACCTTCCAATGTCGGTCTGCAGATCAATGCCTTTCAAGCTTACCTTCCACTTTCGCAATGGCTCAGCACCAACATCAAACCCCACTGATGAGTCTTTGGGCAGGATTGGTCGATTCTATTTGGAGCCACTTGCTGGCTCTTATGGACTTGGAGGAACATGACTCTTTTTTATGAGCAGCTTATTTGGCCGGCCTCACCCATTTCTGTTATTTTGTTCTATGCAGATTAAATTCGCAAGTCAATAGATTGGCAGAGGACTACAATTCCAGGCTCTCGCCCTCAACATGAGCAGCTACTTGGCTGGTGCAAACCTCCTAGTGGGTGGGTCAAGCTTAACATGGATGGTACGAGTAAACGCTTCGCATTATCAGCTAGAGCCGGAGGCATCCTCCGTGATAGTACAGGTATTTGGCTTGGTGATTTCATCCAGAATCTCAGGTGGTGCTCATCGGTGTCTGCCGAACTCTGGGGAGTGTATACAACAGTAGCGAAGCTACAGCTAAGGGATGCCCACCCTCAAATTTTTTTTTAAAAAAGAATATATATATGCTGTATGCATATAGAGGTTCTAAAAGAATGTCGTTGCCCAATGCCCATGGTGGAGTTGTTTACATTGCCCCCCTGAAACAAAATCCTGGCTTCGCCA
>JANZLH020000427.1:5242111-5253388 GCA_026770325.2 Erythroxylum fimbriatum
ATTCATTTATTAATTAATAATTTATATTGTAATTAATTACAATATAATTAATTAAAATATAATTAATTAATTAATTAATTAATTATAATAAAATTTTATTTCTAACCACTATCAATGATAATGATAATCATTCCTTCTTCTTAACCAACCATCATAATTATAATGATAATATCCATTCTCATTCCTTACTATATTCATTCTCATTTCTATTACCATTCCCCTGTACGAACCAACCGCACCCTAAATGTTTTCCGTTTTGTGAGGGTAAGGGAAAGTAGGGATGTTAATTTTTACTTGACCCATGACCTGACCGTAACTTATAAAACGATGTCGTTTTTTTTTACTTTTTTAAAAACATATAAGGTGGGCTTGGTTGGCTCGGCTCGGCTCGCCTGTAGTTCATTCGGTCATGAGTCACTCCTAACTCGGTCTGGTCCGATCTATTAACATCTTTAAAAGGGGAAATATTAATTATACATAATATTTGAAAGGGTTGGGTAAGAATTCTTCTATTTAATTCATCACAAACTGAATGTACATATTGCTGTCTATTTAAGGTGGAAATGAACTAAAAACTATCAGCTATTGACTGTTGGTTATGTACAGTTGTGGAGACAAAGGGACAGAAAAGCTGAAGAGCAAGGAAGCACTGCCAGAGGTGGGAGAAGCATAGTGTGGTCGATGGCAGGCTGGAGATTGCAGAGTGAGCATGGAACATGTGATGTGGTTGGAGATGCAAAAGGGTGGAGGTAGCTGTAGGCAGATGCGTTGGAGGCCCATGGCCCGTCGACCCATGGAGTGAACCGGCCCAGACATGACAACAAAATGGATCAGGCGTTTAACACCCCCTTCAAGTCGGAGACCCAGAGGAATCGAGTGGATCCGAACTTGGCGATTAGGGCTTCGAACGTGCATGCGGGGAGCGGCTTCGTGAGTAGATCGGCGAGTTGCTGGTGGCTGCGAACTTGCCAGAGGTCCAAAAAGGCTTCGGTGACTGCGTCGCGGACTAGGTGAAGATCGATTTCTAGATGCTTCGTCCTTTCATGGAAGACGGGGTTGCAGGATATGTGAATCGCGGCTTGGTTGTCACAAAATAGAGGGATAGCATGGGAGATCTGCACTTGAAAATACTTCAAGAGGTGCACAATCCACCGTAACTCACATGTGGTTGAGGCAAGACTTCGGTATTCTACTTCCGCTGACGATCTGCTCACCGTAGTTTGCTTCTTTGTTTTCCAGGAAATGGGTGAGCTTCCGAGGAACACACAATACCCGGTTAGGGATCGCCTACTGTCGACGCAGCTGGCCCAGTCTGAATCCGCATAGGCGGTAAGTTCTAGGGTTGAGCGCGATGCATAAAATAGTCCTTGATTTGCTGTTCCCTTCAGGTATTTTAAAACATTCTTTACGACTTTCCAGTGTGGTTCTCTTGGCACCTTCATGAATTAGCTTAATTGTTGTGTGATGTAGGCGAGGTCGGGCCTGGTGAAGGTCAGGTACTGTAGTCGGCCAACAATTCTCCTGTAACGTTCTGGATCTTTGAGAGGTTCACCTTCGTCCATGGTAAGCTTACTTCCTGAAGCTATAGGTGTTGTGGATGGTTTTGAGTCTAGCAAGTCTGTCTCCCGTAAAATGTCTTGCACATACTTGCTTTGACTGAGTATGGTTCCTTCTTCTGATCTAGCTATTTCAACCCCTAGGAAGTATTTAGCATATCCTAGGTCCTTGATTGAGAATTCTCTGTGCAAGGCATGCTTCGTGTCATTTAGGAGTGTCTCATTGGTACCTGTGAGAAGAATATCATCTACATAGATGATAATAGCAGCGAAGTCCTCTCCTTGCCCTTTAGTGTACAAACAATAGTCAGCTTCTTACTTGCTGAAGCCTAAGTCCTTCAGAGTTGTAGTCAATTCTTTATGTCATTGCCTCCCGGCTTGCTTAAGCCCGTAAATGAATTTTAAGAGTCTGCAAACTTCTCCTTCCTTGGCCTTTGTATACCCTTGTGGTGGTATCATGTAAAGCTCCTCTTCTAGTTGACCATGTAGGTAGGCATCATTGATGTCACATTGTATTATAGGCCATTTTCGGATTGTTGCTATAGCCAGGAAGGTTCTAATTGTTACAATTCGGGCCACAGGAGAAAATACCTCATAATAGTCCACGCCCTCTCGTTGATTAAATCCTTTGGCCACTAACCTTGACTTTAGCTTGTCAACTGAACCATCGGGCTTGTATTTGACTTTATACACCCACTTTGAAGCGATAGTCCGCCTTCCTTTAGGCAATTGTGTCAATTCCTAAGTGTGATTGTCTTCAAGAGCTGTCAGCTGTGAGTTCATTGAGTCCCTCCATTCCTTGGATTGGCTTGCTGTCTCATAGGAAAAAGGTTCAAAAATAGTGCTTACATTACCTAGGAACTCCCTGTATGGCTGTGTATGTGTAATCTTTGATTGTAACTCCTTGATGTCTTCTGTTCCTGCAGAGCCAAAGACACGTGAAGCAACAGTAGAAGTATCAATGACAGCACTGGATTGATGAGCTGAAACTTGGAGGACATAATCATTCAGGTATTTGGGTATGGCGTGGGTTCTTTGACTTTTCCTGATTTGGTAGATGGGAGTGGAGTGTTGTTCTGGAGAGCTATAAGGTGAAGGTGAGGTTCTTGAGGTATCTGGTGTGGCTTCTGGATATTGTAGGTTCATAGGGCTGTGTGGATCAGTTGGCAATTCTGCATCACCATCTGAGGTGATGCATGGTGATGCATGGGAACAATGCGGATGGTTCCTTCACTGGTTTGTTCTGAGGAGAGGCAAAGGGGAATGTGCTTTCTTGGAAAGTAACATCCCTGGAGCTGAAAGTTTGTTTGGTTTCAAGGTCCATTACTTTGTAGGCCTTGTAGTCTGGCAAGTACCTGAGGAATATGCATCTAGAGGCTCTAGGGTCGAGCTTGGTCTTGTTTGGTGATTTGTTTAAGGCAAAACATAAACATCCGAAGGTTTTTAGGTGGTCATAGGCTGGTTCCTTCTTGTGTAGTCTCTCATATGGGGTCTGCCATTGTAGAGTCTTAGAGGGTAAGAGGTGGTCGAGTCTCAGCTCATACAATCCATTCCTAGCCTTGATAGCTTCTATGATGCTGTTAGGCTGAAGGTCCTGCAAGAACAGATCATTAGACACAAAAATGACAGCTACATCATTCTGTGTGGTAAGTTTATTTACTGAAAGTAAGTTTCTGAAGAAAGTTGGTATATGTAGTATGTTGTCAAGGGTGATTTTATCACCAAAGGTAGCCTGGCATGTGTGTTTTACTTCCTGTTGTGTGCCATCCGGGAGGATGACAGGCTCATACACCCTGTTTGTTTCATGCTTGTGGCAGAAACTTAAATCCTTTATCATGTGTGATGATGCTCCTGAATCTATCAACCAAGTGCATGTATTATCTGTGATATGTGTGTTTATACTGCCATTACCTGCAAAGTTTGCAAAGCCTCCTATCTTTACCTCACTTGATCCCTTTCCTTTGATTGCCCTAGAGATTTCTTGTTGTATGAATGTAGCCAAATTTGGGAAAATCTGCTTGCCATTATCGTTGGACTCAGTGTGCTCATTTTTCAAATCTACAGGTGAATCACAAAGTGCAGCTAGGTTGGCTCTTCTCTTCTGCCCAGTCAGCTCCCTATACCATTCGAGTACTCCATGGAGTTTGAAGCATGTCTCTACAGTATGCCATGCTTTCCCACATTCCTCACAATGCTTGTCTTCTTTTCTGGTGTAAGTTCTTTTACTGGCTGTATTGTTTCTGCCCCCTCTTCTTGTGTTGAGACTGGATTGTTTTTCCATCATAGCCACGTTCATAGTGTTCTCATTACTCGCATTGACTGTCCTTTGTCTTTCAACAGTTTGCATCATAGCATAGGCTCTGTTCACCATTGGTAAAGGCTCCATAAGCATCACTTGATTCACCACATGCTCATAATCGTCATTTAGTCCCATAAAAAATTGCACAAGTCGATGTGTGTTTTCCTTTGTGCTGATTGCCTTGGCAGCATCGCATATACAGGTGGGTGTTGGGCTTAAACTGGATAAATCATCCCAAAGTTTGCTTAGTTTTGTGTAGTAGGCCAAAACAGTCAAATTACCTTGTTTAAGTTGATTGATTTCTCTTTCAATCTGGTATAGCAGTGGACTATTAGCCTCTCTGAAGCGCTCCCTCAGTTCATCCCAGAGTTCCTTGGCTGTGGAAAACGATAGGAATGCATCCCCTAGCTCTTTGCTCATGGAGTTGAGGATCCATGACTTTACCATGGAATCTGCCCTCCTCCATCTGGTAAGTAGAGCTCTGTCCTCTGCTGGTTGAGTGCATGTTTCATCAATGAAAGATAATTTATCTTTGGCACAAAGAGCTATCATCATTGCTTTGTTCCATGTCAAGTAGTTATTTCCATTGAAGAGGGTGGTAACCAGGACTGCTCCTGGGTTTTCTATGTTGGTGATGGAGTATTTGTCTAGGTCTGTGGAGTCAAGATGGTTGGTTTCACTCTCAGCCAAGGTCGACATTTTTGGTGATGGGTTGGATCAGACCATACGCTCTGATACCATGAAAAAGTTGGGTAAGAATTCTTCTAGTCAATTCATCACAAACTGTATGTACATATTGCTGCCTATTTAAGGTGGAAAAGAACTAAAAACTATTAGCTATTGACTGTTGGTTATGTACAGTTGTGGAGACAAAGGGACAGAAAAGCTAAAGAGCAAGGAAGCACTGCCAAAGGTGGGAGAAGCATAGTGTGGTCGATGGCAGGTTGGAGATTGCAGAGTGAGCATGGAACATGTGATGTGGTTGGAGATGCAAAAGGGTGGAGGTAGCTGTAGACAGATGCGTTGGAGGCTCATAGCCCGTCGACCCATGGAGCAAACCGGCCCAGACATGACAACAAAATGGATCAGGCGTTTAACAGATGGAATAACTAGAAGTTATATGTTAATGAACCGGAGGGAGACCGTCTGTTGTCTGTTCCTTATCGCTGTGCTGCTTAAGTTATTCTACTCATCCAATTTACGGAGATGACAGGTGGTCATAGAAGCAACGGAAAATCTGTTCCAATGAAACCATAGTGGCGAAGAATCATTTCTGACATTCTCTTTACTCTTTTTGTTCAATCAGATCATGAAAATAATTGGGAGACAATTTACACCGCAGTTAATAGAATGACAGACTAGCAGATATTACCATGTCCTCATAGTCTAGCAAAAGCATATTTTGAAATCCAAGAGAAACAAAACTAAATACAGTTTTAGTAGAAGAAGAAAAAAAAAATGGATAGACTCCAGTAATGAAATTTCTCTACATTTTTAACGACATACAAATTACAAGAGTAAGGTTCATGGGTTGTGTCTTTCGAACTGGGATTCAGTTTTCTTCTATAGGAAACCAAACAAAAAGTGGGGAAAGAATGAAAGGATGAGGAAAGAAATGGAAGAGAACGGAAGGGGATAGGAGTCCAAATGAATGGTGTCATCTCCTCATGAATTGTCACATAAATACATAGCTCAACTGACCATTTGTAGACCCATCGTCAAAAGAAAATATCAGTTTGCTTTGATTGTGCTTTGAGATCTTTCAATTTCTTCAATATGTTTGTGAAGTAATCCTGCAAATACTTCTCCAGTGAGACAATATCTTTAGAGTCCACCCCAAGAAGATCATATGTTTCCTTCATAGGAACAGAGAAAACAATATCACTTGTAAGAACCTGCAAGTGGTACAAAAGAATCAGTGCTTTTATACGAAATCAAGAATGAAAACTGATATCTATTTGCGATAAATGATGGAAAATTATATCTAAACCAATGCGTAAAACTACACCATAGGCATACACATATTTTATGCACATGATATATAAGACTAATGAAGAACAGGGACCCGTAGTCCTCAGACAGAAGAATAATGATGTGCATGTCATTGCAATTGAATACAAGAATATCCTACCTCTGAAAATGCCAGTCTATCCGCAACATCATTTGTCCACTCAAAAAATCGAGTTAGTCTACGAGTCAACCTCAAAATGGAAACAGGAACAGTAGTAACATTTGCGTCCTGCCCAGCGAGCCTCTCACAGAGTGTTATGACCTACAATAACAATAAAGCGAGAATGCTCAGCACAGAGAACAGCATAGTGCACTTCAGTCTAATAACGCGAAAAAAAGAAAACGAAAAACTTGCCTTAACAGCAGGCCAACCTTGTTTTCGTTCAAATTGTTAGAGAGGATGAAGAATAATACAAAATAAAGAACCAAGGAGCAGTAGTACAATTTTGGAAGATTAATGGTATCCCAAATCAAGGAACAAATATGCCAAATTAAATATTTACCTCTTGAGTTGTCCATGCTCGAGGACCTGCAAAAGTAAGAAGCTTGCCGCTGATGCTCTGATTCCTTAATGCTATCAATGTCAATCGAGCAATATCCTAATACCAGGCAAAGAGGTGCTTAGACAGCAATAAGAAAACATATTCATCAGATACAGGAGCTAGCTTGGGCAGACTAGTCATGGAAGGAAGTATGAATGCAGGAGCTAATTTGGGCAGACTACTCATAGGAGGAAGTATAATGCCGAACCTGGGTATCCATGTAAGCAATTCTGGTAGGGGCATCCGTTCCCCAGACAGATTTCTCTTCTAGTATAGGCACTGCATATTGCCCAATAAGGCCCTGCCAAAATCACAAGCATAACGTCAAAGACGTGTATATATATATATAGGTCGGGGCTGTGGGGTTTGGTGTGATTATTACTTGCATGAAACCACATAATCGAATGACAATGTGAGGGAGGCCAGAGTCCTGAAGAAACTTCTCAGTGCAATGCTTAATCTCCATAAGTGGAACCTCAGGATGCTTGTCACAATTGTGGATGGAATAAAAGACAAACTTCTGGATTCCCATTGCTTTTGCACATTGAATAAGAGCAACTTTTCCTTCCCAATCTACCTAAATCAAATGGAGTAACAAAAGATGATGATATGTAAGCCAAATTGAGGCAAAAATAGAACAGGTTTTTACCATGAAAAGAATAAGAAAAAAAAAAAAGGAATTTAAGTAGTACCGTTTTAATGGGCTCTTCAGGGCGACCGGTAGCACAGTCAATGACAGTATGAATACCGACCAAAGTGGCCGGTATGGTCTCAGGTTTGGTAAGGTCGGCCTGGGACGACATTATTTATTTTATTTATAGAAACAATTAACATAAAAACAGTGTAGAAGAAGAAAGGCGAGAAGAGGACGTTAAATCAAGTACATTGACGACGGTGGCGCCCCAATCGCGAAGGAAATCGGCCGGGGCGGGACGAGGCCTGACAAGGCAACGCACATCGTAGCCTTCGTCAAGAGCTCTCCTAACAATCTGTCTCCCCAGTGTCCCCGTGGCTCCTACTACTAGGATGCTCGTCGGCCTCACTGGTGTTCCCGGAGCTAAGTTTACAGCACTCGCACTCGCACCGGCACTGCACGTAACCACCGCCCTCCTGCCACCACACCGCTTCCCTCCTACTACGACTAATATTAAATTCACAATACATATTGTACTGAAAACAGAGGAAAAAGAAGAAACAGATCAAGGTGTACCAGTAGATATGCGAATGATAGGAGAGGAAAGGGTTTTCCGCCATGAGAGTTGAGTTATGGTGGGGTTAGTGATGTGAGAGAGATAATTGAGCTTGCCCTTGCCAGGTTTCGGCAGCTGAGTGGTCATCCTCCATGCCATTCTTTCTTTCTGCAACTTAATAATTTTCTCTTTCTTATTTAATTTATTGATTAATTGAAACTGAATCAGCAGAAGAAGGAGGAGAAGAAGGAGAAGAAGAAGTAGAGGACAAGTTCGTGTGAGCAGAAAGAGAAGAGAGATTGCATATGGTGGTTCTAAGTAATGCCACGTCGCTCTCTTCCCCCCCTCATTGTGGATTACGCTTTCTGCCACCTCACCCAACCAACCACTGGACTAGATGTTCGCTCTATTTGCAAATTGCATATGGCTATTTGACTGTCAAACTTTAGGGACGGCAACGGGGCGAATATGAGTTAGATATGCTATCCCAGTACTCGCCCCATGAAATCGCTCTCACCTTCGTACCCGCCCTTATTTTCTTTAGAAATTTTTTTGACACCTCCGTACTCGTGTTTGTTAGAAGTTTGACCCCCATCAGATACCCGTTTATCTGTATCTTTTTTTTTTTTTAAAGATAAGCTTATTTAATATGAATGGACTATTAAATGAAGGCTGACGGCGACATTGCGTTGATGGAGAATAGATTGAGGAAGAATTGAATTAGGGATTTAGGTAATTGCTGGATTTGTATGTATATATATATAATGGCAAAATTGTAATTACTATATAACGGGTAAACGGGTATGGGAGGTGGTATCCTTATACCCGCCCCAATACCCGACAGGTATTTTTGTTAACCCCCCATACTCACCCCACGGGTAAAAATTTGCTCCCCATATCCACCCTCGTTCGGATAATTTTATCAGATACCCATCAAATTTGGGTACAATTGTCATCCCTATCAAACTTACAACTCAAAAACCTATCCATTGTCACGTAACTCTTTCTACAATTAACCAAATAATAATAACAGTAAAGATCTCTCCTTTTTTTTCTTTTTTTGCTAACCCTCTGCTCTCCCTCGTGGGCTTTGCAACTATGCCGCCATTTTATGCATAATCTTTGAGGATTGGTGGAACTGCTTGCCATTGCCAAGTCACTACATACACAGTACTTTCTTTCTAAACCCATGTTGAGTATTCAAGAATTGGACGGATGCTGTAGAGGAGAAGACTGAAAGTGAAGCCCGCATCTTTTGTTACTCCAAGTTGCAGCCTCATTTTGCTAACTCCCAAAGCAACTCCTCCATCTCTGATTGTTCTAGATTTAGTTCCTCAGAATTCTCCATCAATATCGCGTTACCCCTACCTTTTCCTTGAACCCCATTTACATTCTCCAGGTAACCTGTTTCTGCCAAATCCTGCTCACTGTCATCCTCCATTTTATGGTGGTCATCACCATTCTCGCCCATCTCGTTATTCTCTTCACTATTAGTGTACTCTTCGCCTGTTTGATTTTCAGGATTTGTAGCTCCTCCTCCCTTGGCCTTTGCTTCGGAATCCTCACAGATGCAGCTCCAAGGGTTCTCATGAAACTCACCCCACCCAGGCTTCATCTCATTCGGCGCTCCCATGAACCCAATTTGATGAGTTTGAACTTCGGACGCAAATCCTTCCCAGCTCGTGTTATGGCGATTCATGAACAATTTGTAGAGTTTTTTGGCATTTGGACGAATTGTCGGTTTATGCCCAAAGTACCTCCTGCAATAGGTAAAACTTGTTCAACTAGCGAGTTACTGTGTCAATAACCAATGGCTTAAAGATGTGGCCTCGAAAAACTTAAAACTTTCTTTTCCCTTTCACTTCCAGAAGTACGTCGGCTTTTGACCATACTCCTAACTCCTATCCCTATGTTAGAACGCAAAAATAACATTTCAAGGGTGTAGAGAATAACTGGAAAAGATACACACAATAATTTGAATTGGCGGAGAAATTTTTTCGTTTCAAGTTACTTGAAGTTGCTTCTTAGTGTAGCAGAGCAGCAAATAGGATTAGGCATACCTTCTTCCCGCCAACATTCTGGCCATGTTGCCATTGTTGTTGGTAACAAAAACATCACTTTCATCACAAACAATGAAGTCCAGAGCAGCCATGCGTGAAGAAAATGATAAAACCGGTCCCAACTCCTCCTTGCTAGCTAAAGTCTCTTTTGATTGAAGATTGGGAAATAGAGATTTAAGTGGCGCTAATGCCTCCACACCTCCATATATTGCACCTGAAGCAACATAAACATGAACATCACTGCCATAACCCAATGCTCTCAACATAAGACCAACTTCCTCAGGTGTGAGTGGACATCGTCCATGCCTCCGTTCTTTTTCAGGGTCTCTTGCCTGCATTCCACACGAAATAATAATCAGCTCAGTCATTTTCCTAAACCGTTTACCCACTATCCATCATATTCTTTGACGAAATCTGTCGGGCCTCACATGTAAACTTTTCCACCTTGCCCGGATTGCACCAAGTTCTGCCCTTTCTTTGTCTCCTCCACCGTAGTAGCATCCAGAGAATGCTAGCATATCAGGTTCAAACCTATGCGTCAAAGTTAAAATTAGCTTCTCTCCCACGTTGAAGATCATCACTCACATTTCTGAAACATTTATCACATCATTAAATTACCAAACTCACTTAAATGCATTGATGTATTTTCATGTAAGGACTATTCAGGTAACAGAATAGACCAAAACTACTAAATGAGAGTTGAGATAATCTTACCTCAAGTGAAGGGCAATGAAGTGCTCGCCTTTTCTTGTCATTCTCTCAACCAACTTTTTACCAATTTCAAGAACGGGATTAGTGAACCTCAAAGCATGATAATTTACATCTCAGCTTTTGTAAATGAGAATCCAACTTATTTAAGAGTCTGTAATCAAACTTCCCAAGCTGCACTGCCTACAACATAAAAGAATACCGATTTGTGATTAACACTGAAGATTATTATGTAGAGAACATGGTAATGGATTATGTAAACTGCATTTATTGAACTTGAGGCACTGTTCTAGGATGTGCAATTAGTTAGGATCATCTGATGAAGTCAGGCTCTGAGAAAATTAAAATATAACCAACCACCACTCCAACTACTATAAGAATAGATAAATTTGATCCAAATAGCGTAGGTTAACTCCAGGTTGTATCACAGCAAATTACTTCTTACTACAAAGTTTTCCCTTGTTTATCTCCTACGCCAGACTTACATATGCTCTTCTCTATCTTACTTCTTCGTGCTTATTTTCCTGCAAAATATTTTATAGATAGTCTATTTATGAAATCACAACTTAAAAATAAATGAGACAAGTGGATTGTAACTTGATAATGATATCTGGAAGCAGCCAAATAAATCCATACCTAGCATCTTTCCAGAAGGATTTCTTATCCTGTTTCGGAACAACAAGAGTGGCATTTAAAATATAAGCTGCAACGACAACATCTGTTATCTGCGGCCATCAATGATTAAGCCAAATTACATCTAAATTTATTTCTTCAGTAAAACAATAGCAAGTTGAAAAAGTCAATGTGTAAGAGCCAGAAGTCAATTGGACTTTTAAAAATGTGAGGTGGGACAACAATAACATAATGCGTGAGTAGTTCAAAAGCTTGTCCAGGAAACTCACCCCTGTTCTT
>JANZLH020000427.1:5260729-5276203 GCA_026770325.2 Erythroxylum fimbriatum
CAATTCATAAATAATGAACACCAAATTAATGAAATATGCCTTTCTTTATTTATTCATAAAGATAACTTTGTACAAAAGGCGATTGCCTTTAGGGCACTACTCTAACAATCTTACAGTACTGTACAAGTATAAGTCGAGTTACAGGAGAATACAAGTCGACTTATCGGTACTGTGCAAGCGTAAGTCGAGTTACATAAGTGTACAAGTCGACTTCCACTAACAGAGTAAACACGTCGACATTAAGTTTTTATTTATAAGAATATGTATTAAAGAAAAGAAAGTGGTCATTGAAAGTGTTAGCACTTAATTGATAGTAGTTGATCCTTTGAAAAAGGCATGCCACCAATGAAATTCAAGGATTATGTTGTTAGAATGAGATTAGTTCCATTATATAGTTTTCATTGTATGGTCAACGATGTATTTGTAAAACTCTTATAATATTTTCTCATATTATAGTGCACATTATTAAATTTTGAGAAATTGATTATTTTAGACCTAGAATAAACATAAGGTTAGTTTATTAAGTAATGTTACACCTTCGATTGATATAAAATGTAGTACATTCTAATAAATGGAAGATAATACTCGACTACTAGAGGACCTATCCTCAGGATTTTGTATACTATATTTGGATCAGATTAGGATTTTATACCAAGTTAAATGTATGGACCAAGTGGGAGAATATGAGATAATTTTCCATGTTTTAAGTAGTTTAAATACCCATAAATGGTCCAACGTTCAGTAATTAATGGATAATAATTTATTGATTTTATGGTAAGTTTTAATGTGCTTGATAGGAGCACATCGATATATTTTTCTCATGTGCAGAGTTTGCTACTTTATCCTTCTAAAATAGACCATTAATTGGTGACTGAAAGCTTAAAGAATTCCAAAATGTAGAACTTTCAAAATTTTCCAAAAAAGAACATCAATAGCAAGAGGTACACCAGTTTCTTCCGCATTCAGTTTATTCATGATTATAACTTATATTACTATTGAATGTATGTTAAATTAGCTTACAATATATACATATATTTAACTTAAAAATAAGAATAATATAAAGCAAACAAATCTACATTTATAATAAGTAAATTTAATTTCACATGCTATCTTTAGATATTTCAAAAGTCATTATAATAATTTTTAACATGTAAACAATAACAATGATTCAATAAAATCTCGCTAAACGTAGGGTTTGGGAAGGTTCGGTTTACGCACCTTTATCCCTAACTATTAGAAAGGTTGTTTCCCAATGAAAATTTTCTCACATATATACTAAAAAAAATATATAATGTTAGTATGAAATATATATAATTTAAAAAATATTTAAATCATGTTAAACTTATATATTTAGTTATATAACCTATAATCATTTTGTATAAATCTAACTATATAAAAAATTTATTTAATACCTTATTATTTGCATCTTTGTTATTTATCAAATAAATTGTAGACAATTCTATAAAGCCATTCCTTTTCATGTATAAGCAATTGTTATTTTATTTGGTAGAAAATTTAAGCTTTTCAATTTACTTCTAGAATTATTTTTAAATTATAATTTTAACTGGTATTTTAGTTACCATTATGTACTGGCTAATACTAACTGAAATAGTTGGTATCGATCAGTATCAAAGGTCAATACAATACTATTTTGTCGATACCGATACGGTACGATATTCATATGCCTGATCATGAGGGCAGTAAAAAGATAAAATTTATAATTTCTCGATCAAATCTACTTAATCAAATAATTTAAAAAATAAGAATCATAAATAAAAGAGTTTAATCGTACCTAATTTAGATTCCTAGAATTTTCTTCTCTAACTGTCAACTATAAGTTGTCCGTATATTCAATCTCTAACGATATTCACATAACTAAAAAAAGGAACTCAACACTTAAGAGGGAAAAAGATAGAAGTACTAGCTCCCTTATTTTTTTCCTATTTACAGAAAATACTAGGGTTTCTTTCTAATTAAAATTAAATATTCTAATTATAATTAAATTATAACTCTAATTATGATTACGATTTAATTTTAATAAAATCAAATATCTCATATTAGATCCATAAAGTTTTTAAACTTTACAATTAAGTCTAATTTAATTTGAATTTAAAATTTTCTTTTTAACTATGCTTTATGTATGACCTACTAAATTTCTAATATGTTAGCTATTATTATAAATTAGAATTAGAATTCATAATTAAAATTATATAAATTAAAAATATTTTAATTTTTTAATTCTCCAATTAGATAATTTATAATCATAGGTCAAGATTGACGTCTAGTAGCGTACCATAACCACCTAAATATTAAGAATATCAAAGTGATTTGAGTGAATCCATATATGTATATTTATAATATATAATATATTCTTTCATCATCCAATGTTTAAATTGGACCTAGGGACTTAAAGTATGGAATAGGTGTCTACCCTTTTAAATCCAATCACATTCGTTTTTGCTAATTAGTAATTTACAATTGATTTACACACAACATCCTAAGCATTAAGGTGAATTTTCTTATTTGATTTAGTTTCTCCCCAAAGAAATTGACAAATTTATCGATCAATTTAGGGAGATATGGTAACCAAGGATGATTTTGTTAGTATTTCTCTACCTGCTATAGATAAACAACTCGCTCATCATCCTGTCAATCTATTTTTTAACTCTTTCTATCAACATATTATAAATGCCTTTTATAACTCTTGAATGGAGTAAAGGAACTCCCATATAATATCCTAGGTCATCAATAGCTTAAATCTTCATTTTAGAGCTTCAATGTTCAAAGATAACCAAACCTTGGATTCTTGAAATTGATTCTAGGTCTCGAGTTAAGGTAACAATCATGGAGACATTTTAGTGTAGTCTTCACTTAAGATGAAGGGGTTTTCTCAAAAAGAAGGAGATCATTTGTGAAGAACAAATGATAGACGGCCAAGTTATTTTTACTTATCTTAAAAAGTTTCTAATGCTTAACTTTTCTTTTACTGATGATTACATGATTTGAGTTTTTCTATACAAAGCAAATATAAATAAGGGGAAATAAAGTGTCCATAGACAATCCTCTTGAGGGCTTAAAATTCTAGAGTTTATTCCCATCCACAATATGTTAAAAATGACTAAGAAAATAAGATGTACTAATAAGTTTCTTAAGTTTATACAAAATTCAAAGGTCCCCTAAAATGTCATGATAAACTCTTATATAACTCTGTCATATGTCTTTTTTTTCTTAAGGAAGCAAAACGTTACAAATTACACGGTAGTTCTCGGGTGACAGACCCCCGATTCATCATCTAAAAGGAAAGGTAAGCATCCCTTAGGTGGATGCTCTAAAGTAGTGAGTCCTAGCGGGAACTGTTCGGCATAATGAGCAAGCCAATCTGCACTCTGGTTACTTTTCCGGTAAATATGCCGAATGTCAACAACCTAGTTGCGAGACAACAGTTCATGGATACCCAGCACTAATGGATTCAAGGATGTGGCTCGAGCCGGTGAAGAAAGCATGTCGGTCACTGTACGTGAATCCACCTCTAACGCCAAATGGCGATACCCCAGGGACCAAGCCAAATTAAAGCCAGAGAGCACACCCCAAAGCTCAATCGTTATCAGGGGACACCAACTAATGTTCTGGACGAATCCTCCTAACTAAGCGTTGGCACTATCACGCAGTAGACCACCCGTTGTGGCCGAAGTGCTAGATCTTTTAGTGGTCCCGTCCGTATTTAGTTTCACCCAACCCTGAGGAGGTTTGTTCCAGCCAATGAGTAGCTCTCGATGAGGGCCATTGTTCATCCAAGTTCTTTGTTGCCAAACTGGTTAACCGGTCAATTGACCGGTTCTTATCAGTTCGCACTGGTTCAATTGAAGACTGATTTTTAGGGGTCACCCGGACTGGATAACAGACCAATCACCGGTCCAACCGGTCGAATCGGCCGGTCCGGTCCGGGTTTCAAAACAGAGGTTAGTATGTTTCTAAACCTTCTAAATGATCTTGTTACAACTATGTAAGATGACCAAGTTGCTTCCACTTTAAAGGTTTTTATTCTAAGTATTTAGTATATGCCATAGGTGTCTTAAAGGATTGAATAATGATCCAAATAAATACATGTACATAAGTCTTAGTTAATTGTATATGATTTAATATAGGAAACAAAAAAATCCAATTAATTATAGACTACTAGCAAAAATAGCGAATTAACTTAGAAAATTAGAAGACTTGCATAAGAAATAATAAACACCCATCAACGAAAAATTAAAGATAATTAAATTGAGATGATCTTCAAATTATTAGTTAATAACCAAAAAAAGTCATCATAAAACATCAAATTATTGAAAAGGAAAATTTAGTAGAATAATAGTCTTTTAGGGGAGAAGAATCTAAATTTATTTTTATAATTCATTTTTATAAATTTTATGATTTAGTTCTCCAAGTTAATGGACATATCTTTTTATGTCACTTGACAGTATTAACTTTGGTGGTAGTTAGAAAATGTGAAACTAAATGTGTTTGGATATATAAAATTTTATTACTAATTATTTATTAGTAATAATATCAAATGAAAATTTATCCTTAAATGTGACAATTTTTCTTAAATCATTAGGAAATATGATATAGTTGCAAACTTCAAAAGTACTTTTAAAATAGAAATAATTTTTAGAAAAGTAAAAATATAGCTTTTTTAAAAGTTAAAATTTAGAAATTTAAAAAAAAGCCTAAATTATAACTTTTTCTCGAGAAGCTATTTTACCGTCAATTACGTAAAGAAAATCTATTTCTTGTGTTCAGTCACAAGTCATCTTCTCCTCCCAATTCATCTTCTCAACACACCCACCATCAGTTATTTCTTTATATTTTTCGTCTTCCTGAAACTTTATTTTACTGTGTTTGGTTCGAAGGTCTGCGTTTGCGTTGAATGGTCTGCGTCGAACGCAAACGTTTCGACACTTCCAGCTCCGAACTCGACCTGGATCGACCCAATATCGAAGACTACCTTCCCTCTGGTTCCTCCATTCATGAGCCTCACGGCAAGCTTCGCCTGTATGTATATATATGTATTATGCAATCAAACATTCTTTTCTTTTATTTTTCTGCTTTTTGCTTACCCTGAAACGGGGTTCTTTTTTCTTTCGTTTTTTTGGGATGCAGTCGTGATTTGCTTGACATTTCACCCACCTTAACGGAGGCTGCCGGTGCCATTGTTGATGTTGGTGTCCTTTCTAATTTTTCTTGTTGGGTGTTTAGCTTTTCTCGATCCAGAAAAGATGAATTTTGAATCTTTTTATTCTTTTCTTATGTAAATTTCAATTACTGAATGAACACAGGACTCTTTTACACGGTGCTTTAAGTCAAATCCGCCGGAACCGTGGAACTGGAATATATATTTGTTTCCGCTATGGTGTTTCGGAGTGGCAGTTAGATATGGGATTCTATTCCCTCTCAGGTCAGTAATATTTCTCTCCGAAGGAGTTGAATTTGTTGTTTATTTGGATAAAGTTGTCTTCACTGCCAGTTCTAAACTACCTAATTTCGGAATTAAAGGTTGCTTAAGCACTTTTGATTGTGTGAATTGCTTCCCTTAAACGAGTTGCTTCATAATTTTGCCGCATTTAGCTCTCTGATGTTTCTGGTTTTAATCTGCAGGGTTATAGTATTGACGATAGGGTGGATTATTTTCCTATCATCCTACATACCAGTTCATTTTCTGTTGAAGGGCCACGAAAAGTTGAGAAAAAAGTTAGAGGTGCCTAGCTTTGCTTTGTCCAAGTTCTGGTGCCGTGTCAAACTAGTGTAGATTTCTTTTTCCTTTTACATTTGCTGTATACCAATAATAGCTGGACTAAAGAATGTTGCAACCTGGTTCTGATAACATACTTAGAATTATAGAACCTTGCTCTTACCGATATTTGGTCTTTCCTCCTTTCATTTTGATCAACTATGAGCAAAAGTGCATACTGCATTGGGCTATCACTGATTGTCGCTTTTCTTTCTAGAGGTGTTTGGTGGAGCTTATTTGCAGTTTCTTTGTGGCTTCATGGACTGGAGTTGTTAAGTACCATGGACCACGACCTAGCATGCGACCTAAACAGGTTTCTATTAGTTTAACTTTTCCTTATTGATATGTTAGCTTATATCTCCTTCAATTCTCATTTAACTGATGTTAGTGGTGTGTAGTTCTTGTTGTATGTAAGCTGTCCAACTGATTTGAGTCGAGTTGCTTCTGTATGTAACTTGCTTATTATTAATTCAACAGGTATTTGTGGCCAATCATACTTCCATGATTGATTTCGTTATCTTAGAACAGATGACTGCATTTGCTGTTATTATGCAGAAGCATCCTGGTTGGGTTGGTAAGTGGTTTGGTTTCACATGTAATATTGCTCATTGTACCTGAATTCGGTTTCCTTCCCATTAATGGTTGTGCTTTGTCATTCAGTCCTTGAAGGTGATAACTGAGAAATTTGTTTGTTGTAGCATTTTCTGTTGTTCTCTTAAATGAATCCTGTGACATGTGCTATAATGGCTGATAGGAATTCAGCGTTTGTACTTGAGTGCTTTATTGAGAATAGAGAAAGTGATCTTTTGTGATTTGGTGTTTGTCACTTGAAATGAACGAATAATATGGATCTGGCTGTTGATTGCAAGTTAGGTTTCCAGAGATATCGAATTAAAAATAATGGAGTGGTTACTTATTGATTTCTTTTCATCTAGGTTTATTGCAGAGCACCATATTGGAGAGTGTAGGGTGCATCTGGTTCAATCGGTCAGAGTCAAAAGATCGTGAAATTGTTGCAAAGAAGTATATTCCTACCCATTAGACAAGCTATACTTGCTTTGATTCTCTTTAATCATGACTATATTTGCAAAATTTTCAGGTTAAGGGATCATGTTCAGGGGGCTGATAATAATCCTCTGCTCATATTTCCTGAAGGAACCTGTGTGAATAACCATTACACCGTGATGTTCAAGAAGGCATGGACTCTAACAAGAATTCATTCTTCATTTAAGCTTTTACGATTGCAGCTTTATTAACTTATTCATGGTGATTCATAGGGTGCATTTGAACTTGGCTGTACTGTTTGCCCAATTGCCATCAAATACAATAAAATCTTTGTTGATGCTTTTTGGAACAGCCGGAAGTAAGGAATTCTCTTTTTGTATTGTTGATCTTTTTGATTGTCCATGTTCAATAGTTTGCAGTAAGGATGATCTCAAAATTGGACAAAGAGTGGGTGGGTAGCTTGTTTACCTCCTCTAGGTTCAGCTATTGTTCCTCATGAGTATCTGTTTTGTATCTTAATTGAACAAAAACTTCGGCATTTCAGAAGTAGAGAGCACTTATGTAGTGGTCAAACTACAAAAATTTGCATGGATTCTGTTTGGTAAGGTGCATGCTTTCATATATAAATATCTTTTGGGTTTTTTGTTGTCAAAGGTATAAAATAGGTGAGATTGAGAACTGTGATGTACCTGTTAATTGTGAGTTGTTCCATTTTATGGACAGTATTTTGGCTTGTTATATTGATTTGGTATAGCTCTACATGTCCACTTTTTTCCATTTGCTTAGCTTTCGGGGAGGTAAATTTTTTTTGATGTATGTTGTGGAAAAGTCTTACAGAATTCAGCAGCTGAAATGTACATTTCTAGTTCGTTTGAGAAAAACTTAAAGTGTTGCTTTCTTTGTGAAGCTTTATTGTGTCCTTGGAATGTCTTAGCATGAAATTGGTAAATATCAATGGAGTGATGCATATATTATTATGCTCATCTGCAGGCAGTCTTTCACCATGCATCTGCTGCAGCTCATGACATCTTGGGCTGTTGTGTGTGATGTCTGGTACTTGGAGCCCCAAAATCTGAGACCTGGAGAGACACCAATTGAATTTGCAGAGAGGTAAGTATTCATCCTAATTGTGTGGCAACCAGTAAGTTACGGCTGTTATCATTCCCCTGTTCTGTCAAGGCAAATGCACAAGTTGAGAATTAACATCTACAGGGTCAGAGACATAATTTCTGTTCGAGCAGGCCTTAAAAAGGTTCCTTGGGATGGATATCTAAAGTATTCTCGCCCTAGCCCGAAGCATAGAGAACGAAAGTAAGTGAGGAACCTCCATTCTTAGGTTTTTCTTCATGACCTTTGAAATCTCTCTTTTTTCTTCATTTTTTTTTTTGCTTAGAAAGATAACCAATTTCTTCCATTGCTTTAGAATTATCTTATATGCCTTGCGTTAGAATTATCTTATATGCCTCTTTAACTAACTTTTGAAACTGCAAGTACTCATTGTCTCTGTGTTCACTCCTCCCTGAATTTTCAGGCAGCAAAGATTTGCGGAGACTGTTTTACGGCGCTTGGAGGAGAAATGACGTACCTAATTTTTGTGATTATTCTTTGTGTTGTATAAAACTCTGGTAGAATCTTGGAAATGGTTGTGTAGCTTATATCATTGTTATTCGAATGGAGACCCTCGATCTTAGCAGTAACATTATCTGAGTAATTGGAAAGAAAGCAAGTTTTGTGAAAATTGCATTCATGAAGCTGGATTTTCACGGACCGGCCTCCTGATTAAGAAGATCATTAAGCCTAGTTGGTGAATGTACCTCCTTTCGAGGGGATGAGATATAGAGAAATGTGTGAATGAAATGAGATGAAACATAGTAGGAATTAGTTAAGGAGAGCAGAGGATCTGTTCGCCCTTTCAAGGTACTTGATGACTTGTATGATATCCTATTCCTAAACTGAGTGATTTTTGGGTTGACTGTAGCTTTTATCTGCAATCCATAACAGCCAAACAAAATGACTAAAATTCTACGAAAAAATTCATGTGTTTTACATCTCTGCCGCACCATCATTACGTGAACCCAACTATTTTACATTTATATCATTTTCATCCGCATACTGGAATAGCTTAAATGTTTAATGTGTTCAACTTGTTCGCTATCTACGCATACCCAAAGAGGTATCGAGTATCAAGTCATATTGTGAGATCTTGGATGATAGTCACGGAAAATATTACAGTAGATAGACATCAATTTTAAAAGATAAAGATCATCCGTAGATAATGGAGACCTTCATAAATAGAAATGTATCATTCCTATTTAAATATAATCTCTTATTTTGTTACTAGTAATGTAGATAAATCTTATTAGATAAAGTCCTATTTAGATAGAGATTTATCTTATTAGATAATGTGATTAATCTGATTAGGATACGATGTGATTTAGTTAGTTCAGTTCAATCAAGATTCTGAACTGTAAGCTAAAAAAGCCTAAAAATAACTCATTAGAGCGTTACTCCGTACATGAGATAAAGAAGAGATAGTGAATATTGTCATAACATCCAAAAGTGAGAAAAAAAATAGAGAGGTAAAGACGATTAGATTTTCATCATTGTTTGATTGTTTTTGGGATTAGTTCGAGAGTTTGTTGATTGTGATATCAACTTTCATTTCAATCTTGAAACTTTGTGAGACAACCTACTATTGTGGGGGTGGGAGATCAACTTTTTATGTAAATCCTTATTGAGTTTAGTGGATTTATTTGTCGGCTTGCCTCCCAAATTTTTCCCTCTACATTGGAGGGTTTTACGTTAAATATTGGTGTTTGTTTCATCGTTTAACTTCTTATTCTCGTATTGTTCTACTATTGCAATTTGAAGAGTTATTTCTTGTCGTTAATATTTAGTTGACTTTTTAGAGATGTGAGTTATTTTCTCCCAACAAAAGGGACGCGACCTGTGATATCACCATTTTTACATGTTCACCTAAAGACGAGTCTTAAATATCTAAATATTTCATAACATAAGCTTGAATAATGTTAACTAGTATTTGACCTTCTTTTGAGTCCAACAAGTCTCCCAAGATAGATTTCAACATACCCTTTGAAACGTGATTCTCATTCAAACCTTCTTCAACTTTTTTGTTCCTAATTCTTGTAATTGATCCATTAGGCATATGCAATAAATCTTTTGCTTGGCTAGTTATGTTTGTATTATTCCTTGTCTTAAAAGAATTTGGCCTTATATCGTCACTTACATTGAAAGGAGAAAGATCAACACGTTACAAGGAATACTAACTTTTATAATCACCTAACTTTATCTTGTAAAAATAAAAGGCATCATATAGAAGGAACTCTAGATGAAAATCTTATATTTTGAGCAAATTGATCTATTAGGATGATCCCCAATCTTATTTTTCTATTGAAAATAACCTTGGAATTTACCTCATGAGGATTGTTGTACCTCCCAATAGCTAACTCTAACTTTTGGAGTAAAAATAAATGATAAGATATGAAAAGTCTCAAAAAGTCCTTTAAAATTAAGGTTTTCGCACTTTAAATATGTTAGTTCGATTGAGACACAGTGTAGAACACGACCATCTCCTAGGTTATATATCTTCCTATTTCTTTGAAGGAGGAACATGAGGCTTTGTTATACTCATGTCCTAGACTGTGAATCTTTCTGTAACTTCTCTAGGCATAGACATGAACATGTCTCATGTTGTGTCACTCTTCAAACTTTTTCCACCACTCGATCTCTCTTCAAATCGGATTCTAGGGTGTATCTTTATCTCTAATTAATTTGTAAGGGATGTATGCTAGCATATAGGCATATGCTAGGCTGTTCAGTAAAAAAATATTATTTTCTTCATATTTTTTATTGAAATATCCTTTACTTCTTGATAAATTTCATCCCGATATCAATTGTTCTTAATTGCCTTTTACCGAACCAAAGGAAGTTTCAATTGATGTTTTAATGACAGCAAAACATAACTACTACTAAAGTTTTTATTGTTTTGATGAAAAGAAATATTAGAACAAAATGAAGCCATAAACTTAAAAAGATAGTGTATGAAGTTGAACAAAAGAAGTTAAAGTTGATAACTGATGAAATGAAGGTCAAAACAAGAACAAAAGAAGATTTTATATTATTATTTGTAATGTCACTTTGCTAATTTGAAGATCCAAAAGGCTTACCATGCATAATCATTTCATCTTACTTCATTGCATGAGTTTTTACATTCACCAGAAGACCGGTATGCCGTACTGGTTGACCAATGCATCATATATAGTCATTGTAATGACTAATTCTTAGCTCCAACGTCTACTTGAGGTCTCAAAAAACTATAAATATATTTTTCTTGTTATTTTTGGCATCAAGAAAGTTTTGAATGTTGTATACACACATTTCAAAGAGTTTTTTTAATCATTTGGGCATCAACATGTTATATTTGTGTGAGGCATCCATTTTAGAGTTATCAATTGACAAAGTGAGAAACTTTAAGTTGTAATATTTGGTTTGGGGAATATTTTATTTTACTTGGGAGTAATTTAAATGATATTGAGGTTCCTATTTACTTTGGAAGAAGAATGTAATAAGGGTTCTCCTTTATCGAGAAAGATTGTACAAAGGTTATTCACCTTGAAAGAAGAATTATAATAAAATTTCAAGAAGAGTCTTAGGAGTGGATGTAGACAACAATTGTGTAACGAACCACTTTAAATCAATTTGCACACTCTCCTCCCTATTCTTTTTAAATTATTGTTCAACTATTTGATTAATTTATATTAAGCAATTTCTTCATACTTTTTATAATGATTATTGTTATATTGAATAGAAAAATTGTTTAATTTTGTAAACACTCAATTCACCCCATTTTGGGTGTCATTAGAAACTAATAAACGGTATCAAAGTAAGTCTATTAGACTAGCATTTTTAATAAAATTCTATAAAAAAGATTATAATGGGATATTTAGGAGCATCATCATCATCATTCAACCAAAAGGACAAAGCATTAGTTGACCACCTTTCTTTGATGGGCAATAATTACCTTTATTAGAAAACTAGGATAAGATTCTTCTTAATAGCAGAAAGTGCAAATCTATGGAAAATAGTTTCAAATGGCCCATTTATTCTTACAAAAATTGTAGATAACAAAAAGAAACCCAAATTAAAGGAAGATTGAGAACTTTATGATTAAATATTAGTATCCTCGACCAATAGGGCCATACATATCCTATTTTGTGCTTTAGGAAGAAATGAATTGAATAAAGTCTCTATGTGAGACATGAATTATGACATTTGGAATACATTAGAAATTACTCATGAGGACGTAAATCAAGTTAAAGAGAGCAAAGTAAGCATGCTAACACATCAATGTGAATTGCTTTAAAAAAACATAATAAAAGCATTTCCATCGTGTATACTAGATTTATTGATATTATTATTACTCTTAAAGGACTTGAAAAGACCTATACTAACGTTGAAATTATAAGAAAGTTGCTTAGTTCACTTCCAAAAATGTAGGAAGCTAAAGTGATGGCCATATAAGAAGTCAAGGATCTAATAGCATTATCATGGGAGGAATTTTTTGGATTTATCCTTGCATACAAACTCCAAGAGACACAAGAAGAACTGATGCTTAAAAAGAAAAAATTATGTTTAAAGCCTCAAAAGAAAAACCAAGCGAAAAGGAAGAAACATTAACTAGTGAAAGCAAAGAAGACATTGATTTACTCACTAGAAACTTTAAAAAGTTATTGAAGAAAAATTCTTTAAAAAAGACTTTAAAGAAGGTAAAAGTAATTTAAAACATAAATATCTAACATTATTTTCTTTAAATGTAAAAAACCTGGCCATATAAAATCATATTGTCCATAACTCAAAGATAATGAGAACTATGAGAGAAAATATAAAAAGGAAAGAAGGACAATAAAAATGCACTTAAAGCATTAATTTGGGATGACACAAGTGAATATGAAAGTAAGCATTTAGAAGAAGAGATAACTCATATATACTTTACTGCAATGGACAATAATGAGGAAACATGCAACCTTAATTATTGTAATGATAGTGATTATATAACATATGATGATTTAGTTTAAAGTCTAGAAATCATAAGTAATAAAAAGAGGAAATTATATTTAAAACTCAAGAAAGTTCAAAAACTATTGGATGCATGCATGAATGAAAATGAAAAGGTTAAAAATCAATTACATAGCATTAAAACATCTAAAAATTTGATTATTGATGACAATCATGACTTAGATACATTAAGGTATAAGAATGAAACAATGAAAAAGGAGATAGATTACCTTAAGTACTCATTTTCTAAGTTTACTAAAGGGAGTGAAAAACTAGAGAACATGATAAGAATTTAAATAATAAGCATGGAATAGGATATAACGTTGGAAGTGAAGGCAATTCTAAAACCACATTTGTCAAGGGAAAATATTTGTATAGAGAAGAACCATTGCCTAAAGAGAAAAGAGAGCATGGAGCATCCGCATCTAAACATAAGCATACAGATGCCATTAGGAATAATTATAAAAGCAAGAATCATGCTTTCATATATTGCTCACAACCTAGGTATAGAGTTCAATACTCTTAAAGAAAAATAGGCATAATTTCTATAACAACATGCAAACCTACTCACATTCCTTTGTATTATAAAGAAGCATGCATTAATCCCTCATTCATAGTACATCATACATATAATCATGGTAGAACTTTTCACCATCCTAGAAGACCATTTAACATATTTAATGTCCAATGAAAACTTTCTTATTATGTATACACATAAAGAGGTCAAACAAATGTATATATGCATCATCATTACTAATATAATATGGTATGCCATTTTTATGGTAAGTATGGACATGTTGATTTTTTTTAAATGAACAAATTTGATTGACCATAGCAAAGCTATTCCAACATTACAATGATCTCATTAGGATCCTTCATCAATTAGCTAATCAAACAAAACAAGTAAAAAAATAATACTTTCTATGTGTTTACAAGTGCCATCTGTTCTTCATTTCAAGAGATAGGTTATTATGAGCATTCTTGGCAATTGTTATGGCTCTGATTTAATTGATTATATCCTCAGTTAGTTGGTATCTGCTTGTTTCTTTACCTTTGCATATTCTTTTGTTTCCATCTTTTCGTAGGGAATAAATAGTTGTAGTGAATGCTATCTTTAAAATTACTCCATTTTGTTTCTGAATTTTTTCTAACCTGATGATCCAATTATGTGTTCCAAGCCAATCATAAGTTTGGCAATATTCTTCCAGCTTATGCAAGATTCTACTCCATACTAATTTGGCATACCTGCATTGAAAAAGCAAGTGACCTTTGTCTTCTTTAGCTTCTTTACACAACACATAAACAGGATCATATGAGCCAAACCACTTATTCTTGGTTATGAATCTGTTTTTAATAACTAACCAGGTAATCAAAGAAACCTTTAGAATTGAGGAAGTGTTCCATAAAAAATCAAAACAAGGAATGTCTCTCTATTGGCTTGAAGGATCTTGTAGTAAGATTTGTTAGTGAACACTCCTTTAGAGTCTGCAATTCAGGTGATACTATCGTCTTTATGCTAGTGAGTAATTGGGGGTAGGTACTTTAGTAAGGAGATGAATCCTCTGAAGTTACCTAACCATATTCCACTCTAAATGAGTGAAGAAGCTTTCATATTTAGAGGAATTCTATTCCCAAGTTGAAAGCTCTCATTTCTTTGCACTATTGGACTAAAATTTGACCATTTATGTAACATCTCGTTACCTATGTTAAGGCTAGAATAGTAAATTATGAGAAATTTATGAGAACTTTGGAAAATGCACCTCATACATAAGTTAATTGTGACATGCACAATTTTGCACATTCATATGATTGTACATGCATTCATTAACATTTTTCGGGTAAAATGGAGTTATTAAATATGATAAAATGTGATTTGGTGATTTTGATATATTTAGGGTATTTTGGATTTTTTTGTGAATTTTAGAAAAATATTGATTTATGGATAAATTTTAGAGTGCCACGTGGTAAAAATATATATGTGACAAATGGTTAATTGGTATTGTGACAAATGGTTTATATATCTGTGGTGGTAAATGGCACACGTATTATTATGTTGTGGTTAGGAAGAGGTTACTGTAGCTTTTGATCATCTGACGTAATTTTTACTTGGTTTTGTTCATTACCAAATAGCAAGTGATTATGCTTTTGTGTTGTTGAATTACTCTCATTGCTGGAATTTACAACTGAATCCAGTAAGTAGTTTTGATGATGGTTATTTTTTGGTGTAAATATATACACGCATGCATGGGTTTGGAAAATTGAGGCATATATATATATATATATGTTCTGTTCTGTTTTAGAGAAAAAACCAAATATGAATATGTTGTTTTTGCATGCTTGAGGAATAATATGTCATAAGATATTGTTGAGGTAAGTTGAAGCTAGAAGAATCATTGAAGCTGTGTTTAGGAAGCGTACAAAATTCTGGAAAAAAATGATGAATTCCTACTCTGTAATTTTACTGTACATGCGAGAAGTACATGGTTGATTTTACTGTTCATGCATAGATTTGTTCAAAATGAGTTTGATGAGGTTCTGATACTGGGATGAGTTAACTGGAGTGAAGTGAAAGAGTAGATAAAAGTGAAAATATATGCATTGGATGAAAATCTAAAAATTTG
>JANZLH020000427.1:5295806-5307633 GCA_026770325.2 Erythroxylum fimbriatum
GAGAAATGTTGGCATTTTCTTTCTTTATAGGGGGTTTTCTTATTGGAAGGACACTTGCTGTTTTAACAACCATGACATTGGCAACCTCAATGGCTGCTAGGCAAGGTACAACTGCAATGGCTGCACACCAGATATGCTTGCAAGTGTGGCTGGCTGTGTCTCTACTTACTGATGCATTGGCTGCATCTGCTCAGGTGCATAATTTTCTCCCTTGTTATCTAATCTGTCATGACTTTCCATCCTGGTCCCTTTAATAACAGGGCAAAGCATTCTACTCAGTTGTAATTCAAGTCATTCAATTCGAATATCATTTTTTGAAACCAGAAATAAACTCAAGAATCAAATTCAAAATGTCAGATCAATGTAAAAAGCTGTTATCGAATGACATTTTTGGTCATTCTTAAACTTGGATTAAAAGTTGCTTTAAATTAATATCTAAACTGTGGTATACTGTTGCATTGGTTCACCATTAAAGGCTGACTCTGTAAAAATTTACCTTTTCTGAATTCAATAAAGACTTCAACCCGAGTAATTCTTGGCTCTTTCTCTTACTGTGTACTTAGAATTTGCTTGTACATGAATTGTGATGCTATCTTTGTTACCAACCTTCTAAGTACTTTGCAGGCTCTTATTGCCAGTTCTTCTTCAAAAGGTGATTACAAGTCTGTCAGAGAAGTTACAAACTTTGTGCTAAAGGTTGGCACTCTTTCTCTCATGTTTATTATGATAGTGTTTTTCTTTTGATTATGCTAAGAGCTTGATGTGTTTGTCTAGATTGGACTACTTACTGGCTTGTCCTTGGCTGTAATTCTGAGTGCTTCATTTGGTACCATAGCCACTGTGTTTACCAAGGATGCCGAAGTGTTAAGAATAGTGAGAACTGGGATATTGGTATGTGTGTTAGCCTATGTTGAATTACTCTTGATTTTACATGGCTCTGTTTCCTCACAGTTGCTTCCCTTCTTTTCAAATTTAATTATAACTGTGCCAGTTTGTCGCTGCTAGTCAACCTATCAACTCGCTAGCTTTTATTTTTGATGGTCTGCATTATGGTGTTTCTGACTTCCCATACGCAGCCAGCTCTATGGTAAGCTTTGAATCCTTGAACTTGGATTTCTTTCTTAATTTTCAGTCAGTGTATGACTGATAAATGGTCTACAGATGCTGGTTGGAGCAGTATCTTCAGCCTTTTTGCTTTATGCTCCATCACGTATTGGCCTTCCTGGGGTTTGGTCTGGCTTGACTCTCTTTATGGGTTTGCGTATGGCAGCTGGATATTTCAGGTAAACTGAAAGTTCCATGTTTGCAGATTAATTCTTCCATAATCAACTATGGATTTGAAAAAGAAAATTCTGTGAATATTTTACTTTGAAACCCATCCTTAGCTAGGTGGCTGGGAGAGGCTCATTTCTGGTTGACAATTTAATGTTAAGATGGCGAGTACTTGACAGTACAACTTAATTGAAGTTGTGTAAGTTGTCCTCAAATAAAATTTTACAGTGCAGGGATTTGAAAAATGTAAAACCAATGCATCTGGATCCGTGAGGATTGCACCTCTTATACTTTTATGTTAATTCTCTCATCCTTACTAGCATGAAATAATTTTGCAGGTTACTCTCAAAATCGGGTCCATGGTGGTTCATGCACAAGGACACAGCAAGTGTTCTGGTTAGTTGATGCTTCCTGAGACGGTTACTAATTCGTTGAAAGAAAAAGGAAATAAAGAAGTAAAATTATATTTATTTACTTCTTAATGTCGTGAATATCTATATAGTTTATTTAATTAAGCATTTTTGTTTTGGAAAAGTTCTGTTGATTCCTTCAGATTGTTTTGTAAGCAGTTCCAGAACTACTGTACTTTTAACGCATTTTGCAATATACTAATTTTCTTAACAAAATCTGTCTACTAGAGAATTGTTAGAAGAAAGTTGAAGCGGAAAAGGTTTAGCAAGGTGGTAAATGTGCGGAAACTAAACAATGTTATGGAGAGTATGTTAACTTTTAAGGGAAGAACATGATTGCTACTTCATGTTAACTGTTCCATGTGCAATATATGATGATATGGATCGATATCTAAATATGCCTCCATTTTATATTGTTTGATGCTGGTTTCATTTGCAATAAAGCAAGAGCTTGGTGTATTAACTCAAGCAACGTATATAATTTTTCTGTTCGCTTGCTAGCTAAGACGAGAAGAATCTCTTCTTGATTGGAGCATCGTTGGGGCGTTTTGCACGAAAATTTTGACTTGCAATTTATTGTTCTTTGTGGACTTCCACAATTGTTCTTGTTGTCTAAACTTTCCATCATCAATCAGTAATGGCAAGTTACATGACAAGCCTGTAATCTAACTGTTTATTTATCAGTTATTGTCCAAGTCTCATTTTGTCACATCTTCAATATGGCGTTGCCCCGTGAAACCCTTGCTTTCTTTCTTCGCTAAAATTTCGGATTTGCCCTTGAGCAACCTGAAGTTGTTAGTCCTTTTCAACTCTATTTACGGTTGATAATAAAACAGTCAAATGTAAAAAAGACATGCATGTTATTGGATAGGTTTTTGCCCTTTATTTATAATAGCAGAGGGATGCGAGTTAATCTTAAGATTCCAAAATAGGATACTTTCTATTCTATGCAGGATTCGTCACATTATTATAATAAATCTTTAACAAGTAAAGAAACTCTTGATGATAATGAAAATGGGTGATGATTTGACTAAGACGAAGCATAATCCAATGGACCATATGGCTGAAACAGTTCAGCTAAGAGTCCCTTCTTCCTCCTTGGGTTCCAACCCATGTCACTGCACAATTGGTCATTGTACCATATATGAAGAGCACCAATGCATGATCTCCTGTACTGGTCACCTGAGTATTGCTTCATGTATCTGTCCCATTTCCTCACATCTTTTTCCATCTCTCTAATGCTAGGTAGTTTAAACGTCCCATCCAGGAGTTCAAATAGCCATCTGCATCTTATTTCTGAGGTGTACAAGTTGGCTATACTTTCTGAGAATCCAATTACTGCCAGTTGTGGAATCCTGGGATGAATACATTCCCTGATGAATAAAGAAGCATGTTTAGTTAGTTTGTGTCTACAAGATATAATTAACTCTTATCAGAGCCATTGTAAGTTATATGTCTCAGAAATTTCGGACAACATGAAGACGTTCATACAAGCCATGCAGCTATGTAAAGAATTCAAGAATTCAAGAAATTCAAGAAAAGTCGGTTACAATTAGTTAGATGACAGTTAGCAAGAATGAATTGCTATAAATGTACAGTCGATTACTAAAGTTGTACAATACGAATCATTGAATGAAATCTCAGTTTTTCACTGAGTTCTTAAACTCCTCTGCTTGCCCCTGTTTTCATACCGTCTCTCTCACTAGCTTTCTCTCTCAATATTTTTTGCACCTCAGTCTTTTGTTTTTGTATGATCGATAGATAACAACAACAAAGTGGTATCAGAGCTATTTTCTTAAGGGATTTGTGAGGGTATAAGCAAGAGTTCCGCATCTTGAGAAAATAAATTCCTTCTAGATTACGCTAAGGTAACTAGGAGTGCATACTCTGAGATGGTCGAGTCATCCATTCCATGTTTACAGCCGGCAGTCTTCGACGGTGAAGGTTACCAGATCTGGGCAATAAAAATGGAGGCATACCTGCAAGGACAGGATTTGTGGGAGCCGATTGATGAAGATTATGAAAGTGGAGGTTCCAGCTGAAGATGTCCCAATTGCTCAGTTGCGTTGGTTGAGGGAAAGAATAGCCAAGAAGGCTTGCGTGAAATCTTACTTATACCAAGCAATCGCGCCCTCTATATTCACTCGGATAATGTCTCTTGGATCGGCAAAGGAGATTTGAGAATTTTTAATGAATGAATATGCGAGTGACGAGAAAGTAAAGAACATGAAAATATTGAATCTTTTACTTGAATTTGAGAGAATCCAAATGAAGGATGATGAATCTGTCAAGAATTATACTGAAAGGTTGATACAACTTTCAGATCAAATCAGGCTCTTAAGAGCTGATTTTAAAGATCAAAGACTGGTCCAAAAACTTCTGGTTTCTGTACCTGAAAAATTCGAAGCCACCATTGTCTCTCTAGAAAATTCCAAGGACATTGCTAAAGTTGTAAGCGCGCTTCAGGCTTAAGAACAAAAGCACTTGACGAGGAAGTCTGATGTTGTTGAAGGAGCTTATAAAGCCTCTGCCAAGAACGAGGGTCAGGAGAAATCCAAAAAGAAGAAAAGAAGCAAGGGAGGATTGAGCTCGCATAACACTCAATCGCACCAGAAACAATCAAGCAAGAATACAGGAGGAGACAAGACGAACAAATATAATCCTTGTCCTTACTGTGGTAAGTCTAATCATCTGGCTTTCAGGTGTTAGAAGAGGCCAGATGTGGAATGCAGGAGATGCCACCAGAAGGGACATATGGAGGCAATATGCAAGAAGCAAAGTGGAGAGCCAGAAGCAAATGCGCAGGTTGCAGAAGAGGAAGAGCAACTCTTTATGGTTATATGAGATAGAGCTGAAGCACAACCATCTGAATGGTTGATAGATAGCGGATGTACGAGTCATATGACACCAGATGCATCTTTATTCAAAATCTTAGATCAAAACGTAAAGGCTAACATGAAGGTAGGAAATGGCGTATGCATTCGTGCAGAAGGTAGAGGAGTGGTTGAGATACCGACCAAGATTGGTGTCAAAACCATCCCCGACGTGTTGCTGGTACCCAAGATACAACATAATCTATTGAGCGTGGCCCAATTGATTGAGAAAGGTATGTCGGTGTATTTTGAATATGATAAATGCAGGGTACTGGACAAGCTTGGGAGGGAGTTGTTCACTACAACAATGAAGAACAAGAGTTTTGTGGTAAGACCAGAGGAGATAAAGAAAGAAGCATTGGTGAGCAAAATAGGCGAAATTGATCTATGGCATAGAAGGCTCGGTCACTATCACATGAAGGGGTTGGAGGCAATGCAGAAGAAATAGATGGTTGAGGTGTTGCCGCCAGTCCCGCATGATTACATTGCATGTAAGATCTGCATAAAGGGCAAGCAATCACGTACGCTGTTTCCGAAATCAAAGTGGAGAGCTGAGGAGAGGCTTCAGCTATTGCACATGGACGTATGTGGACCGATGCCAATCGCCTCCCTAAATGGTACCCGTTATTTCTTGTTAATCATAGATGATTATATAAGGTACTCATGGATTTTCTGTTTAAAATCCAAAGGAGAAATTGCCAAAGCATTTCGGGAGTTCAAGGTTCTTATAGAAAAACAATCAGGAGCGAGCATTAAGTCTGTAAGAACAGACAATGGCTCGGAATTTACTTCTCACGAGTTTGATTAAGTTTGTAAGCTTGCAGGTATTAAGCATCAACTCACTACCCCTTACACTCCACAGCAAAACGGGGTTATGGAGAGAAGAAACCGGACAGTAGTGAAGATGGCAAGGTGTATGTTGGAGGAGAAGAAACTCCCAAAAGACTTCTAGGTTGAGGCCCTAACAACCGCCTGCTTTTTATTAAACCGACTGCATACCCGAGCCCTTGATGACAAAATGCCGTATGAGATGTGGCATGGATTCAAGACAAAGTTGAAGAATATGAAAGTATTCGGATCTCCTTACAGTGTTCTCGTGCCTCAAGTCAGAAGGAATAAATTGGATGGCAAAACAGAGATGGCGATCTTCGTGGGATACTCGGAGGTATGTAAAGGCTATAGAGTATATTATCCGGAACTAAAGAAAGTGAAGGTGAGCAGAGATGTAATCTTCTCTGAGGATGAGCTTTGGAGTTGGTCCGAAGAGGAGAAGAAGACTAGGGAAGTGAGGGAGACAACCACTCTGCCCTCGGATATCCAACAATTAACAGGTGATTTGGAAAATGATGATGATCCGGATCAACTACAACTTACGGATGAGGAAGTAGATCCAGTAGCCCAACATGAGCCACATGGAGGGAACTCTGATTAAGAGCTTCTAGAAGAGTCCGATGAAGATTACGACCATATGCTGATGAAGCAATTTTGGAACCTTCAAAGGTTCAGGAGGCTTTGCAAAATTCCAAGTGGCTCGAAGCCATGAGAGAAGAAATAACGATGATCAACAAAAATCAAACATTGACGTTGATGGATAAACCTCCAAACAAGAGAGCAATCAGATTGAAGTGGGTTTTCAAGACTAAATTGAATCTCGATGGATCGGTTAACAAGCTGAAGGCGAGATTGGTTGTAAAGGGTTATGCGCAAGTCGAAGGCGTGGACTTCGGAGAAACATTTGCCCCTGTGGGCAGGGTTGAAACGATCAGGTTGTTATTGGCATTAGCAGCTGAGAAGGGATGGAAGGTGCACCAAATGGACGTTAAGTCCGCCTTCCTCAATGGTATTCTACAGGAGGAGATTTACGTCCAACAACTGGAAGGCTTCGTGATAAAGGGAAAGGAGGAGTGTGTGTATAAATTGAATAAAGCTCTTTACGGGCTTAAGCAAGCCCCTCGGTGTTGGTACGCAAGGATAGACGCATTTCTCTTGGAGATAGAATTCAAAAGAAGTAGAAGTGAACCGACCCTCTACGTACGGGTACAAGAAGGTGATGAAGTTGTGATTTCAATTTATGTAGATGATTTGTTGATCACCGAAAGTTCTGAGAAGCAAATAGATTTCTTGAAGCAACAGTTTGGCAAAGCTTTTGAAATGACAGATCTAGGATTGATGAAATATTTTTTGGGGACGGAGATCGATCAGCGTGAAGGAAGAATAAAGGTAAGTCAGAAGAAATACATATGTCATGTACTGAAGAAATTCAATCTGGATTAGTGTAAGCCCGTCTCAACTCCACTATGCCCGAAAGAAAAATTCATGAAGAAGGAAGATGGAGATGAAGTAGACTGTAGAAATTACAGAAGCATGGTAGGCTGCCTAATGTATATGTCAGCCACAAGACCTGATATAATATATTCGGTAAGCTTACTCTCTAGGTACTTAAGCAATCCTGGAAGACAATATTTAACAGCAATTAAGAGGGTGCTGAGATATCTAAAAGGGACAATCGAATTCGGTCTTTTATATGAGAGAACAGGTAACTGTAAGCTCAGTTGTTATGCGAACAGTGATTAGAGAGGAGCAACTGAGGACATGAAGAGCATGTCTGGATACTGTCTGATGTTGGGATCAGCATGTTTTTCCTAGAGTTCAAAGAAACAAGAGCTGGTAGCTCTCTCAACAACTGAAGCTGAATTGGTGGCAGCAACAGCAGCAGCAAAGCAGGTTGTGTAGGTGAGGAAATTGCTTGGAGATCTGCAAGTTCATCTAACTTCAACTACTATGATATATGTAGATAATCAGGCGGCAATTTCCATTTCATTGAATTCGGTATTCCATGGAAAAACAAAACACTTCAAACTTAGATATTATTATCTAAGAGACGTACAACAGGAAGGTGAACTAAAACTGGAGTATATCTCTACGGAAAATCAGAAGGCTGATCTCTTTACTAAAGGCTTTCATGAGTCGCGATTTCAACAATTAAGGCAAATGGTGGGAGATCAGAAGATAAATTCCTGATCCAAGGAGGAGAATGTAGGTTATATGTCTCAGAAATTTCGGACAACATGAAAACGTTCATACAAGCCATACAGCTACGTAAAGAATTCAAGAATTCAAGAAATTTAAGAAAAGTCGGTTACAATTAGTTAGATGACAGTTAGCAAGAATGAATTGCTATAACTGTAAAGTCGATTACTAAAGTTGTACAATACGAATCATTGAATGAAATCTCAGTTTTTCACTGAGTTCTTAAACTCCTCTATTTGCCCTTATTTTCATACCGTCTCTCTCACTAGCTTTCTCTCTCAACATTTTCTGCACCTCAGTCTTTTGTTTTCGTATGATCGATAGATAACAACAACAGCCATCATGAACATCTTAATAACTAAAAATGCTAACCTGTATAGAGAAACCCTCTCTTGAGGGGATCCTGCTATGAGGTTCTGAAATGTTGTCGATGCAAAAATGTGTTTGAGTTTTTTATCACCTCTGAATCCTGTGGCCAATATGACTAAATCAGTCTTTATGGGGATACTCTCACCATCGACACAAATGCCATCTTCACAGAAGGCAATGCTTTGTGCTTTCTTCAAAAGGATGGATCCCTCTTCGACTCTGTCATAAAATTTCTCCGGCAGTGTTGATATTAGACAAGAACTGATTTCTCGAAGGAAACTATGGTTTGGTACCATGCCAAACTTGGCCAAAGGAAGCTTCCACTTAATGTAGCTCTCAACAAACTTGGAAAATGTCCATTTCTGTGGATTCGTTATAGATCAAAATCGAATACATCAGTAGGAGAGTGTATGCTTGAAAGTAAATATCAAAAGACAATTTACGTTTTAAATATGAAAAGTACCACTGGTGCAAGGAATATCGCCAATAGGCTATAAAGGAAGCCTTCACTAGGTTTATGAACCAAAAGCTCGGAGAAGCGATTAAGATACAAATAACGTAGAGGAACTCCCCACGGAAGGTAATTGGGTATGTTCCATCGTGCCGTCCTGTACAATAATGTGCATGGAAGCTGCAGCCCTGAAAGAAATCGTGAATCAGATTTCAAATTTCATGCCAAGGAATCAACTCTTTCATGTCCCAATCGAGACTATTAACAGGTGCATACCATTTGCAGCACAACATTCCATAGTGATGTCTAATGCAGATTTCTGGAGACCAACGACCACAACCCTTTTGCCTTTGATGAAACTATTAGCTGTTTCATATTTCATGTCAGCATAGTCCTTAGAATGTATTACCTTGCCACGGAATGCCTCGGGACCCTTGTCAGGAGGGAAGTTTGGAATGTTGGGGATATCGCTGAACCTTCCCAAGCAAAGAATTACGAAGTCCGCTTTGTAAACCTTTTGTTTTTCCTTGCATGAACCCAAAAATATCCAAGTTAGATCATTATTTCCTGATGTTGCTTTTAGATATTTGGGTGGCAAACTTCAAACATGAAATGTTATTGATATTATTGTCTATGATGCTTTACACACGCATGTACATGTACCTCTTCAGATGAACGAGTTTCGGTGGACTCAACCCTGACATTCCATTTTCCTTTGTGACTAAAGGGCTCACCCGTGTCTCCCCATAGTTCCCAAGATTGCATCTCCTCCTCTGTTGATCCCTCGTAGCTAATGCCGACAACTTTAGTGTTGAATTTGATGTGCTGAAGCAAATCAAAATGGCGAGCATACGATTCAAGATACTCCAGGACTTGATCTTGGTTGGGGAACTCTTCTTTGACAGAAGATGGCCAAGGGAAATCTGAGAACTTATATAAAGCTTTGGGGGTCTGGAGCTTAGTAGTCTCCACCGTTTTGGTCCACACTCCTCCAATATGGCTTTGAGACTCGAATACGATTGGATGGTAACCCTTTGACAAGGTATACTTGCAGGCAAGGAGGCCACTGGTGCCTGCTCCGATAATAGCTACCTGCCTCTCCATTTTCAACCTCACTGAAAAGTAATTACATTGAGAAATATGACAAGCAAAGTGATGTGCTAGCTAGCTGATGTAATAATGAATATAAGGGAAGGTAGACGTGTTGCGCTCTTCTTTTTTTTTTTTTTTGGATAATAGGAACATCCTAATTTACTAAGCGGGGAAAGGAAACCCAGATATATCATCGAATAGAATAGTAGCACAATCTAAAGGCGGGTTTTGATACCAATAGACACCTAGTTCTAGAAACTTGGCCTGGTTTGCTAGCTAATCCGTAGCTTGATTAGCTTTACGGTAAATATGCTTAGCCTTCACTGTTCACTGGCGGCGTAGTAATTGGTGAATTCCCAAAATAAGGTTGTTAAAGGGAGCAGACGGTGGAGCGGAGCGGAGGATGCAAATAAATTGAGAACAGTAAGGGAGTTACTTTCCTTCTTTGATGTCTTCAAACTTGTCAATATGTGAACTTTATCAACCAAATACAAACCAACACTTAGCCATGAAAGAACACGAACACCAGATTCATTCCGATTACCATCAAGTTCTCGTTTTTCTTTTTAATCCTAGGGGGCAAAGTATTTCTTTGAAAGTTTTTCAGTTCATGTATACGAGTTTCTCCAAATTTAGTATGGTGAATTGGGAAGAGTTTTGTGCGGTGTAAATTACGCTTCTAACTGTTCTGTTTTGTCAGTGTATGATTATCTGGGTATGGCATTAAAAAAAAATCCAGCCATTTAGGTAGACAAAGAAAACTCAAACAGGTCTCCATATACGTATGATTTTCACAGTATTGTTGTTATGCGTGCCTTGCGTAATTCAGTAATTCACCATCTCTAGAGGAGGGTGACAACAGATCAAATATTTCCAAATTGCATGCGGTAGTCAATCTCCAAGTCAAAAGATACGGCTTCATTCATTGAACGTAACCTCTCAGTCATCATTTTAATACACTTACTACTTCAACTATTATGACCTATCGCTTCACTTTATATCATATCAATACAAAGATGAAGTGGTGGATAATCTTGCCGGTTGTCTAAGATTGAGAGATAAAATGATTTAAGCTAATATATAAATAACTCAATATTTGTTCAAATGTCTTAACTCAATTATTGTGTCTATCATTCTACATTAACATTAAAAGTTGGATCATACATCTTTTAGTATTCATATTTAAGAATGGTGGTCTGACTCTAAGTAAGGCACAATACATACTTATATTCATACTCATAATTCATATTTAATGAGAACAAAATTGTTACTCACACCTGTACCTTTGGAATTTTAAGTGCTCAAATTATTATATTATGGTTAAAAAATAACGCTTGAATGAAATTAATTATATACTAAAAATTATTTAAAAAAAACTTAAAATCGCTGACAATTTAACATAATGCTCATAATGCCTCAATTTTTTGTCTTTAGATAGTTATTTCCATCTTAATCTTTTCTTTTCTCTTTCTATTCGCAACATTAACGGTCCCAATTCTATCTATACACCCACCACACTTATGCTGCCTTTAAGTTGAAACCCTTATCAAGGCGTATATTCCAACACTGGGATTCGAACCAGGCATGCCATGGATGTATAGCTAGCTCTGATACCACTTTGCTAATAAAAACACATGTTGACATTAACGGTCCCAATTCTATCTATATATATATATATACATATATATGTATATATATAAGCAGAGAGAATTCATCTTCCTTGAAGATGACATCTCTGCTTATGATAGTTTTATAGCCTCCCTTTTGGAGTAATAGGATCTAGTATCCCTTAACCCCCTCTGGATAGCCTAGGAAAACTCCCATGATTGCTCTAGGTTCCAATTTTCTCTCTTTCTAATGTGCATAAGCTTCACATTCGAAAGTCCTAAGGTAGGTAATGTTAGGTTTCTTACTATTCCAAACCTCTTGTGGAGTCTTATAGTCATTAGCAGATGTGGGGAGCTTATAAACTAGGTAGACTGCTGTTCTAATTGCTTCTCCCTATAGAGAGTGTGAGCAACCCGAAGAGAGTAACATGCATCTTGTCTTTTGTATGAGAGTTCTTTTAAGTCTCTCAACAACTCTATTCTGTTGAGGTGTAGATCTTACTGTTTTGTGCCTTAGGATTCCTTTCTTGCTGCAATATTCGTCAAACTCTTTATTGCAATATTCTAATCCATTATCAGTCCTTAGGCATCTCAACTTCTTCCCAGTTTTATTTTCCATAAGTGTATGCCATCTTATGAAATTCTATAGTGCTTCATCCTTTCTCTTCATAGGATATACCCAACACTTCCTAGATCTGTCATCAATAATGGACATGAAGTATA
>JANZLH020000427.1:5321583-5332124 GCA_026770325.2 Erythroxylum fimbriatum
AAATATTAAATTAATATGATTTTTAAAAAATAAAAAAATAATAAAAAAAATAAAAAAAATGTCACAGAAGACATTCCGCGACGTTTTAAAAAACGTTGCGGATTTCTTCACATTCTGTGACGTTTTAAAAACGTCGCAGATTGTCTAAACTTTCAGTGACGTTTTTAAAAACGTCGCGGAAAACTTTTGCCTACACCACATTCCGCGACGTTTTTTGTGACGTTTTTAAACCGTTGCAAATGCTATTTTGCGACATTTTAAGGACCTTTTGTGACGTTTTTAAAACGTCACAAAAGGGCTTATTTTCTTGTAGTGCCTTTTGGTTGGTTTAATGATCGTATCTACTTTTGCCTATTAGATTTTGTTGTGCCTTCTGACATTTTTTCTTCTTATGGGATGCAAATGGGAGGCAATCCTATGTAGGGACATATGTGTTTTGGCTTGCCTCTCATGTGGTCCTGCTTGAATGTTTATGTTATTAGGCTTATGTATATGACAAAATAACACTTTTTAGAATGAAGAAAAAAAACAAGATGCCTTTACTACTGCACTTCCCCCTTTTTTTAATCCATTTACCTGCTCCAACTTCCTTTTATTGCTTCATTTGTTAGTCCATCATCAAATATTATTTTATATAGTCTTTGTTCAACATGATCAAAAATTAATAGATTAAGGTTTAGATATAGTCTTTGTTCTACATGATCAAAAAATTTTCTATTTAGTCTTTATACTCTCTGATGTAACAAATCTCTAGTTGGTATCTTCTTCATTGCGCACTCTCTCTCTCAATTCCAATTTACCAAAGCGTTTAAAGTTTTATTATTTTTCTTTCTTTCTCTTCTATAATCAAAACAATCAAAACACTCCTTCTTTTCTCTAATTTGAGCTCTAATACATAATTTCATACGTCTAAAAAGGTTCTCGTGTCCCAAATTTTTCAAAAGATGAAGAAAATAAAACCTTTTGTCAATCTTTGTTAGGTCCTTAAATGTACAGAAAGATGACTTTGTTTCGTATGAGAGGCGATGAGAGTTATATTTTTGTTATTTCTTACATTAGAAATAATATCATTAAAAAGTGTCCTTACTTTGGATTTGAAGATTTGATGAGTGTTTTTGACATAGACCCTAAACTTTTTCACGCTTCTTCATTGCCAACGATGATGACTATAAATGTTAAAGGTGGTGATGAGGCGGGGGAGTTATAGACTAATGATTTCTTGAGTTTCTGTAATCTAGAAAGGAACCTTTACTCAATTTTTTAGATTAGGGACTAATGATTTCTACAGTTTCTCTAAATTAGAAATGGTTTCTTTATTTTCCACATGATCCAATATTGTTCTATATGATCAAATATTGTATAATGTAGTCTTTTATCAACATGAACAAAATTAGTAGATTAACATTTAGATATAATATTTCATGATCGTTCAAATTTTGTTGTATTTACTATTTGTTCTACATGATCAAAATTAGTAGATTAAGATTTAGATATAATGTTTATTCTACTCGCTGCTATTAAAGTCAAATCGATCTTTTTGTAATCTATAAATTGAATTAATGTTTAGAATTTATATAAACCAAACTTGTTGATTGTTTCTTTAGCATTGAGTCTTACTCTTTATAATTTGAATTTGCTTATGAATATCTTTTATGCTCGGGTCTCTATTATGGATGAAATTATTTTTTAATAGTTGCTTTATAGGTTTTAAAGGCTCAATATGGAAGTATATTTTTATGGTGGATATTTCATATTAGAGCCTGAATTCATATATGTTGGTGGAGATATTGCTACATTTGAGAATGTTGACATTGTCTATATCAGTAATAGACAAATATATGAGATAGGGAAGGAGTTAAGGTATAATCAAATTAATAAGGCATATTATAGAATACCTGGTTTTAATTTTAAAGAGTCACTGAGAGTTATAGAGTCAAACCAAAGTTGTATTAGATTAGTAAACCTTATGCAAATACATGAGATTATTAATGTATAAGTAATTCATCCTTTAAATACACCTTTCCATGCTCCTAACATATTAATTATAACTAGAGGAGAGGACTATGATGATGATAAACATGGTGTAAATATAAAGGAACCAAGTGCACATGGGAATGTGGAGGAATATGGTGCACATGTGAATGAAAATTTAAAGGAACAAGGTCCACATCTGTATGAAAATTTGGAAGAATAGGGTGCACATATGGATGAAAATTTGGAAGAACAGGGTGCATATATGGATAAGAGTATGGAGGAACAGGGTTCGTATTTTCAATCAAACTTCTATGTAGACATTCTATATGATCATCATTTGGTTGAAATTGAATCAATAGATTGTGGTAGTGTTATTAATACTAATGAATATCCTAGTGGAGATGAGGCAGGTGAAGCTTTTTATAGATCCAGTTCAAATGTTAAGGATAATCCTACAGATGTGACATATGAGTGGAGATTGAGAATGGAGTTTGGAACTGCAAAAGAATTTAAAGACATTAGTATTGATTATGCAGTATATATCGAATACAATGTTAGGTTAAAAAAGTGTGAGAGTAATCAAATTAGGGTTGGCTGTATTGATTGATGCCCATAGGATTTTTATGTTGGATTTGATAAAAAGAGAGATGTTTCAAGTTAGAACTTATAACCCTCATCACAGTTTTTTCACAATAAACAAGCTAAATTTGGTTTCTGCCAAATTCTTAATGAGACACTTTAAAGATAGAATTATGTGGAGAAGCTTATTATCTAATTTTTTTAGTTCAAGCATGTGTAGAAGAGCAAAGAAGAGAATGAGGAAAGATAAAGTAACACATTATATTAATAAATATGTGAAGTTGCAAGGTTATATACATGAGTTGAAGATAAGCAATCCTGAATGAAAAATAGAGTTAAAATTTTTTAGAAATCAAGAAAGTTCATTGTTATATGTAATGATAAATGAAACTTTCATTAACGCATTAATACTTTGTTACATTATGTAATACATTATATGTTGTAGTTCCAAAGATTATATATTTGTTTTAATGCTATGAAAAGAGGATGGAAGCATTTAATACCAATTTTTGGGATTGATGGATGGTTCTTAAAGACAGAATTCTAAAGCTAATTGTTAAGCATAGTTAGTAGGGATGGTGATGAAGGAAAGTATCCATTGGCTTAAGCAATTGTAGAGGTAGAAAACACATATTCATAGACTTGGTTCATAAATTTGTTAACATCTAATTTGAAATTGGAAGATGGTGAAGGACTTACAGTTATATCTGATATGCAGAAGGTATGTTCATGTTAATATACTTACAATTGAAATCATTATATGAAAATTAACTAATATCTTTTTAATTTGATTTAGGGATTGGTTAGGGTTGTAGATGAGACTTTGCCAAATGTAGCTCACTAAATATGTGCCAAATATATATATCATAATTGGCTTGCCAGGTAGAAGGGAAAGGACCTCATAAAGTAGTTATGGAATTAGGCATGATCAACCTATGTTGAAGATTTCAATGAGCAACTAAAGAGGCTTGACAAAATAAGGTCTGCAAGTGCTTCAGCATTACTTGAATATCCTAAATAGAGATGGGCAAGATGTTACCAATCCTTTGAAAGTAAATGTCTAATAGTTGACAACAATATTAATGAAACTTTTAATGAGTAGATCCTACCATTAAGGGACAGGCTAGTGATTAGCAAGCTTGAGATAATTAGAGTAATATTAATGAAGAGGCATGCAGATAGGAGACATTTTTTAGTTAGGTAAAAGTCAGATATTGCACCAACTAAAGTGAAGAAGTTAGAGAAGAAACAAAAAAAAGAGAGCAATGCAATAGAGAATTTTATGGAATGGATATGGTGCTTATAAAGTTTCAAAGGATGAAAAGAAGCATACTGTAAGGATTGGTACACAACAAACATGTAGCTGTCTAGCATGAGGCCTATATAGATACTTATGCAATTGATTAGTACAACCATCACTCAAAAGAAAGGGTTGAGACATTCATAGATTCATGCTATAGGAAGGGTCAGATCATGAGTTTGTGTGAACACGTATTACAACCAATTAGAGGTGAAATTTTCTAGCCTTCAAGTGATGCAGAGGTAATATATCCTTAGGCTAAAAAAGATATGCCTGTTAGACCCAACAAAATGAGCCAAAGAAAATTAAAAAAAATCTAGAAAATTTGTCATAGAAAGGACAAATCTAGAAATGTCAAAAATGTGGTAATTTCGGTCATAACCCCAAAAAATGCAAAAATAACAGCTCACCTCGCTCTAATGTTTCTGAAGTTGCCTTTCTTGCTCATATGAGTTTGCTCATATGAGTTTGTTCTACTATTTACACCTCTTTCTTAGTGAGACTAACTCACCTTGCAACACCACATTATTTAATCTCAAAACACCTACCTTAATGTATTCTTCCTTACTTGACCTCTTTCTGAAAATGCATTATGGTCTCTTTGGGCACTATTAGCTCTTTATGCTTGTTCTGTTACCTTACCTCCTCTATAGGTCTACCAATATCTGTGTGATCGAGACAATGAAATGTCTCTATTATGGACATTTCTTGAGTGGTATCAACCACTAGAACAATGGAAGAAACAACTCTCCATAATCATTGAGCAACATCGATTATAGGAAGCATCTTATAAAAGACAATCTACATAGTGTTTCTACATTATTCATCGTCCATATCTCACAGCAAGAACTGGTACAATTTATTATGATAACCGTGTTTGTTTTCATCATGCTTCACTTTATTGGCTAAGGTACAAGGAGAATGTTATTAAATCTCTTAGGGGTTTTCTTAAGGAGATTAATCATTTTCCTCGACATACACCTATCCTTTCTACTTCTCTTGAACCTTACCCAGGAGAGTTTATTCCTGATGAACCTGAAGCACCAAAAGTCAACATGCCAGGCCCAAATAGCTCAATGTATTCCGAAACTGATGAAACAACTCAAGTTTAAGATGCCTTAGATACTGCAGGTCCTTCACAACCTCTAACCTCTGTCTTCCAGGATACTCAAGACCTTAATGATGACATTTACTTCTTCAATAAAGAAGAACTAAACCTAATCCTGCAAAGATTCCACACATATGATGTCAGTCCTAGTAAAAGACAAAAGACCTACAAAGCTGACACTGATAGTTCAAGTAATCCAAACTCTCCATCCAATTTTCTGTCGTGGCGCGAACTAATTCATGATAAATGATAAGCTGGATTCCACTCCTCAATATTGGACTTTTCTTTTAGACATCATTATGATCTATTATAGTTATGTGTTTTTTAGTGTGTTAATAAGAGAATCTTTAGGGTCCACACCCACTTTAAAAGATTCTTTCTTATCCTCTAATAATCCTTTTACCATTTGCTTTTTTAAAGGTATGTAATGCAACTTCTTTTTTAAAGTTGTACCTAAGGAATATATTCCCTCCTTAAAGTACTCTGTTTGTATTTGTAGCGCCCCCTTACCGTAGGGTACCCACCGGGACGTCCGTAGGTCATTCCGGTACATATCCTATGATAAGAGAGAACTACAGACAAACATCACTTTACTCCACATGGCATCACACTAATACAACAGTAATATTAAGTTGCAACTTTTTAAATCCAAACTGTTTTCATTTCATTTCATCAAACTCAGTAATTTACATAACTGTCAGTATTCTCAGTCTATACATCACTCTGAACATTTAACACAAAATACTATGTACATCAAAACAAAATAACAATCCTAACTACTCCTAATCATTCTCATCCTAGGCCAAAATGACCATTCTACCCTTCCAGTCGAGGGTGGGATTCGTTGTGATTACACTAGGAAATAGATCTTGTTTATGCTAGAAATATGAATGAAAGTTTGAATGTGTTTGCTTTCATGGCTTCTCTCTAAACTCCTTCCCTCCTGAAACCTTGTCTTGAATAATGTAGCCTATTAGTCATATATAGAGACAAGTATACTCTACACTTATCTCCTACTGAGAATTTTGTGTATCAGAGTGTCTAGAAGATAGTTTAGGATTGTCAACAATCTGGGACTATGTAGAACAGATCCCGTTTGAGATCATAGTTTAACATAAAAAAGTTGGTGATTTTAAGGTTTTTAAGAGGAAAGATTGAGTTTTGGTGCCCGCAAAGAGAAGGGCTAGTGTACTCGACAATCGTGCCCGAAATATAAACTTCTTTTGATCCTTGTTGGTCTTTGGTTATTGGAGAGGTTTGTTTGTTAGGTGTTTTTCTTTTCTTGTGCCCCTTGGTCCTAAGCGGCCAAGTTATTTAGATTAAAACTGCACATAAACAGCCTACGAAGCAAACCTACCAAGTTCGTACTAGAATTGACAGTTCACCACGGATTTGGTTGTTTGTACCAGAAATGACAGTTCACCGTGGATTTGGTTGTTCTTGAATTTGTTTCCATACATAAATGTCTCCAGCCAGCATCGGGAATCGTTCGACAAGTGTAGAAGACCATTGCGGTTCACCATGAAGCAGCTAGCGGTATTCATTGACCAGTAAGGTTAATGAACCTTATCAACGTGTCCCTTTGAACAAGAAGTGGAAGCGTACTTTCACCAAGTGTCTGCGGATGAGTTGGCAATGCTTTAAAATATACAAGTATATTAAAAGTTTCAACTCTTAAGAATCGTGCACTTATAACGTTAGTTATTACTTATGCCCATGCATGAAGCACAACGGATCATGCAGCCAACTTATCCGTTTGCGTCTTCTTTCTTCAGTAGTGTCTAAGCTGATGCCATTGAGGACGGATAAGAGTGTTGGAAAATATAATAATCAACAGACAAAACTTGAAAAAAGAAAAAAATTTGCTGCTACATTAACTCAATAAATCAGAACTTTAGGTTTAAATAAATAAGTAAATACTTAAATAAAAAATTCTTAAGAACAAGCAACTAAACAAATTAATGTTGAATGAATAGTCATTAACCTAAATACGAGGAAAAAAATCACTAATAAACACATATTTAAATAATAAATCACTACTACTCATTACTCTTAAAAAATAGAAAAACAATTAAATAATAGTTTGAAGCGTTTTAATCAACACCCTCCCTTGCTACAAACTTTAGGGAACACTTCTCTTCACAATTTATAAAATACTTCTCTTTAACCATGTCATCATAATCAAATTTATTGATGCACTTTATTATTAACCTTGAATTTTTGGGGCACATCTTTCCATGGTGAACATTTCACCAACTACTTTTAAAAAAAAGTTTCTTATTTTGTCATTTGCTCTATATTTGTTTGTTCTTCATTTTCAAATTTTCAAATTTGCAATTCTTGTGCAAATGCTCAATTATGTTACACTTGTAATATTGAAGCTTTATCTTATGATCAAGCTTCTTATAGTTGTTACATTGAGGAATATTGGCATTTTCCTTTGAAGGTGAAGTCTTGGCTAAATAAGCTCCATCAACTTTCTCTTTAATTATGTCATCCCTCATTGATCTTCTTTGGTTCAAATATTGAAAAGTATTAAATTACTCTGCGAAGGTTATTTTTTATAAATTTTTAGAATCTTCAAGTGAGAAAATTTTGACTCATACCTTTCAAAAAAAGTCGTGAGAAGTTGTTCAATATCTGATTATTGAACAATTTTGACTCATACCTTTCAGAAAAAGTCTTATTAACTACGAAGTTGTTCGCCAAACAATTTGATTTGATTGACAATGGACATGAGCTTGGTTCCATATTCTTTGACACCTTTAGATTTCATCTTTAGCATCTCAAATTCGCTTTTGAAATTCAAAATTTGCATAAACTTTGTTTGATTATTGCCTTCAAACTCTTCCTTAAGCTTCTTCCATGTTTCTTTAGGTGATTCATAAGCCATTACGCTTCTAAAAATTCCCTCTGACATGGTCAAATGTACACAATAGAGCACTTTTGGTTTCCTTGCCACTTCTTCATCATACATTTTGATTTGATCTAGTGTAGGATTTTCTAAAAGTGGAGTATAATTAAAATCACTCTCATCAATCTCATATAGGCTTAAGGTTTTTAAATAGGATTTCATTTTGATAGCCTATGAATGATAATTTTCTGAATTGGAAATAGGGATAGGAAAAAAAAATTATTCGATGTCATTTCATAAAAGTTGACCACTCAAAAATTTTTACTCTATCCTTATAAGCCCATAGAGACCCTAGAGCTTTAATACCACATTTGTTGGAAAATATAATAATCAACGAAAGAAGGATCTTTGTTGGACAAAAGAATTAACTCAAAAAACTAGAATGCTAGGCCTAAATAAATTGGAAAACATTTGAACTAAATTGTCCTAAAAATAAGAAATTAAAAAAACTAATGTGGAATGAATAGCAACTAACCTAAATACAACTTAACAGAAAAAAATAATGAACACGTGTTTAAAAATAAAACATTATTACCAACTACTCCTAAAAAATAAGAAACAATTAAATAGTATGTTGAAGCACTTTAATCAACAAAGAGGACCATATCAATATGGTTGTTTTATTTTATTTATTTTTTATCTGTTTCTTTATATTCAAAGTGATGCCTTTGTATGAAAGATAAGATGATCCTACAACAAGCATTTCATAATAACAACAGTTCTTGGTGTTACTTGAGCTAATATCCAAATAAAACTCCAATCCATAAAAAACGTACTAAGGAAAGCTTATTTCTTTATATAAATATGGAATGTGCATAGCCTTCAATTGAATCAAATAAAACTTGTACATTAGTACGTCCTAAATTTTTTTACAAAAATCTCCCAATACTAATCTACGAGTTAGAGTTAGAGCATATATATTCTGAAGTAAGTTGACTAAGTTGAATGAAGGGTATTGTATGTCTACTTAGCCTGGATAATGTTGTAAGATCCTAAAGGATGGTTAGAAGGAAATAGATAAAGTATACCGCTAGTCTCCTCCATTGGCTCAAGAACTAGCTTCAAGCTATTAGCCTTTCTGGATCAATTGACTTTGTAATTTGAGCTACAATTGGTTATGGTACAAAAGAGCACGTATATAATGTATCACCGCTATTAGGTGAAAGTTGAAAAAACAACAATACTACTCAATCCCATCTTCTACTTCAATATATTAAGTTAATAAAAAAAACTTAGCTCCTTTTAGAATTTCAACAGTTTCATAGATTATGAGTTTGACAGGCTACTGATAAGTTCTTTGTAAGTTGACATACTCTACATAATTACCACCACTAATCAAGAACACCACCAAAGCTTCTTAAAATGGACCTAACTGAAGCTTGACTTGGGAGCACATCGATCCAGCAAAAGGAAAGAATCAATTTTAAGGTTAGATTTCCCCTCCATCAATGTTTCTAGAGTCCTTATTAATTGATATGTATTTAATTATTGATATATTTAATTATTTACTCTTAGCGATTAATGATACAAAAATGCTTAAGACACTCACTTTAATTCATATGTGATTTTAGGTATAATTTGGAAGCAAAGAAATTAAAGTGAGTTGAAAGCACCTATTTGAGACATTTTTCGAAGATTAATACTCGCTTGTTTTCATAGAGTGAGACAAAGAAAATTAAAAGACGAAAAATGGAAGACAAAGAAGAAAATTTTAAATGCAAGTAGCTGAAAAAAAGAAAGAAAAAAAAGAAAAGATGATAAGAAACAGCAACGTGGAGGAGCAGCATTTTCAAGGAGAAGCTTGAGCAGGAACGGCTGCGCATCCTGCGTGAAACGCAGTGCTCAAAGAAGCAGTGAAGGAGCACTGAGGTTTTAAGGGGTTGTAAAGTTTAATTGTCTTATCACGCAACAGGAACGAGGAACAAGGCAACAGGCGTGGGCTTGGGCGTGGGTGTAAGGCAGGCGTGGAGGATCTGCAGCTGCGACTTCGGCTTGGACGCAGGCGTGAAGGCTGACGGTTGTGGCTTAGAGAAGCTCCAGCGCAGGAGAAGAGAGGCTGAACAGTAAGGGTTTGCGTTTAACGCAGACGAGGAGCACGCAGAGAGGAGTGCAGTAAACAGTTCCAAGACCTAAACACTACCACATTAAATTGTCATATCATGAACAGTGGTGTGGTTGGGCTGAATCAAATCAAGCATTAATTAGGGAGCTTCGGCTAGGGATTGGAATGGGGCCTGAAGCATTTTTCCAGAAAAGACCCATAAAAGGCTAGACGTCCCGACACCGTTTCAGAGTTGACACCGACGCCGATGACCCGAGTTAAGTATTTTTTATTATTTTGTTGTTTCTTTCTCTCATTAGGAATTGCTTGTGTTATCCTATGTTAATTGATTTGGGTTTTGTGTATGGATAATCGGATTTTCATTATGTTCGGTTATTTATGTATGAACCCGTTAGGTATTGTGAATTGATGATTTTAATGCGTTCATTGAATTGTTAATTTCAAACCCATTACTAGAATTTCGATATAATCTTTAATTGTTATGTTGAAAGTCATGTGTAGCGACTAATGATTTGTAATCATTAGGAATAACATGACCTAGGTTAAATGACGCATCGTATGTAGTTGTTGCCTTGATTAATCGGTTTTCCTAATTCGTAATGCT
>JANZLH020000427.1:5361651-5383821 GCA_026770325.2 Erythroxylum fimbriatum
GAGGGATGACTCTAATCGTATCGTCTTGGATAACCGGAGGGTAATAGGTTAACGTAGTAGACACCGACTCAGTAGCCGCAACCTCCGCCACCACAGATTTCCATGTTTTAGGGGTTCCTGACAGAGGCTTAGAAGGCGGAGGTATAGTCGCCGGGGAAGCAGCTTTTCAAAGGAGGAAAAGTTGTAGGGAGATTGGGGTCGACATTTTGATAAGATGGATTAGGGATTTGGACCGAAGGCAAAGGGGGAGGGCAAGAAGGAGAAGAAGAAGAAATGGCAGAGAGGGGGGGTCGGGGGAGAGAGGAGAAGGAGGACGAAGCCATGAAATCAGGAGATCACACCAGAGATCTACAAAGCTATGGAACTCGCCGCCGACGCTCAACGCTCTCGACGCTCATCGCTCATTTGAATAAAATTTTTTAATTCTTGACTTTTAAGTTTTTATAAAGCACTTTGATAAAAATATAAAATTATTTAGTTACGCTTACACTAAGAGAGACTTTAGACTTTGCCAAATTATTTAACATAAAATAATAGTTAATAAATTTTGATTACAATATCTTATCAGCGTTAAGTGCCCATCAACCATTGTTATAGATCTCGTATCATACCGACTGAAAAATAATATTTAATTTATCAGTAATAAAACAACCAATACATGTTAGTATTTGAAAAATCGGCCAAATAAAGTTAGTTTCGAAGAAACTAGAAAAATTAACGAATAAAATACAAAAAATACCATAAAAAATCAAAACCCTAATTCCTTGTTCCACTTCCCTCGATTTGATTTATGTTGCCTCCCTCAGTATTAGTCCCTTGCCTCTCTATTTCCACTCTTCTTTAGTCATCATCACGTCGCTTTCACTCTCCTTCAGTCGTCTCAATGTAGTCTCCATCACCATGTTGTCCCTTTGCATTGTCGTTTTCGTTGCTAGTCACTAAGATCTCTCACAATTTATCGCCATCATTGTCATTGATCTCTCGCAAGTTACAACCCGTCACCTTGTCATCCTGTCTCCTTGTTGTAATTTTTTAGCTGCTATTGTTGCTACTAATCTCTTATAACCCATTGTAGCCTCGTGTCTCGGCACCTATTATAGTATGTCATAGTCCCAGGTTTCCTGATGCCCATCATAACTTGTAATAATCCTAATTGTCGCATCACACCACACGCACCCTACGACCCATCACAGATTGCCCTCCAGGCTCCACCTCACATCTTCTACCAACACAACACAACACCATCCACCATCGCCTTATGTTGTGTTGTAAAATTCTAGTGTTGTGAGCTTGTGCCTTTGAAAAAAGATAAAGCCAATGTTGCATTTTGCAAGAAAAAAGTCGTTGGAGTTGTGTGATAATTGATAAATTGATAATGTGATTGCTTATGTTATGGTCTTATGGACCTGTGGTATGTGACTTGTGAATTGTGATTGTGGAAGTTTTAACCTCTTGCATTCATAAAAATTAACAGAGTGTTGTTTGGAAATTGGAATTGGTTGTATTTTTGTGATGATTAGAAACTAAAATTTTGAATTAGATTATGAATTTGAATTTATTCATTTGTTGTTTGAAATTTGGAATTGGATTAAGAATTTGAGGTTACTCTTATTCTTATTTGAGATTGAAATACATTAAAATTTGAATAAAAGGTTAATATTTATTATAAATTGGGTTATATATTATAAATTGAATTTTGTATTCATCAAAATGAATTAGTTAATTTATGGTTGAATTACATGATTAGTAATTATACAAATTGAGTTATAATTGTGAGTGTATTTCTATGACTGTTATTTAATCAACTAATAAATATTCATACAAGATAAGTTATAATTATGAGTTTATGGTTAAATCATATAATTATATAAAAATAGGTTATAGTTGTGAGTTTATATTTAAATTATGTAATCATACAAAATGAGTTATATTTGTAACTTTATATTTGAATTATATATACATAAGGGCAAGGGCAAAAGGGCAAACCTAGTGCATAAGACTTCTCACTTTGCAAGGATCAAGAGAAGGTCATCAATTGTATGCAGCCTTCCCTTAGTATTTTACAAAGAGGCTGTTTCTGTGACTTGAACCCGTGACCTTCAAGTCATAAAAGAGTAACCTTGCTAGTTGCTCCAAGGTTGATTACACAAATTGAAGTTAAATTATGTAATAACATAAAATGAGTCATAATTGCAACTTGTGAGTTTATGATTGAATTATAATCATACAAAATAGGTTATATTTCTAAGTTTATTTTTATATAATTACGCAAAATAGTTTATACTTGTGACCTTATATTTGAATCATATAATCATTCAAAATGAGTTATAGTAGCCTAGCCATGGGTAAGGGTAGGAAGGGCACCTGCCCAGGGCCTACTCTCATGAAGAATAAAATAGGCAATAAGAAGGTCTTTACTTTGTCTCATTTTGTTCTTTATAAAGGTTAAGAGCCCACTTTTGACCCTCATAAAGAGCTACAAAAGGGCCTCTATTATACCTCTTTTTATTCTTTACGAGGGCCAACTCTTGATCCTCAGAAAGAACAAAAAGAGTCAAAATAAGGGTCCTTTTTTTTTACTTTGTTCAGGGCCTACAAAATGCTAGGAACGACATTGAGTATAGTAATCAATATATATATTTGATATTTGCGTTTAGAAAGAAACACAAGTTATTGAGAAACTATTAGTGATTTATGTCTTCATGTTTTTTCACACAATTTCATTTTGATATGAAGTTATTAATTTAATTTTGACATACGTCTTCATTTATTTTTACAGATAAATGAAAGACAATTCAAATACTCTTAATAATTTAGCCACTTCAAGAAGATTCAATGATTCAACTTGGACTCGTGCTAGATTGGTTCCTGGAATGAAGAACCATACCCTTTATTTGTATTGTAATAAGCATTTAAAAGGTGGAGGAATAACTAGATTAAAAAGTATTTAGCTGAGGTCAAAGGTGATGTGGAGCCTTATAGAAAAGTGAGTCATGATGTGAAATAGAAAATGAAGACTTTGCTTGAAGAGTATCAGTATGAGAAAGATAGAAGGAAAAGATTGAACTATGAAATTGGTAGTAGAAGTTCTTTGGTTGGTGGTCAGGATGATAGTGTGGGTGTTAAAGGTGGTAATATTCGTACCCAACAAGAAAAGAATGTTGCGCTTGATGTTAGGAAAAGAAGAAGATAAGTGTCTACTTTTTTTGCACCACAAATAACTTCTAAAACTCAATCTTCAATTTGTAATGCCTTACCATCTAAAGAAGCTGCTTATAATGTAGACATGCCAATGACTAGAGGATGATATGATTTAGGTTTATCATTTGATACTGCCCACTTTATTATTATCAACATATGGTAGATGCTATTCCCTTTTATGATTTAGGATCCAAAGTTCATTCAATTAATGACTATAGAGGTAAATTTATGAGCAACTCTGTTTATGAAATAAAAATTTATTTGGATGAAAGAAGAACGATTTGGACTATTTATGAGTGTTCAATTATGTGTGATAATTGAACAAATAGAAGATAAGGACCTATAATTAGTTTTTGTTTTTAAAAAATAAAGGGTCAACATTTTTTATGTCTATTGATGCATCTGGCCTTGTTAGTAATACTGATACTCTATTTTAGATAGTTGATGAAGTTGTGAATAAATTGGGGTAGAAAATATTATTCAGTTCATTACTGACAATGATTCTGCATATAAAGCAATTGGAAGAAGATTGCAAAGCAAGTTTAGTATTTTAATGGACTTTTTGTGCTGCACATTACATTGACCTGATGTTAAAAGATATAAGAGATACTAGATATTTTCCTATTATTGATAAGGCTATACAGAAAGCAAAAAAAGTGACAAGCTTATTTATAATTGTGTATAAGTCCTAAATTTAATGAGAAAAGATTTCAAAAATCATAAGAATTTATGTTGTCTTTCTATTACAAGATTTGCACCTAATTTGTTATCACTTTAATATTTTATTCTAATGAAGGAGATAAGGCAGATGTTTAAAAGTTATAAATGAGTTGCATCTCAATATGATAGGTCTAATGCTAGATTGTAGGTTTTTAGAATTATATTTAAAGGTCATAAATTTTTATCCTAATGTCAATTTGTCATCTAAGTTTGTAAGTCTGGTGAGGGTACTTCTTCTGATTGATAGTGATAAGAAGGAAACAATAAGTTATTTAATGATGTTATGGAGATGGCGAAGAAAGCAATCAAGGCTAATATGAAAAAATGTCTTCTTTATACATATCGTATCTTGTAGTTATCAATATGAGATAGAAAAACAACTTTACTCTCCGTTGTTTATAGTTGGGACATTTTTTAATCCTAATGTCTACTTCATACCTAGTTTTACAAAGAAATTTAAAGTTAATAGGGAAATACTATTAACTATTACAACTATTGTTACCTATAAGATGATGCAAGATCTCTTAAGCTCATAAATAAAGATTTATAAGGTGCTTATGATAATTCCAGGATGTCTTTTGATATCCATCATAGAGACAAACTTAATCATGTATATATTTTTTTTTCACTTTTGTCACTTGTTAAAAATTAATCATTATTTTATTTTGTTTATAAAATTACTTTTTTCATCTTACGTTCGCTTAGTGAGACCAATTTGGAAGCAATGTTCCAAAATTGCAAAGCTTTGCAATTTAAATTCTAAGTCAATAAGTGAGTCCAACAAGGTGTGAAAAGAATTAGAACACATTTGAATTCATCAATTCCAAAAAAGGAGTATATTGGAAAATAAAATGTTACACGAATTGATCTTTGTTCGATACAATTTAAAGCTTTGAACAAGATATGTTATTATCATTTTTAAGTTGAATATAATTTCTTAATAATTTAATTTTATTTGTTTAATGACTCAAAATAGAACAAGTAGTTATATAGATTCAATTTACCTTAATCATATCGATCTTGACGGATTGAGTTTTTTAAGAGTTGAGTTTGATAGATTAGAGTGACTTAGAGGATAATCTTAGATGAGAAAGTATTGACATCTCAATTGATGCAATTTTGAACGATGGTGATGATGATTTTGTATCAAATGAGAGTTGAGGTCAATGTAATTTGAGTAGATATTCGATTGAATGAAGTTATGGGTTTTAATTTCTTCTTTTTTAATTTCATTTATATTTGATATATATGTTAAATTCTAAATATGAAATATATATATATAACTGTTAATATTTATGTTTAAGTTGCACTTCTAATTGGTTATTTTCTTGGAACAAAATCTTTTTGTAATACTTAGAGAATCATGGATCTTTATTATTCTTTTTAGTTGATGTTTTAATGTAATTATTATTTATTATATGATGAAATTGTAACATTTGAAATATTTTATATTCTCCTCAATTTTATATTTATATGATGATAAAAATATCCTTTTTTATATTAATTGTGGATATTGTTTATATGTGAAATATGTGATTGTTATTTCAAATTTCTACTTTTGTGATGTTTGAAGAAAGTTTTGATGTAAAATTATAAGTTATACAGTACAATATATTGAGGGATTATTTTATAATTTTAAAAAAATTCAAGAACTATTTTCTAATTTTAAAAAGTTATCAAAAATGGTACTTATTATTAATTGGTATCAATACAGTATTGTACTATGTCAGAGCCAAATCTAATACTAGTATCGATAACATTGACATCAGCTATTAACATCTTTTAGCAAATAGCATAAAAGCACACAGGTTGAACAAAATTATACGTCGCTCTCAGTATGACTTGGAAAATTGAGATGAATGTCCTCTTGTACGTATCTGCTTTCATCTTATAGGTTATCGAATTGCGACAAGAACTCGCAATTTCCCATTGCTGACGCTAAACGTTATAATCTATCACATATCTATAAAGTGAAGCAAATTAAACAATTAATTCACTTATGATTGGTATGACGTGTCCCATTGTCTAAGGGCTACACCTACATGACCCTTCATGCTTTCTTTATCCTTCTCCTGCTGTTAAATGGGAATTAGATGGTTTAGGTGCATGAGATCGGATATATAATTTGATTCATAGACTTTGATGTAATTAATCAGTACCAGTAGGGTGGACCTCTAATATCAAATCTTACGGATGGAATCAGAATTCAGAAGCAGTACTCGTTCTCAACTTCAGTAACAATTTTATTCAAGATGTAGTGATGATGGAAATGAAACTCTATAAAATATGAGACTTAGATGATCTTGTGATGACTAATTTCTTAGCCTGTTGTGGTTGTTACTTGTTTCTTCAAAACCAGCACAGGAAGGGCCCTGCTGGAATTGCTCAAGCAATATCAGTACTAAAGGTACAGTCTTTGCGAGGCTTCCTCATGTATTTACCTCATACATATATATATAATATTAGTTGATCCTAATTGGGTGATGCGGCGAATCGTGAATACTAAGAAAAGAGTTCATGACCCCTCCACCATGCTGAGGGGCATTATACTTTACGTCATCTTTACCTTCCTCTCCTCCGGATTATGATTATCACCACCCAAAGTTCGAACTCAACAATGGCAGCTAGACACAAGGGTTGCTTTAGCTACCACTAAAGTTCATATCATGCGATTGATATTATTATTTTTAAAGTGGATTCATTGACATAACATCACCAAGCCCTCGGCTGAACAAAGGCAGCTACTACAGATGTCCATAGACAAAGCTAATAAACCGTTTTAACATGGAGCAGTAACTTAAAGCCTAACTAGGACTTCTAAAGAAACGACTAAAGACCAGTTGAATCAGCTCAAATTTGCTCAGTGGGTAAGTTTGATGGAATATTATATTAGTATAACTTATCAAAAGACGTGATATGAATATTCTACAGGGACTTGTGATGATTATAAAGAGTTGTTGATAAGAATATCATATAAAACTTGTGATGAAAGAAAACAAGTTAAAATGTAAATTAGTGATATGGGGCCACTCCACTATGCTGACAATATGAGTATAGTTGCAATAAATTATGTCGGGGCAATACCGCTTTACAATTTAAAACATTAATATATATATATATTTTTTCACGGTTTCGAGTTTCGATCACATTGTACAAGAACCTATGAGTACACTGAAGCGTCACTTCTCCAGAAAGCATGGAATTGGAGCAGATTATTAGTAACTTTTAGGCAGCAGGTGCGGGTGAGTGGAGTGATTGCTGGAAACTCCTGAGAGTCCATAGTCATACCCTTGGAAATGGCATCCATGGTCATGCTCATTAACAAAGTCATACCATCATGCCAACAGGAACTAACCGCATTATGTCAGGTTTAGTGGGTTAGTTAATGGTTTTGAACAGATCAAGACAGCATTTTCCTTTTCTTTACACTTGTAATTATCCAAACACATCAGCAGAAATTGAAAGCATTCTCACTAATCTTCTAACCATTTAGAAGAAAAGCATCTTACACCAGTGCACAGGAGTTTTGTTGTAATGAAAAATATTATTGAATAAAGCAATATTATTTTCTCAAGGTTGTGTTTTTCTGTGATATCTCATCTTCAAATGGGTCGATTTGACAAGTGTGCAGCCACACGAAGATAAGAACCATTTTCTTCTTTTTGTTTTGGTTAAAAATAAATCAAGTGAATCTCTTTGCTTTGGTGCAGAGTGCAGAGATAAAACCATAAAGAAATGAAAGGGTATATACCAAACCTAGCAACCAGAGAAAGAAAATAAGAAAAATATGCGGGACCGATCTCCACATATGCTTACTGAGTTGTTTGTGAATGAGAAGATCCAGCACGCGCAGTGTGAGAACAGAATATTTTTATTTATGGAAAGTCGACAGAGTGCATGTATAGATAATTACTAGAATCTCTCACCATACACACACACACACACAAGCTGCTCCTTATGGTTTTTCCTTTTCGGCCTGGAACAGGAAATCATATTCAACTTGATATTCCTCCACAAATCCTTTGCTGGTTATGCAATATTACGGTTTGCTTTATGCAAGGGCATATTTCAGACGACCAGTGTCATTTTCAAGAATTGCTGTAAAGTGAGGTATTCTTCTCCTTTTTTCTCTTTTATCAAGTGTTTTTAGTTCTCGTCTCTGTGTTGCTATCTTTATGCTGCTTTTTTTCCATGTTTTATGGCTGTAAGTGGTTTGGATTTATTGTTGGCTGCAAGAAATGGGTGGGTTGCTGTTCTTATCCTTTTTCAGTAGTTCTTGTCTTTTATGATACTATCGACGTTTCAGCTGCTACTTCGTTTCCGTTTGTTTTCTGTAATTGTTTCCTGTCTGATCCAAAACTTGCTCGGCGCTGATAAATTGTATTTTTCCGTCCAGCATCACCGAGTTTTAGTTCATTAAGATTATGGATAAATGACTTGTTTTTATTTGTTAACATAAATTGTATCAGTTCTAAATAAAAACAAGTAGGTTTCGTCCTCTGAAATGGATTTCTGGTTGCAGTTGACAAAACAATATTTTGTTGACGATGTTTCTGCAAGTGGGGCATATTGGATTTTCGGATACAAGCTATAGCAATCCTTCCTGGAAGTTCCTCTTTTTATTTTTCATCTTTACTGTTCTTTTTTTTGGGTCATGATAATATTTACGATTGAGTCTGATAGGCTTCATTAGACGCAAGTTTGCAAGTTTTGAAGGAAGGTGAAATATGGATGATGGGGCAGCTGCACCTAAGTTCGAGACTTTCTTAGGTACGACCATGGATTTAGATTTCATGGATGAACTTTTGGATGATGGATGCTTGTTGAAGGTTGTTGATGACTTCAACTTTTCACACCAAGTTGCGCTTTCAACCTCCGATAGAGATCCATCTCAATATTGTCCTTCTGTGGAGGCTAACGTAGGTCAAGAAGCCTGTGAAGGAACGACAGAGAAGCTTTTCCTTGAGAACCCACCTGAGGAAGGTAGTCAAATAGAGGAACATGTTGAGGCTGAACCTCAAATTTGTGCGGCTGCCAGTAATACCATATCTTTGGTACAAAACAAGAGTTCTGGGATAATTGAATTGGGTAGCAGATGGTGGATTGAGCCGAGAGCTTGTCCAGGACCATCTTCTTCTGTAAGAGAAAGATTAAAACATGCTGTTGCACGGTTAAGAGATTGCACCAAGGATAGAGATGTCCTCATTCAAATATGGGTGCCTATGAAGAAAGGTGGGAAGAGTTTTCTTACTACCACTAATCAGCCATACATGCTTGATCCCCAATGCAGAAGTCTTGCTAGTTACAGAACTGTTTCAAAGACTTACCAATTCTCTGCAGAGGAGGACTCTAAAGACTTTATTGGCTTGCCCGGTCGGGTTTTTTCGAGGAAATTACCAGAGTGGACGCCGGATGTTCGGTTTTTCAGCAGTGAAGAGTACCCCCGCAAAGATTATGCAATGCAGTACAACATTGGTGCCTCTCTTGCTGTTCCGGTGTTTGAATCAGGCAGTTGGACTTGCTTGGGGGTTGTTGAGGTCATCACAACCAGTCAACAAATTAATTATCGTCCGGAGCTTGAAAAAGTCTGCAAAGCTCTTGAGGTCTCTCCTTTTTTGTCTTCTCCAGCTTCCTGTCTACATGTCTTGGAAAAGTTATCTATAAGAGCTGTTAACTGAAAATATCTATGGTGACATGTAAATATATGCATTACCTTTTTGTCTGACAACGCTACATACTTCTTGGACTTAAATATCTAGTCTTCTTATTGATGAATTCATAGATTTGAAATCATATGATATATTTTTCCTGATTCTTTGAATTCTTGGTAACCACAGATACATTAGCATTTTGTAGATATTCAAAATTTTGTTCTTCTCATTTGCATGGTGCACTTTGGCATCCAATGATTTCTCTTCCATAGCACTTAAAGTCCTGATTGTATATTGGAGACTCTTTTTCATTTTCCTATTGGTATCAATATCATGGGGCTTAGAGAATTTTTTAAAAGAAATGCTGGTGAGCATTCACCTTTTTGTTCATTCAACTGTCTGCCAAATATCTTTGGCCATTCTATCTGACACAATATGAATGCATATGCAGGATGTTTATCTGAGGAGTTCACATGACTTCTGTCCTCCAAGTGTAAAAGTGAGTGGACAACTTTTTCCAATAGAGTATGTTGTCATAATTTATGACATAATAACACTCAGCCCAGAGGTGTGCTCGCTTCCTGATCACAGGTTTGCAAGGAATTCTGCCAAGCTGCAGCTCCTGAGGTGTCAGAGATTCTGGGATCTGTATGCAAGACTTACGGGTTACCTATAGTTCTTACATGGGCCCCATGTTTCCAGCAAGGTAAAGGAGGATGTCGGCATTTTGATGAGAACTATGCTCATTGCATTGCCACTGTTGATTCTGCTTGCTTTGTAGCTGATAAAGACCTTCAGAAATTTCATCTGGTGTGCTCTGAGGAATACCTCCTTCGAGGCCAAGGTATTGTTGGAAGAGCTTTCACACTAAACAAACAGTGCTTTGCACCTGATATTACATCATTCAGCAAGACAGATTACCCTTTCTCTCACCAAGCGAAGATGTTTGGTTTGCACGCTGCTATGGCAATTCCACTACAAAGCTCCTCTTCCGGATCAGCTGATCTTGTCTTGGAGTTATTCTTCCCCAAGGAATGTCGAACTACCGAAGACCAATTGCGGATGCAGAAGTTATTGCCAATTGCGATACAACATGCTTGTCGGAATTTGCATGTCATCATGGAGAAAGAGCTTGAAGAAGATGTCAACTTGAAAACCGTAGTTCCTTCCAGTGAGAAGCAAGAAACTCAACCAATATTATATTCATCATCAGAAGATCCTTCTCAAAAGGAATTATCTTGGATCTCCCTAATGATGGATACTCAACAGAAAGGTAAAGGTCTCTATGTTTCATGGGACTGTCCAAAAGAAGAAACTAAAGATGAATTCAAGGTGACGACTCAGAAGGAATTCTACCATAAGCAGTCACAGTTCCAGCAATGTATAGAGTCTTCTGAACTTGAAGGAACAAATAGTTGTAAAAATCCCTCTCCCGAATCTCACTCATCAGGCAGCCTCAGAAAATTAGGTGAGAAGAGACGGGCCAAGACAGAGAAGACAATCAGTTTGGAAGTTCTTCGACAATACTTTGCTGGGAGCCTCAAAGATGCTGCTAAGTGTATTGGTGGTAGGAGAATACTTGTCACTATTGAAACTTGCATAGTCTTCATTCTTTTTTCAATTAAATACTATTCATTGACAAACTGCAAACTTGATCATCGAGTAACGAAGCAAAGGCTATAAATTAATGGAGAAACTTAGTGCTTTGACTTGATCTCACTCGTATATTTTACTGTAGATATCCTCCTAATCCTAATCCTGAAAACCAGGGGTATGCATCCATCATATGCAATTTATGGCTTATAGCTTATGACACAGTTTCTAATTTAAGCACGATAAGCCATTTCACCTTACCCGAGGTCTATATAGACTTGAATGTAACTGTTGGATGAAAAAGGGCTCAAGAGACTGTCTTACATAGTTTTTGTGGTTGCAGTTTGCCCCACTACACTGAAAAGGATATGCAGGCAGCATGGAATAACCCGTTGGCCTTCCCGAAAGATCAAGAAGGTTGGTCACTCTCTGAAGAAGCTCCAACTTGTAATTGACTCTGTGCAAGGTGCGGAGGGTTCTATTCAACTAGGGTCCTTCTATAAGACTTTCCCAGAGTTGACATCACCAGACTTGTCGCAGAATGGTCTGTTTACATCACCCAAGGATTTGAATCAATCCAACCTTCCCTGTCAGAATGCTTCAAAATCCCCTTCCTCCTCTTGTAGTCAGAGTTCAGGCTCAAGTATCTATTATGTCAGTGGAGCAGAACAGCATATCACCACCAATGATGCCCTGACTGTTAGGAATGCTGTAATGGCAGAAGAAACAGGTTTTGATATAAAGAGAACGCGCAGTGAGGCGGAATTACAAGTCCTGAACCGTGAAGAACCAATATTTCTTTCAAGATCCCAAAGCCATAAAACCTTAGGTCGCCGTCCAAGTCTTGAACCTCAGCTCCCAATCACAGAAACTAGAGGGCAATGTTCAAAAGATGTAGGTGTCCTCAAAGTTAAAGCCACATTTGGAGAAGACAAAGTTCGTTTCAGCTTGCAACCAAATTGGGGTTTCAGGGATCTGCAACAAGAGATTCTGAAGCGTTTTAAGCTAGGAGATGACTCCATAACTGATCTCAAGTACTTGGATGATGATCATGAATGGGTTCTTCTGACATGTGATGAGGATCTTGAGGAGTGTAAGGACATATATAGATTGTGTGGGAGCCACTCAATCAAGATGTCTCTTCATCAAAATTCTCAACCGCACACTGGAAACTCATTTGGCAGCAGAGGGCTGATCTAATAGAATTAGAAATTTCTTATGGATGCAAGCAATCTATCATCGGCTTGTGTGTGAATGGCAAGACATTTTGATGGGATGATTTACAGTTTCATAGTAGAAACTGTACTTTTGTTCAATTATTTCTCAGCTAAGGACGATATGATTCATACATCAGACGCTTAGAAGTCTGAGTAGGTCCTGCTTACAAGAACATAAGTACTTAAAAAAGACTCACTTTTCAAAAGTGGGAACACGATCACCACAGGCGTGTATTTTCATTCATGGCCTGAATATCGATGAAAATAATGATGGGTAATATAAGATGTCTAAACAGCCGATTTGGGACTTCAAACAAAAATGTTGCTGTCACCAGTTAGGGAGTGAAGACAGACAAATTTCTTGAAGGCGCACTTGGACAGTGAAATGGATGCCTTTTTTCTTTTGAAATGTATTGGGAGTTGAGTTTGCCTTCACAATTGGATTTCATAGGGCATCAAAATCGAGATTAAAATAATTCTAATACATAACATCGTAGAATTACATCCAAGAGTCAGCTAATATTGTATGTCCTGAAAAGAGAAAGGGGGTGAAGTTGTTTGCCAAACAACCCGATTGATTAGTTTGGAGGAAAACAGGAAACATGAGAATGGAGTAATTCTATCCCTTCAAGTTAGTTAAGAGACATAAGATAATGCCTGGATGGTTCTTTACAGAATGCCCTCCCCATAAATCCATACAATTTGTAAACATCAGACAATTGCAACTCTTTGATCGTAACAATATGCTTTGAACGAGTGTACTCCCCCTTCTCTGTTTATAATCTCACCACATAGGTGTAGCCTCTTTGATGCCGACACTTCCTCAAATTGTGTGACTGGTATAACAAACAACACAAAATCAGTCATCGAAAGAGAGAGGGAAATAATAGAACGTTCTTACATTTACGGAAAGTAGCCACATTTTGTACCTCAGAAAACTAGAAGCTTACATGACAGCACCAATCAGCTTTCCAGAAACTGTGCCGAAGAAGAAGGCTCATCTTCTTGTTTGTCAAAGACAACACATCTCGTTGGTGGCCCAATCATGCTAAGTACCACCTGCAAGCCCCATATGCAAACGCCACATAAGTATGCATGCAAGTATGTTATCAGTTTATTACTGTTCAATCATATTTAGTTTTAGTATTTTCATGACTCCCATCAATATTGTTACGGTACGCACCCCATCAACCCAGGTATGACGTGGCTCAGTAATACTCGGACATGATTATGATATTATGATGATATAATTTACTTACAGGTAGAAACACCAGCCCATGCAAGAAACCAATAAGCACCAGTGCCAGGTACATTTGAAAGTAATAAACCTGCAAGGTCAAGAGTCTAGGTTTTTACATACTAAATAATGGGAAATTTAATTCTAGGAAAAAAGGGTAGGTGGAGAGACCACAAAAATTTCTGATCTTGAGAAGCAAAGGACAATAACTCCAACAAGCTTTGTGAGAGTAATCCCGCTGCGATGCGAAATGTAAAATTATCATCACAAGATTCTATGCATCAAGTAGGATGAATAGTACAAAGCTATTATATGCATGCTGGCATGTATGATAGGAATTAACTTAATCAGGAAACTGTTGTAGAAGACAGTCAAGAATCATTCAAAAATGCCTGTGAAGCAAACAAGGAACTCCAAAGAAAAGTATGGTTATAGACAACCTGAAGACAGAAGCACCCATGGTGCTCAAAGCCTCTTTCGCTCTTTGGTTCCTGTCCCCATGGCTTATCTGTGAATATGTGAATATGCATATTTGGGTCTTAGCTAAGCAGAAAATGCTTCCAAATCAAAAGGAAAAAAGGTCAAATCGCCCAATGGCAGTCCAACGGCTTCATGGAAAATCAATGTTAAGAGTGATGATTCAGGTGCCTCCTACACGGTAACGAAAAAGGATCCACCTACATTCTTCTTGGATAATAGCACCATAAAAAAGCCAACACATTTAGGATAAGATCTGACAACTAGAATGAGAGAATTTCATTCCCAGCTTAACCTACCATTGTTATCCATGAACAGAATTAATAAACAGAGAAGAGTACTTCTGAACATAAATAAGGAATCGATACTAACCATGAAGGCATGTCCTATGTGCACACAAAACTCAACAGCTATTCCTATAGACATTATAAGGTTGACAACAGAAACTGCATTCAGTTGGATATCCAGAATTGCCATTATTCCCTGAAAGATTCAACAATCCAATATTTAGGTCTTTATCAACAGAAAATTTAGATTCCAAGTGCTATGAAATAAATGCATAGATGCAAAAAGTAGGATTCGAGAAGATTCTCATTTGAACGTGCATGTGAAAAAGTGACATGAGTCATCATTTTGGTCATACCATTAGATCCACAACTATCATCAGCAAAACAAGCAGAATGATGATTGAATTCCAAAGACTGCATTGACGGGGAATCGAAGTAGCCAAAGGGAAAATAAGTCAACTAAAAAGTTCAAAAGAGCAGCGCCAAAACTGAAAATTTTATATTTAAAGTGATAGATATCTAAACCTGGAAGTGATAACCAGACAGACAACGAATATAGTGCCTGCATAAGTGTCAAATCTGGTATTCAAAAGCTTATCCAAATATTAATACAATACAACAAAATAAATGAAGAACAAGATTAGATCAAGACAAATCATACAAGAATCCTCTGCCTACGAGTTTTCTATTTTGTTTTCTTTAGGGGAAAAAGGGCAGAAGTGGGGAGTGAAGGCGGGATGGACATACATACTTAGATATAGAGATAGAAAGAGAGAAGGTGGGTGGGTATGTTTGGGGAAGAAAGGGAATTAAATAGATTCAAGATCCAAATTTTATCTACAAAGTAGTGACACTAACCAAGTGCAATAGCAACGTTGATTAAAGCTATCCTCCAGATGTCCAGATATTGCTCAAAGAAGATGTAAAAAACAGAATAGGGAAAGATATTCATCTACATCAAAAAAAAAAAAAGGCATAAATATCAGCAGCTGAACAGGATTCACAGCTGAGTTGAGCAAAAGTTAATAATAGCACATCATTTTCCTCAGGAGAGCACTTTGGCTGTAGAAACAAGTCAAGCCGTTGCAATCTAATATGGAATAGGAAAGATCAGTAATAAAAAAACCAAATTTCTAGTTATAACCCGCTCTATTGCACATAAAAGAAAAGAGAAGATTCGATCAAAATTTTCAAAGACTTAAAATACATTAAAAGCAGCATGGAAGTTTTAGAAACAATAACATCATATTCTCAAACTCAAACCTTCAGAGAATCAGAAATTTTGGCGCTGAATTCTCGTGCAGCTTGCATGGCATTGACATAGTCTCCCTAATAAAAATGGCAGTTCAATCATCCGGAAACCGGAAAAGGGTCATTCAACAAATCTCATGCACTTATCAAATGCCAATTATCAATTCATTATTCATTATATTTGTCACCGTACTTGTTTGTTGAGCGGTGTGTGATATGTACGGAATTCTGATGCTTGTATAACACCACTTTCATAACCTGAAAAAAAAATCATAGGAAAAGATATCAATAGGATATCACCTAGCAGAGGGCAAAATGTCAATCTCTCTACCATTTAGATCCACACTGCTTGTGTAAGCTCCATGACCGCCTTTTGCACAATCAGCAGATGGTAAAGCATTGAGAAACCAGGGGAGCTTCTCCCTAAATTGCACTGTAGTTGGTCTGCTGTTAACCAAATCAGAACGGTGGAAGCACTGGCATCAACCTTAGATGTTAGATCTTGACAGATAATATGACACAAGCCACCGAAGAGTAGTCTTCTTGTTACAGTCAGCAGTGGAGATTTAGACCATACTCATTCTGTGGTTTGTGCCGATACTAGGTGGTAAACAGATATATACAAATAGGGTGAAAGACTACCGTTGTACAATCTTTGCAAACTCCACTGAAACCGCAAGGACCTTCATCAGGTGAACAGCAAGGAGGCTGAAAGTATAAACTTTTGCTTAAGCTACTAGTAGAGCAGTTTACAACAGACAACAAACAGACATAAGAATGAGAAAATTTTAAGTTCAACCAAGCAAATGATCAGTCACGGTACATCCTGTTTCATGACTATTAATCCTAGATAGAACTGAAAAAAGGATTTTAACTGCTATCTTGTCAACAAAAGTGCAGACCAAGAAGCGGAAATCTGGAAAGACAAATTATCCAAGCCAGAAAACCAAACTGAAATGCTAGTGATATTGAGGTTGAAAAAGCATATAATAGAATCAGGGAGCATATGCCTACTTAAACACCTACCTGGTCATCTGGCGGACAATAAGTTCCATTGAAAAATTTACGACAGCACCCAAATGCCTCTGGTGAGATCCATACAAGAAAGTCATCAAGCCATGAGGCAGCAGGCTTAGCAATGTAGCTTGACTCTGGAACTAATGAAGCTCTTGATATCTGTAGCATAAGGGAAGTAAATATTAGCATCATTATCATCTGATAATATCTTTTTTTTTCAGTAACATATACAGCTTCAATTATAGCCATTTGTGTTCTTGTTTATCTTTCAGTAGACTAAATTATTCCTCCTCATTTCAACTCAATAAATGATGTCACTCAAACTATGATAAATATACTAGACATAATATTCAATCATGCTCAAAACATGACACCCAAAAATATGGCAATTTCAATGTAATAACATGATATCACATGGGGTATTTGGAGAAGTTAACCTCTTACAAACTCTCACCAATAAGCAGAAAGAATGTGCAGACTGGCATCCAATCAGGTATTGCAGTATGCTAAACAATCACAATACCTCATTTAAAAGCGAGTTTGAATCACACTGGCTGATGGAGCATAACTGGTTTGTATGTCTTGATTCCAAGCTAAGTTAGCAGCCATTTGGAAGAAGAGAAGGATTAGAACAGTGTATAACATGAAGTTAATTGTTTACTATAGGTTATTAAATTAAACATAAGAGAACAGGATAATTTACTAAAGATCAATAACAAGAAATTTACTACACATGAATATTCTGTGTCAAGGCCCCCCAAAGAAGAAAAAGTGGCCAACCAAAGTGTACCATTTTCCAACTGCATGCTACCTGGACAGGCTTTGGTGTTAGACACACCTGTTCAGTTAGCAAAGGTTTTCCATCTTTATCTCAACAACTAAGCCATTTGTCAGCTCCAAAATATCAAGAACCTTTTCCCCACTTTAATAGCTTGCAATTCCTCATTTCAAGTACTCAGCCATATTTGATCTACTCTGTCAAGCAGTATAACTGAAGCTTGCTAAAGATTAAACCCAAATATTGCACTGCCTTAATCTGTTTGCAGACACATTAACAGCAAAACTTCAAAGATAAAACAACTCTCCAAAGTCTGTTCGTTACTCAGAAGTATATTCATAACACGAAACGTTTCAATGCAAAACACAAGGAGGGAAATTCACAACAACCTGAAATCCTATTGATTCCCAATACCAACACTGAAAAGCATAGGACCTCTTTTATGTTTGACGTAAAGCAGAACTTTGAAGACACCGGATTGATGGAAAAAGAGTAATGAGGTGACACCAAAATTAGTACCTGTAATTGTAGTCCTTGACAACAAAATATAGGGGAGGCCCAACTCTGAGATATTCAGAAACATTATTAAAATAACCCTGCAAATGAGCATGATAGTTAGGCAGCAACGACAGAAGTAAAATGCCAAGTATCACAAAGTTTACAAAAAGAAATAACCAGATAAAATAAATGGCCTAAACCTGAAGGTAAGAATCTCGGGGAAGGACTATCTTTTGCTCCAAACCAGATTCAAGCCTTGTACAGAGGGCCTGTACAAAACACTATCATGTCAAATGTTTTGAGGAAATGAGTATAACTTTACTGAAGAAAATATAAAAAACGAACAATAAACAGACCCAAGGGGGAACCAAATATTCTCAACTTACAATGCTTGCCAAAGCAAAGGCAACAAATACAACAACAACAGCAACTTTAACTCCCCAAAGGCTTAGAAAAGGTGCATGAACTTCCTACATCAAAACAATAAGTAGGTTCTTCTGTAATTGAGGCAATAAATATATTATTTGGTCTACTGCAGATGCAAGGATTCCCAATACTAATTTTCACCCAGTAAGGATTGGATACTCTTATTTTATACCTTCATATATCTACCCAACAGTCCAGGTGTTCTTTGATAGATCCCTACACTCCAAAATTACTTGGTCAGAGCAAGTGTACACAACTAGCAAAGACAATGTCAACAACACCTTGCCAATGGGACTAGGGAAAATGTTTGATCAAATACCTTCATTAGATTCTCCAGAAGATGAAGGAACTTTAATACATGGAAAGCAGTCAATCCTGTTATCCTCAGCTCTCCAGCAGTCAATCACAATCAGGGCAACGAAAGCAGTAACTTGCAGAAGGAAGTCCAAAAGAACAGCCAAAGCTAGAACAAGCAGATAAATGTTAAAAGTTGAAGTAAAACTGCAACCCGAAAATTTTCTATTTGGCCATAAGTGGAAGCTTTTGAACCTGCAAACATGGAGAAAACACGGCATGCTGGCATGGGGATAAAACTACCAACGGCAAATGCCAAAATTTCAGATAAACTAGCCAGTGTAATAGATGGACCAACTTCAACCAGTGCATTACTTATGCGGTCCTCTAAGGGCAACTCTCTTGATTGCCGCTTCACAGCATGCACCAATATACACATATTGTCAACTCCAACCTGAAATTATGGGACAAGATGAACAGAAAAATTAATAAAAATAGGATAAGTTGCCCTGAAATAACTGTTTCCAACTAGAGCCAATTTGTTTTTAGTTGCAGCAACCAAAATATCCCAGCACCAGACTGTCCATTGGTATAAATGCAATCAACAGCTGCATGAAATGATGCTATTTCTATCAATCATTTCATCTGTTTTGTTTATGTGGGAAAACATAATTGTTTTAGGATTTTTTCTTCTGTTTAGAATTTTCTATTTAGTTAGGATATCTCATAATCATGAAATCTAATTATCATATTTAATTAAGATATTCCACGCTCGTAGGATCTCATTATTTTTGTTTCCTTTATAGTTCTTAGGTTAACATGTGTATAATTGACCCTCTTGTACACTTGTAAACAAGAAATGCAGAAAATATTCTCTGCAATCCCAAATTTTGTCATGGTATTAGAGCTGTTAGGCTTTGAATTCCTAGGAAAAATCAATCTGAGAGTCTAGCCTTCATTGCCAATAGTCTTGCGATTCTGAGCAGCTTTCATGGCTGGTGTTTTTTTCCTTTAAGCAATCAGCCTTAATTGCCTACAGATCATTTCTTTTTCCATGGAGATGTTGAAGGTTGTAGAGACAACCACTACTGTATAATTAGAGGAACTTTTCAATATTAAAATCCCAATGAATTGCAAAACATCCAGGCTGCATACAAGTTGAAAGGAAAAAATTATTTTAAATTGTTGAGAATACCCACATGTGAGTATCCCACATCGAAAAAAGAGGGGAAAAGAGACTAATATATAAGTCTAGTAGGCTACGCCACCTATCGCCAATTGGTTTTAGGATAGAATCTCACTTAGGCTTGTGTGTGGCCTAACGTTCTTCCTTGTGTGAGCCCATACGCCCATCGCAAATTTAACATGGTATTAGAGCAAGTTTGGTCTGGATTATTAATTTCCCGATTATCCATCTAGATGTCCAATCCCAGCATCTCGGTCCAGTTACTACTACGTTTATTTCAAGTGATAACTGGATGTCCAGTCTTGCACTTGAGGGGGAGTGCTAGAGTATTCTATATTGATTAAGTATGAAAATATTAAAGGTTTATAAGTGGTAAGGGTCAACTATTCAAATAACTAAATCTAGTCATTTTGGCAATGATTGGACCCAAACTCAATTCTTGTTAATGAACTATACACTCTACTAATATTAATAATTCTAACATGGTATCAGAGCTAATGAACAACTTGGCCTATTGTTTTCCCCAGATGAGAGCCTATCATTTAAGCAACTAGAGAAGGATTTGAAGTCTGCATAGAGCAAATGGCCCAACAGTATTGTTTATCAAGTCCAACCTTGATGAGGATTTTTTACGTTCCTCTCCAAATTGCCCAACTCACATGTGAGGGAGAGTGTTGAGAATACTCACATGTGAGTGTCCTACATTGAAGAAAGAGAAGAAAGAAGACTAACATATAAGCCTAGTGAAATATAAGCCTAGTGAGCTAATCCACCTATTGCCATCACTTGGGCTTGTTAGTCTAACTTTCCTCGTCGTGTGGGCCTGTAGGCACATTGCAAATTTAACATAAATGAACTCAACTCGTTCATGTCATTCTAAAAATGAAAAGGAGGATCAACCATCTCATAGGTGTAGGGCCAAAACTAGAAGATCCTTAGTTTGAAGTGCAACATGAAGAAGATTCCATTATTATGGCATGACTATGGACCTGTATGACACTAGAGATTAGTGAAACATGTATGTTCTTGGCCACTGGCAAGGATATTTGGGATGCACTCCAACAGACGTATTCTAAGGCTAGAAACACAACCCAAGTGTACAAGGTCAATGTAAAACTATGTGCAAAACAAGGGAATAGGATGGTTATCAAATATGCCAATTAGTTGAAATCCTTTGTGGCAGGAGCTTGACTACTACAAGGTTTTAAAAACTAAATGTCTTGAAGATGTGGCTATTTTAAAAGGCTATGTTGAGCATGATAGAGTCTATAATTTTTTTGCTGGACTTAATTCGAAATTTGATCAAGTTAGAATCCAGATTCTTGCTAAGCATGAAATTCCAAGTTTTAATGGGGTTGTGGCCTTAGTTCATGTAGAAGAAGTAGATGAAACCTGATGTTTAAACCATAAAACACGGACGGCTTTGCCATGGTGGCTAAATATGGCAATAATTCAACCACAAATTTTGAAAAGCCTAGAATTGTGACAACCTATGGCGTACTTATTGTAAGAAGGCATGTCATACCTGTGAAAAGTGCTAAAAACTTCATGGAAAACCTCTAAGCCTAAAGTGGGGATAGAGACAAGATCAACCAAGAAAAGATGGTCAGGGCCATGTTGCTGAAGTCCAACAAAATGAAGGAATACCTCTAGAGTTAGGTGGTTTCAACCAAGAAGCAGATGAGATGGTAAGATCTCTTATTGGCAACCTCGAAAAACCTTGAAGTACTTGTTCTCTGCCATATTTAGGTGATTTTCCTCTATTGGCTTATATGTCGCAAGAACAACTTTTGTCAACTCTTAGATTATGAATTTAGTAGCTACTGACCATATGACTCTCACCAAACCCTTTATATATATATTCCCCATGTCTAAGCAATAGAAAAATAGCCATAATTGATGGTTCATTGATTATCATTGCAGGCATAGGGGATGTAAAGATCTGTCCATTAATAACATTAAAAGAAGTTCTCCATGTCCCTATTTTATCCACAAACCTAACCTCTATCAACAAACTCACTCGAGATTTGAATTGCTATGTGATTTTTCACTGTAATTATTGTACATATCAGGACAAGGATTTGGGGGAAGAAGATTGGACATGCTAGAGTATAGGATAGCCTCTACTAAATTGAAGAATTGAATCTATCAAGCAAGATCAAGGGCAATTTATCTCACTCCTTTCTTTTAGAATCTTTTTCATCCAATAAAGAGAAAATCTAGCTCTAACATTGTCAACTTGGATATCCATCCTTTAGACTCGATCAGATTATGTGTCCTTCTTTATTTAAAGGTCTAAATATTGATGATTTCATTGTTAATAGGGATGGCAACGGG
>JANZLH020000427.1:5396725-5412657 GCA_026770325.2 Erythroxylum fimbriatum
GAATCCCTGATTTCTAGGGATTAGGATAAGATACAGATTTCCATGTATCTTAGGAAATCTGATACTTTATTTAGTATTTGAATATAGCTGTAACCTACGGGTAATGTGAATGAAATTGTTTCTTCACTGCTAATATTTCACACCAAGCAATACCTAATTGAAAAAATGAGAAGTGACTGTCCCATAAACAAATGCCACCAACAAGAAGGGAATTTTCCCCACACACTGAAGTTGCTTAAAGAAATGGAACGTGGACAACAATGATCATAATATAACTATGAAATGAATAAACAATAATTCAGGGGGGAAAAAAGAGTGATGCAATGTTCTAACCTCCACCAGCTGAATGAAAGCTTTCTCCCATGCCACTGCTTTTTCATTGCCGCCTTCATCAATGACATTATTCACAGGGTAGGTAATCACAAATGCAGTAGCCTGAAAATGAAAATATTGAACAATTAGCTACTATTCCTGCTTCAGAGCAAATAAGGAGGAAATTACCTCAGAATAATTGTTCCCAGAAAATCCTCCTAAAGCAGTACTTGGATCAACAGGAGCCTGAAATGCACTCAAGCATGTCTCTGCAGAAGTGTAATGCTAGAGGCAATCGAATTCAGAAGATGATGGTCAATATGTAACCATAAAAACTCAAAGCGCTGGAAATAAGTAAAGCTTGAGCTTTAAATAACCAATTCCAAAATAAAGCCCATGATAACAATTGGATCAATAGAAGCCTGTAATGTGCTTGTTGGGAAATATCCAGCTGGATATCTCCTAGATATTATTGACTCCTAAAAGCTAGCAAATCAGATCAGTTACGATATTATGTACAGATATTACTTTCCTAGAATAGCCCTCTTTATTTCTATATATCTTGTACATATGTATTGACCTAGTAAGATATTGAGAATAATATAAATCTGTTCAGAATTTCTGCATGGTATCAGAGACTACCTGAACAGTCCTAAACCCTAGCCGCTACCTACTGTCTCTAATCCTACCCATCTATGTCAACCATTTCCAACACTGCTGAATCCTCTAACCCATCTATTCAAACACCTCCTTAATCCTACCCCAGATTCTCATTCCATTCTGATCACCACTATACGACTGAATGGAGAGAATTTTCTTCGTTGGTCCCAATCGGTTAGAATGTACATCCGTGGTAGAGGCAAGATTGGATATTTAACTAGTGACAAGAAGGAACCTACGACTGATGATCCTACACACGGAATATGGGATGTTGAAAATTCTATGGCTATGACATGGCTGGTAAATTTTATGGAGGGGGATATTAGCTCCAACTATATGTGTTACCACACAGCTAAGGAGTTGTGGGACAACGTGAATCAAATGTATTCTGACTAGGGAAACCAGTCCCAAGTGTATGAACTAACTATCAAATTGGGTAAGATCCACCAAGGTGAGGACAATGTTACTAAGTACTTTAATTCCCTGAAACGTTTGTGGCAAGATTTAGATTTGTTTAATGACTATGAATAGAAATCCCCTGATGACTGTAACTATTTTCAAAAAACAGTAAAGGATAACCGGATTTTTAAGTTCTTAATTAGACTTAATGTTAGGTTTGATGAGGTCAGAGGCAGGATTATTGGAAGAAAACCACTTCCATCCATTGGGGAAGTCATTGCAGAAGTTCGTCGTGAAGAGACTAGATGGTTTGTGATGCTTGGAAAACGAAATCCTACACCTACTATTGAAAACACAACCTTAGTTGCAGGGAATGCTGCTGGCCATACTAAGAAGACTGAGGAAAAGTCACAGGTTTGGTGTGACTATTGCAATAAAGCTCGTCATACCCGTGAAACATGCTGGAAACTCCATGGAATGCCTACAAATTGGAAGGGATCGTATGAAGGAAATTTTAATAGAACTTCAGCTCACTATAAATCAAGTAAAACTCCATCAGCCCATGAGGTAGATGCTGGACAGTTCTCTCAAGAGGAGATTAATTAGATCTTAAAGCTACTAAAACCCAAATCTGAATCCTCAAGTGCCCCTAATGCTTCTGTTGCACAAACTGGTAGTGATTTTAATGCCTTATCATGTTCCTTTCCATACAATTTCGCTCCTTGGATCACTGATTCAGAAGAATCTGACCATATGACATGTTCTTCTAATTTATTTCATCCTTATGACCCTTGTTCTGTCCATGAAAAAATCCATATAGCAGCTAGATCATTTTCTGTTGCAGTTGGTAAAGGTTCAATAACTCTATCCTCTAATATCTGCCTTAAATTTGTCCTTCATGTTCCAAAACTAGCTTGTAATCTGCTATCTGTGAGCAAACTAGCCCGTGACTCTAATTGTACCATTACGTTTTTTGACTCATATGTGTCTTCCAGGAACTAACTTATAGGAAGATGATTGGCAGTGCTAAGTTGATGGTCTCTACTACTTTGTTGATGACAACTTGAAGAATAAAGAAGCTTATGGCTTATGTAGTGTTTGTTCTACCCCTGCTAAAGAACAAATTTTGCTTTGGCATAATAGATTACGACATCCTAATTTTTCTTATCTCAAAAGACTATTACCTCATTTGTTTAAATCTATGGATTGTTCAAAACTTCATTGTGAGCATTGCATTTTATCCAAAAGTCATAAGACTATTTACCCTACAAAACCATATCAACCCTCCAAACCATTTTACTTAATTCATAGTGATGTTTGGGGTCCATTCTGTGTTAAAACTCTTTTCGGAAAAAAAAGTTTGTAACTTTTATCGATGATCATACTCGATTATATTGGGTCTATTTGATGTGTGAAAAATCTAAAGTTACTCAAATCTTTCAAAGTTTTTATAAGATGATTGAAATTCAATTTCACACACACATTGGCATACTTCACTCTGACAATGGTCTCGAGTATTTTAATGAAGTCCTTGGAAAATTTCTCAAGTTTAAAGGCATTGCTCACCAATCTACGTGTGTTAACACTCCTCAACAAAATGGTATTGTCGATAGGAAAAATAAACATTTACTCGAAGTCTCTAGATCCATTAAGTTTACAAGGAATGTGCCAAAATACCTTTGGGGTGAGGCTGTTTTGACTGCATCATAATTAATCGAATGCCCAGCCGGGTTTTGCATTATAGTACACCATTAGATGTGTTTAAACAATGCTTTCTTGAAAATCGGCTTTACTCTACTCTTCCTCTTCATGTCTTTCGGTGTACAATGTACGTTCACAGCCTGATTAGGGGAAACTCGAAACTAGATCTAAGAGCTGAAAAATCTATCTTTATTGGGTATGCTCCTAGTCAACGAGGTTATAAGTGCTACAACCCTTTAACAAAAAAAATTGTTGTCTCCATGGATGTCACATTTCTAGAACATCAAAAAAAATTTCCTTCAGGGAGAGAACTCTAATGAAGCAGAAAATTTTTGAGATGCTACTATTACTCCCAACCCGCTACCTACTGTCATTACTGATCATAATATAATTCCTGATAATGAAGCCAAAGATACTACTACTAATATGTCCATGCCAGGAAATCCAAGTTCAACTACAAGGGGAGAAATACTACTACCCGTTCCTAAGGAACGGAATACTGAGCTTCGTGTTTATACTAAGAGGAAGACTCAATTGAGAAGTAGAGAACAACCTACCTCAACAATGCATGGCCTCTCAAAACCCTCGGAGAATGAACCTAGGAACAGTTCAGGTAACCATATGCTTCTTTACGCCTTAGTGTGCCTAATAATAATCAATTTATACCTACTGACCCACAAATTACCAGTGATATTTCTAACTGATCTGATTTACTAACTTTTAAGAGTCAACAATATCTAGGAGATATCCAGCTGGATATTTCCCAACAATGCTCAATTCTTAGGTAGATGAAAAAGGAGATATCACTTCAAGAGCGAAAAATTTTATCTAAAATTTCTTTTTTGGAAATCAATGTTATCTAAAAATTGCATCCTGTAGTCTAGTATGCAGACATTAAAATAATAATCTGAAGTAGCAAAAGTTTTCTCATCAAGATGTACACTACAGGTTGTCAAACATTTTTGAGAAAAATTCTTCGACAAGAAAATGCAAGGAGCTCATACATTATAAGACATCTTCTACAAGTTTTCTCACAAGCAGCTCCCTACATGAAAAACCTAGGAGGTTAATGTGCTTGCCTGGAAACAATACTCAGCATGCTGGACTCCTCCATATGAATCATAATTATCTGGATCCATTTTGAAATACTAGAAAGAAATTTGAACCAAAAAAAATTGTGAGGAATAAATAACGATCATCTGCTTGCATATATTTCTTTAAGAAATCTAGAGAAACCTGTAGAACACTTTGGGTGGCACAATCCTCACCCAAAGGCTTCAAGCAAATGTCAGTTAAAGATACCACCATTGAGCCAGAATAATTTGCACGAATGCCATCAACCTGTCCAAGCAAAGATAGATGGCTCGCTACCTTCTTCTTACAAGTAAGAATTTAAATAGACCCAACAATAATTACATGCACAAAAATAAACAATGAATGGAAAATAAAAATAACATAATATTTTCATATAGAAGAAATAACATAAAAGTATAACTAAATCAAACGAGTACCTTCTTTTGTATTTCAAAGAGCAACAAGATGTTATCATCTGAAACAATGCTAGGCATCTTCCCACTCTTGGCATCGGGTGAGGTTGCTAGTATAAGCTGACACACGGGTGGATATAATTGGTATGTCAAGAGTTTCCTATCGAATGGAGTAAACACTCCAAGTAACATAACATGTCAAAAGACGAATAACGTTATCTACTTTATGCACCAACAGGTTGAAAAATAAAAAGATTATGAAATAATTATGTTACCATGAACCTACTATATATGAACAACTCTAATGGAATAGTGTTTCTTTTGTGATCAGAAATCAGTCTCACAATCAAAAACATAAATTGTCATTGTGCAACCCAATCAACAATGGGATACCTAATGTTCTTGTATTTCATCTTTTGCAAAAACCATGACAAATTAAATTGCAAGAAACATAGACACAAGATAAATGAGCAATAACGAAACCTGTTCAATTCTGTAAAAGGGGGCAAGGTGGCTGTCAAAAAATTGCTTCTCTTCAGCTGCCTTACTCCCATGACCTACCCATAGCTGAAAAAGCCTTGACCAACATTAGACATAATGAAAAAATTGCTAAACCAATCAAAAGCAAGAACATAAAGAAAAATCTATTCAGACAACAAAGGCAGCAGTTCTCGATCATGTGAAACACTACTTAAACAAGCCCCAATGCATTAAGGCACAGCGGCTATGCAGCCCAGATTTCACATAAAAATTTTGTGGTAGGAGCACAAACAAGAAGCACCCAAAGAGCACAGTTTTAATAGTAAAACCATGCAAAAAGTGTATAACATCTGGACTTCATTGGCTTGGTTTGTAAGAATTGTCAAATATCATAAGAGAAGAATGAACTTCTTTCTCATATATGAATTAGGTTATAGCCCTTAGTTAATATACACAATTGTCTAGCTAAAAAATAGTAACAAACTTCCTAAAAATAGGAAACTCCTCAAAATCTGTATCTAACTCTAATTCCTAGAAATCATGGAATTATACAATTTTCTATATCTATACAATCTTACCAGATAAGACTACATAATTTCACAAGAATTATAATAATATTATAAATGTTATTCATGATCTGAAGTGTCAAGAAGGTGATGAACTATACATATGATTGAAAGGGAACTCTAAAACTCAGTTGCAGTTTTAGTCTGCTTGACAAAAACAAGAAATGTCAGCTAGAAAACAATGGTTTTAATGTTAGAATAATTTGAAAGAAAAAACTAAGCAAGATATGCTGTTAAGTTCATATTTGAACTCGAGTTGTATTTTATAAGGGGGAAAAAAAAGGCATCAAAGAATCAAAAAATATGTAAGATTCAAATTAGAGAAGAATGAGTGGGTGAACTTCATGTTTATTCATCTCTTATTTGTTGTCCAAACCATTCAGAATTAAACAGAAAAGTGAGACAAGGGCATGTTAAATGACTGGATACAATACCTTCTCAGGCCGGGTCTCCACCTCAAATCGAATCAGACCAACACAAAGTACAGCAACAACTGCCAATGACCAACATAGGACAATAGTGGGATTTCTAGCAACCCATCTTCCATATTGCCTGAATATAAAAAAAAAACCCATCAGAATACTACTTCTGTACATAAAAGCATTAAAACAGTATTTCACCTGTAAAAGTTTGAGATAAGTCCTCGAACACCAGAAAGATGGAACCGGTTTCTCAGACTAGGAACCATCTCATGAACCTATTTTTACAACAAATCCCGCATTATCAATTAGGGCTTCAATCCCAACCACTTAGCACAAATGCAAGGTAATCAGCAAGAAAGCATAAGATAGGGGAAACAAGAACAAAAATGGTAGAAGAAAATTCTAGACAACATTAAAGTTTGTATTATTAGTCAGAGCCCTTGCATATTAGAATAGCTAGCATCAATTTGACAAGCATACTTTCTCCATGCTCTCACATTTCAAAAGTTTAAAAATGTCCATATGTTGATCAATCAAATAGGCCACCAACAAATAGCCACATCTACTGCCAGAATTAGCCTAGAAAAGTTAAATAAACTTGGATATGGTAAAAATCAATTCAAAAGCAACAAGAAGTAACTTACAGAACACATCAATAAACTAACACAAAAGGATGCTAGTGACTAGATAATGCTACAACAAAGCCAGCCCATTAATTAGAACTCAGAATCAAAAAATGGTATGTCAAATAAATACCATGTGAACTTGATAAAAAAAAACAGTTTAACCAATCCACAAGCATGATGTACCACTGTACCAAAATTTCATTGCCAGACAGGTACTTGCATAGGTAACATCCATTTCTAACAAACTGGCACAAGTAAAAGAACATACACAGACTAGTGGAGGTTAAGAGGTAAAGTATTGTTAATAAAGCTTTGTATATGGAAAACATTCTTTGACGCGTGCTCCATCCCTCCAAATTGACGGTGGAATTGTAAAAATTGTTTAATCGTGAAGAACGACCTAAGAATATCAAAAGGGAAAGTTTTGATGTTTATATACCTCTCTTTCCTTTTGAATGTGATCAGCATCAATTTCAGTTTCAACTACAGGCTTCAACAGAGGTTCCATACCAGCTACATTTCTTTCTTTTGTCCGATGAAATAAAGCCCACCCAATAAATCCAGAAACCAATATAACATATGCTATTGCCAATGAAAAATCAATGCATTTGACCTGAAATTATTATCAACAGCTCCCAGTTCAGTGTAGCAACTAATAACTTTTGGTTCAGGTCTATTACTAACTTTTTGACATGTACCAACTCAAGCCGAAAAGAACCACCAAATGAACAGTGAAAAAATGAAAAATGTCAGAAGTTGCAACACTTGCCAACCTTAAGAAACCAAATTCTAATAGAACATGAATCTTCTTTGTGTGGAGAGGGCGGATCTGAATTGGAGCATACTGGAGATAAAGGGCAATCACCACAGGAGCATCCCAGTAAAGTATCTCCACAGGAATATGTGCTGACATTCATAAGCTTCATTTCAGACTGTTCGGGAATGCTCAACTTAAAATCAATAGAATAAGGTGAACCGGGATAGCCTGGTGGTGCTTTCTGACCAATAAATGCAAACCACTCTAGAATGCCAGAAAACAAAAACTTCAGAATCTAGAATGAAGAACTTAAATGTAGACGGGAACACAAGTAGAAGGAATCCTGCTTCTTATCAGTTAGGTTCATAAGCACAGTAAGCACAATGTTAAGATCTTTCAAGTCTGCACTCCCTCCAGCAAGACAGTCTAGGATTGCAGAATCATGTGATGTTACTTTGAATATATCCTAAATGGCTAACCCTTGGACACATAGTATCGTTTAAAAAAAATAGTTCAATCCAGTTTTCCAATTCTATAGTGAATTCATCCTATGTCTGCAAATTCCATCAGTTAATTACAATCAGAATAGAAGCTCTAAGTTATCGGGTTGGAAACAAGACAAGACTCTTGTGGAGGTAGCTAAGGCCAACATATCAATTCTACAATAGCACTGCTATTTATAAAACATATCTCTTATTTATAAATTCCCATTCTACTATGATCCACCACAGACCCTAAGCCCTAAAACTTAAGGACTCCAAAGACTGTGCTACCATAACTACAATAGCCTAGCTTGACCATCTATTCCTACTAAAAAAGGTAATAAGTATGTCATACTGGTCTCTATATTAATTTTTATGTGCCTCAATAATTTATTAAGAGAGGTTTTGATGTACCAAAAGGGAGAAAAATGTTGAACTGGGGCAACCGGTTAGACTAAAAGAACATGATAACTGCAAGCAAGAAACTTTTGATCACAAATGTAGAGACCAGCAGAACTTCAGAAAATTTATAGAAATACCCTCAAGTAGTACATCACCTTCAAAATTTCTAGCACCGGCACCAACAAATGCAATGGCCCTTGTATTCATTGTCCCAAATTTCACATCTTTGCAAGAATTGTACAGTCCTTCTCCAAAACCGTCAGAGACATAATAGTCAATACCATCTACAGTCAAGTTGCCACTAACCTACAAAAGTGATAAAAATAACACGTTTTTATCAATTTCAAAGGCAGCCATTTACCTTCAATATCATTTTTAAATGAAAAGCTTGGGACAGAAAATGGTACTCAAACAAAAGGATTAAAGAAAAAGACAGATTTATTAATAAATCTGTTGGAAAAGCCACCATAGAGATGTAATGTCAAAATGTATGTAGATATTAAACATACAATTCAGGCAGTTAAATAAAATATGCTGAGAAGGCCTGACCTCAGAAGTGGAAGTCACATTGATGAAGAGGCTTTGATTTGGAGAGCAAGATAGTTCACAGAAAAGGTTAAGGAAATTCCTCAGGCAAGCTGGACAACCAACAAGAAAAGGGATTGCCTACAATAGAGGTTGTATAGGTTATACTCACGTGTGCACACAAGTCACACACGCACAGATACATATATATACAGAGAGAGAGAGCGAGACTCACTTGTTGGACCTGTGCTCGCAATGTGTCAAACTGAGCCTCTGTGCAACAAAGGTTTCCAGTTATTGTGGGGCACAGGCTTTGAACCTTGGCAGAGAAGAGTTGATCCGGCTACAGAGTGCACCATGGTATAATGAAATTAGTGGATGAAGGTTGGTACAAGAATGTTGAAACAGTCACTGAAGTGAATAGGAGTGAGTAGTACACCTTAACAGGAGGAGTAGGATAAGGGCAATTAAGAACCTTGCCATCACTGCGCTCTCCACAGATGTCGTACATTGCACAATATTCATTAGAATCCGTTTCCCTGACCCAAAAGACCATAAAAAAGAAATGATTATGTTTTGAATGACAATAACAAATTAGAGGAGTTGAAATGAAAAGGGGGTTTCTTTACCCGGTTGAGAAGTCAGAAATCAAAGGAAAGGAAGAGGCTATCGGGTTTACACATAGTAAGAATGCGAAGAAGAAGATGGTCTGCAGAAAAAAGATTTACCCAGGGTTGATTGGGGATAAATAAGAAAAAGAAATTTTTATTTTACCAAATTCAGCAGAAAATGGGATAATTGAAGTAGAGACAGAATAGAAGAAAGTAGACAAAAGCGAAACGATTACTTGTAACAGAGAGAGGCGATGGAGAGAAGAAGGCATAGCCATGGGGTTTTGCTTCAGTGATCTTTGCATCTATCTGTCTATATGATTATGTTTCTCAATTAAAGAAGAAGCAGCAGAAGAAAGTGAGAGTTGGTGATTTAGTACAGAAAGTAAAGTAGATAGGTAGGCTTAGTTAGAGGTAGAGAGGAACCGAACTGACTTGACATGTTCCAGCCAGAGGCGCACAACAAAGTGACAAAACAAATACGCATCTTTACTCAGTAAAAGACACAACTCAGCGTTTTGGGCTCTTTCTCACCGGAAACAGACACGTCTCCTCGCCCACCCTCGCTTACTTTCCCCTGCTCTTTTTCATCGTTGCTTTTGTTTTTAATTACCAACCACCAACCACCGTTTTGTCACTTTCTCTACTAATATCAACTACCCGCCCTTTCTTCTTTCCTTCCAAAGATTAAGCATTTTTAGTTTTAAGTTTATTGATTATATGATAATTTTCAAAATGTGTGATATTTGAAACTTTGCATAAAATCCAACTTTATAGACGAAGATGTATTATGAGAAAACTAAGAGGAGGCCCAAAGGCCAACATGATCATGGTAGCTTCTTATGTTACCCCGCCCACACCTTCAGTCTTTCAGTCTTCATCCAATTATCTAATATGGGATGGCTTTTGATTATTTTATTCTGTCTCGTAAGTTTATTTACGCGGAAGTTACGTATAAATAAATAGTTGAAATTCATAAATAAAGTGGGACATAATGATAGCTCTTATAATACAGGTACAGCTTATCCTACGCGCTCTGGGATGAGAAATGCGCCTTGCCGCAAATGTGCACCATGCTGTAACCGCCAACCACCTTCACACCTCTCTCCTTTGCCACCATTCTCATCCTCCCTGCATCTACCCATTTCCCTTCTCCACCATACATGCCTGACGCTACCATATAGTTGGCCCAACTCAGAGGCTCCAGCTCCGTTACTCGAGACATGGCTCCTTCACCAAGGTTGCAGTCCCCCTGGCTTCTACAAGCACTCAAAACGGAACTCCAAGCACTTGCACTCTCCTCGTCATTTCCACCCATCATCTTAATCACTTCCATTGCATTATTAAGCTCTCCAGCCCGACCTAATAAGTCCACCACACACGAGTAGTGTTCAACTCCAGGCTCAATCCCGTCCTCTTCAACCATTGATCTGAAAAAGGAGAGCCCTTCTTCAACTAATCCTCCGTGACTGCATGCGCAAAGCACTGAGAGCGCAGTAACAGCATTCGGCTTGACCCCCTGCAACTTCATTTCAGCTACCAAGGCCAAGGCTTCATGGGGAAGACCATTCATGCCATAGGCAGCTACCATGGCACTCCATGTAACAACATTTTTATGGGGAATTTGGTCGAACCACTTCCTCGAGGCCTTTATGTTCCCGCATTTTGCGTACATGTCAACAATGGCAGTCCCAACTCCCACTTCTACACCCATGCCCATGCGGATAGCCACTCCATGCGCCCACTGTGACCTCTTCAGGTCAGCTGAAATCGAACAAGCTTCAAGAAGATTGACAATGGTTATTGAATTCGGCATCTCTCTCGCATTGCTCATCTCCCGGAACACAGCGATAGCTTCATCGGGCCTCCCACAACGGCCAAACCCAGCAATCATTGTGCTCCATAAGGCCACATCTTTTCTCCTCGTTCTAGCAAAGACTTCCCACGCAAGTTCAACAAGATCAGATTTGGCATATGCATCAATTATAGAATTGAGTAGCATTACATTTGAATCAAACCCTCGGCGGAGTATTGTACAGTGCACCGATTTGCACTGAGATGGCAACTCAAAATACTTGCATATCTGTAGTACACTAATCAGAGTAGCCTCATCAGCTCTAGGTCCGTCCTTCTGCATTGAAGAAATCAACGACAGGGCTTCCATATAGTTTTGGTTAAGGACAAAACCAGATAACATTGAATTCCACGAGACATTATTCCTCTGAGAAATCTCACAAAAGACCTTAAATGCAGAATCGGCATCGTTGCAACGGGAATACATGCCAATCAAAGAGTTTTGAACAAATAAATCACCAACTAAACCTCTACAAATCACCAACCCATGCACCAACCTCCCCATGCTGATATACGCTAAATTAGCACAGCCTTTCAGGACACTAACAATTGTCACTCCATCTGGCTTGATCCTTGGTAACATCACCATCTCTCTGAACACCCGCAATCCAACCTGACTTTCTTCCCTCTGCACATAACCGTTTATTAAAACGCTCCAAGCAATAACATCTTTCACGCGCATTTCGTCAAACAATTGTCTAGCAAACTGCATTCCGGCATCTACATATGCCCCCAGCAACGAATTTTGAACTGAAGAAATGGCGTAAAAGCCACTATGAATCAGGTAAGCGTGCAGTTTGGACAGTTGTTGCTTTAATTGTAGAAAATGACATGCTTGAATTACGAGGACCAAAATAGAAATGTTGGGGTCGAACCCAGAAATCCTAGCACAAGTAAACCAGTCCAACCCTTCCTCAAAGGAACCACGAGTGAGGTGCCCATGAATCACAATATTCCAAGAAATAGAATCCGCGTTCGTCATGCAACGAAAAGCAGTCACAGTTGCATTCAGGTCCCCATATTTACTGTAGAAGTCCAGGATTGAATTTCCAATGGAGGTATGTGATTCGTATCCCTGTTTGACCAAGCAAGCATGGAAGGATTTTCCATGCCCACAAGACAAGTTTGAATAGGCTTTGATAACCAGGGGTAACAACAAAGAGTAATCCGCTGCTTCAGCTCCCGCCCTTTTCACTTCACGGTACCCATAAATCACCTCTTGCCATTTTCCATTTGCTGACGACTCTTTTATTCTCAAAATCCAATTATAAAGCTTTGGGTTTGATAATATAGTTAAGAATCGCATTGTCTGTACAAGGATATTGGAAATGAAGATTTAAAAGCACTTGTGAGGAGAGCCCTTGAAGATTAGAAGGATGCTGTTCAAATCGAATAGCATCGAACCAAAGAAAAGATTTAACTTCCAAATGTGCCAATGGAATAACAAATGAGTTCTCTTTTGCATAGTACTACAACTTCAACAACAACAACAACATATTCGAATCCATCTACATACACATATTGACAAATAATATAACCTCAAGGACGAGGACACTGCTTATCTTAAAAACGTGCAGGTTGTTGATGGACACGATTTCCATCCTGCCTTGGATGGAGTGGAGAACGACACTGAAGAGTTTGTTGGGCCTGTCGCTGAGTTGTACGACGGTTTGCACGAGCTCTGGGCTCTAGTTGCCTGTCATTACTTCCTCCTATGATCTCCAATGTTTCAACTACGTCTTTCATTGGTGGTCGGTGCTTGGGTTCCGATTCAAGACAGGTTAAAGCGAGCTGTGCTATTCTAAATGCTGCCTTGGAAGGGTATCTTCCCTCTAATCGAGAGTCCACAATGCTCTTCAACTTTCTCCTGTCAGATAAATATGGCTTGATCCAGTCCAGCAGATTATGTCTTCCAGTTGGACGGTTTGTATCAACTGCCCGTAACCCAGTCAATATCTCAACAAGAACAACCCCGAATCCGTAAACATCACTTTTTACATACAAGTGCCCTGTTTCAGCACAAGACAACGCCATAAGATGAGATAAGGAACATTTTGAAGCTAGTCTGATCAAATGCTTCATGAAGTATAGGTGCCAATTGCTTACCTGTTGCAACATATTCAGGGGCTGCATAACCATAGGTGCCCATTACTCGTGTCGTTACGTGTGACTGGCTATCTGAAGGCCCCAATTTGGCCAACCCAAAATCTGATATTTTGGCTGTGTAAGACTACAATACAAAATTAGGAAAACTTCTGAATAAAAAAGCTACATGGGACAGACACGAATAAAATATAAACACAAGTAACTCACAGAAAAACTCACCCCGTCGAGCAGTATGTTTGAGGCTTTAAAATCTCGGTAGATGACTTGCGTGTCAGATGTATGCAAGAAGGCAAGTCCCTTTGCTGCTCCTATAGCAATCTTAATACGTATGTCCCATGGAAGAGGTTGAACAGCTGAGCCTCCTGAACCCCATTAGAAAAGTTGTCATGTAAAAACACAGTATAATGTTAGAAGAGAACAAGCATGCCATATCTGGAAACAGCAGAAGAGAAGTAATGCGTGAGCTCTTACTTCCAAATAGATGGTTCTCTAAACTTCCTTTTTGCATAAATTCATAAACAAGGAGGAGTTCCTTCTCCTCCCAGCAATATCCTACCAACCTCACGAGGTTAGGATGATAAAGTCTCCCCAAGAAATTAACCTCCGACTACAGCAGTAAACCAACAATTACACCAATAGTAAGTAGTGAATCAGAAAACTTCTATATCGATATGTATATGCTAGCAATCTTGTGTGACCTTCACTGGCACCAAAATAAGAAACAGAAAACGAGAACACAACTCTATTCAATTATATTTGAGATTCAGAATGAAATATGTCTAATATTCTAATGTTGCTCAATAGCTCAAATCATCTATCCAGGGTTGAATCACCTGCCACTCTTCAAAGCCTTGCCAGCTCTCGCTATTCAATTTTTTAACAGCGATTACAGTACCACTTCCAGTCTTCCCAGGGGGCTTCTCTTCAAGCCAACCTTTAAAGACTTTACCAAAACCTCCCTCTCCAAGCACAGTATCAGATCTGAAATTCCTGGTGGCAGACTTCAGTTCTGCAAACGAGAATATTTTCAAGTTCGGTGTGGGCAAGATCTGCCCATTTGGATAGACCTCAACATTGCTTCCACCCGAAAATTGGCTGTTCACTGAAAAGTTGCTAGTCCCAGAAGAAGTTGAATTGCTGGGTTTGGAAGAAGTTAAATTGCTGCTGGTGTGAGTTGTCCCTACAGCCATGACAGAACTAAAGTTAAATTCTACACACATATATTGGAACCAAAGCAAGAATATAGCTCCTGATCAGTGATAAATCAAAAAGACAGTTAAACAAAAATATCACAAAAGAGATTACCAAGAGCAGAAAAATAACAGTCAGTACTAATCAAAAAGAGAGTCAAACCAAAATATCACAAAAGAGATTACCAAGAGCAGAGAGTAACAGTCAGTCCTATCCAAGTGAGCAATCGAAACAGAATGCGGAAGCAAAAGCAAAGGTAAAACATCAACAAAGATTTTTCACAAGGCTTCCATACGGTTGAGCAGTAAGTACATATAATTTGGGGTTAGAAGGAATCTAGTGGAAAATTGGAAGAAGAAAGAACAGATGAAATCTATAGATTCATGGATATAGAAGATTAACAATTGGGCAGCAGCTCACAAGTCCATAGTTTCGCAGCAATCTACCTATGCAAGAAAAAGAGGAAAATAGCTCAAAACTCCAACCTTTCTTGGTGGTGAGTGGACTTTGAGCTTGTTAGATATATATAAAAAAAATCCTTGCAACATCGAAGAAATGAAAAACTGAACAAATAGGAACGGGGCCATAGTAGAAAACCAAATGTCTGTGTGAGTAGGAAGGAGTGAAGTATATGGTTTACCTGAGGACAGATAATCATTGGAGGATGGTGAAGGACTACAAGCAGAAGAACCCCAACATATCCCCATCTCAAGAAATGCGCCGTGTACAATCCAGACAGGTGGTTTATCCAGTTATTCAAGGATCCAAAGACAGACAGCGGGAAGAATAGAACATTATGAAGTCTGATGTTATGGAAAAATGAGTAGAAATTGTAAAGTCTTCAAACTGGCTGGCTGCTGTTTCCGTTCTTCTTGGTCAAATTACTGAGACAACTGATGAATAAAAACTTTTTCTTCTTTTTTTTTTTTCTGTTGACTAGAACGAAGCTAAGTGTTTCTCCCTCCTTCTACTAACCATAAACCAGTCCATCTGTTGACGTTGAAAGAGTTTGAGGTTCTAGTTAAATGAACTTTGTCATTCAAAATGGATGGAAAATGAAAGTAAGAACAGAAAAGCTTGTCAAATCTTTTAGCTTATGCTCTGTCGTCATCCTATCCATGCCAATTACCAAAGAATAGACCACGGCCTTTTGGGTTGAAGGTCAATATAGTCATATAGAAGTGGTGGGTTGATAAATAACAGCAATGGCCTCTACCCGTGTCGCGCGCCTCAACTGCGACTCATTTGGTTCAGCCATTATCCAAAGAAATTATGTGGTGAGTCCAGGACAAAGAATTCAAACAATTTGATCATATAACAATGTCGTCGTTTTTTTTTTTTTTTTTTAAAA
>JANZLH020000427.1:5413852-5425727 GCA_026770325.2 Erythroxylum fimbriatum
GATATACCCTTATTAATTACATGTTAAAGTACCTTGAAAATATAATCTGTGTAATTAAGATGTGAGAGAAATTAAAGATTAATTTTGAAAGTAAAATTATAAACATGCATATAAAGTCAAGAATGACACTTATTTTGAATAACTAAAATGTATCTAAAACGACACTTATTATGAATCAGAGGGACTATATATTTCCTCTAGCATTCAGTTATTATTTTATACTAACAAATATGATAAGAGTCCCATGGATTTATAAACTTTTGTTTGTGGTTTTCAAAGATAATGTTGAAAATGCATCATGAAATCTTAATTCATATAAGGTTGCAAGAAAATGACACTTCTCAGTTCTCTCTTCGTTTTCCTTCCCTTCGTGATATTTACCAACAAAGTCTGTAGCTTCCTCCTCGACCATCATATACGAGTCAATCTTATTGTTACCCCATGCCTTCAAAGAGCTATTATCAAGCATGTCTTTGTTCTTTCCCTAGAATTTAATTCAACCAAAACTTTTTACATTTGTAATTCCATGTCCTCCTTAGTTACTAGGTCTAATGGGTTTCATCCAATCCAACAACTTGTTATAGCATCATTCTTACACGGACATGCACAGTATCTTACAATTGGAACAGGAAATGTTTCTGTAAAACCAAACACATCTGGAACTTGGCAAGTTCATTAGCAGCTGCCTGCATTAGATGGAGCTATAGAAGGCCTTTGCGATTGTCCTAACTGCTTTCTGCTTTTCAAATAACGATACTAATAGAAGATTTGACACCAGATAAAAGCTTCTGAACATAATGATTCAAATTCTTCCAACATCACAGCTCTCAATTGTTGTCTAATGCTACAAATGTTGGTCTGCTTTTCCTCCATCCATCGCCCTTTTTAGCTGCTTTGTCAACCTAAGAACTAGGATACGTTAAATCTGTACAAATGACATCCCTATGCTTTTACAGATACAATTAGGTGACGCTTGAATGGCTCCCTTCCAATTCACTCCCAGGAGCACCAACGCCAAACCCCACCGTTCATTCTATTGTTAACTAAAATCATATAAGATGACTAAAACAAGAAAAGGAGACAAATATCTCAATTATACTTAGAGCTGCAATGCTAAATCTGGCTGTGCTGAATCCACACGACTGTTAGAATTAGGTGAACCTGGAGACTGAAATCTCACATTCAGATCAGGCGGCAGTGTATCTGACTTCTGTTGTGGTGACAACCCTGATTCTGGCTTTGACTGAGATGTTAAGCCTTTCCAAGATGATCTCGATTGAGTTCTTGGCTTAGGAGCGTCGTTTGTCGCAGATTTTCCTAATACATTCTCTGAAGCTACAGCACCCAAATTTTCCGAAAGCTTTGCAATTTCTAAATTTGAGCTATTTGCTGTAGCTGCTGGGTGGACAAAGTTAGAATTAGTTGCAGAAACTGTGCCAATAAATGGTGAAGACTGATAGTTAAATCCAGGAGATATGGCTGCTGAACCAACTTGTTTTCCCATCTGGGCAGGAAGGTCAAGCCGATACGTTCCATTATATCCATTCATGCCAGGGTGAATCACGGAGTTCTGATGAATCTGAATGGGAGGTCTTGACCTGATCTCACCCACACTGCTGTTTAGCATATTTAACCCTGTATTCAAGTTTGTTCTTTCAATTGCTTCTCTTTCTTTGAAAGGTTCCGCTGTAGTAGAACCCAAGGATGAATTGGAGGCAGATGGCGGACAAGAGTTGTTTATATGTCCTTCCAAGTGTGAGTGCATTGAAGACAACATTTTATCAGAAAATTTTTCTTCTCTGGGTTTTCCAGAAATATTCTCTTCTCTCAATTCTGCCGTTTGCAGTGTATCTTCAAGACAAGAAAAGGGCTGCAAGGCTGAAGACTGGCCTGGACGGCTTGAAGAAGGAAGTAATGGCCTTTGAGGTGGTATGTCATTCTCTCCAACCCATCCAGGGCCATATTTAACACCAGGGGGAAGAGACCTTTCTATTCTTTTTGAAGCAATTCTCCAAGCAACAGGTCCAATGTTTGCAGCAAATCGAGCTAAACTTCTTGCATAACCATGCTCTGAGAGAAGCCCAACCTGGTTCAGTTGAAAGCACAAGTCAATCACCCAATCAAAGCAAAGGGCTACATGTGACAGCCCATAAATTGGTCAATGCAAATGCAAGGGCAGCTGTTGACTGTTCAACAGTGAGATGTAAAAGTTAAAACGTATAGCTTAGGTATATAAGGACTATCTCTTGTAGTCATTTTCAGTTTTCATAGGACATAAAACCATATCCTGTCTCCTATTATCTGCCAAGACTGAGGAACTGAACCCTGAATGGCATTGGATGGCCTCTTATTTCATGTCAAAACAAGTTGCATAGAGGAATTCCCATTAATGTGATACGTACAGCCATTAGCTGCTTCCTCTCTGCATCAAAAGTAGTCAAGACAGATGTCTCTCGTCCACCAGCTAATGGATTCTTATAGGTGTTACGTCTGTTATCATCAAGAGGGAATTGTTTCTTTCCAAACTTCAATGAACTACCCTTAGAACCTGAAAAAAGAAACCACCAATGCCTCAAGCTTCGTACTGAACTGAAATGTTTACAATTTTCAATTGTTTTAATCACGGACTAAGCAAACTAGAAATCAAAATTTCAAACCTGTAGCTTCATCATGCCTCTCAGACTTATTGTCGTCAATGCAAGAACTGGTAAATTGCACCAATGAAGCTGCTAATACAGACTTGTCTGAAAGTTGAGGGCCTTTTCTCAGATCATTAATGGAACAGATGCCACTGTCTCCTCCAGTAGCAAGAGTTGCATCTGAGGAAAATTCTGAGCCGGCACGGTCCAACGGAGGCCTACCCAATGGTTTTTTCAAATTCTTTATAGGAGGTCTACCTCTCCTCACTACTTTAGGTTCTGCTTCATTATCATCACTGTCCTGCCTCAAGTTTTCAAAGTTCTTTGTTGCCAGCTCCTGTATGGATCGAGCCTGAGAAGATTCAACCAAGTTTCAGAGAAAATGTCTTGTTGACAGTACAATTGTAGTTTCAAAGTTTAAATGCCAACAATACCTGGCGAAAATAAATGGTATCTGGGGCATTATACTGCATTGCATTCGAGCATATTAAGAACACATCTTTCTGCATGACAAGAGAGATGAACCTTCAGAGTAAGTCAAACAAAATTGAGCAAAGTCTCAAACATATAATTTTTGGAGGAAGATCAGAATAGTACATTGGCTAATACAGCTTCCAAGTGTGTCATGCAGTTCTTTTTAAAGATGCTAAAAGTAAAAGGCAGAGCATCACAAAAACATAGCTATATATAACATCAAAAATTAAACCTTTTTACGAGTTAGATTTGTTTCTATGTAATAATGATGACCTATAACATCCAAACTTCTAAGCCGAATGCATTGCGGTACTGGACTTTGGGAATGTTTATTTCTCTCAGCTGAACGCCATTATGCCAGTTAAATAAATTTTAGGGGCACGACTATGATCAAAACAATTGTACTCTTAATGCTATTCCCTTCCAGATTACTTGGACATCTAAGTACACGTTTTCATAGAAATCAAATGAAGAAGAGCCAGGATACAACTTATTTTACTAAAACTGAATCAGCATCAGATTAACTACGACATATAGAGTAAAGCACAAGTCCTTGGGTAAATGAGCACCAAAAACAACCATCAACGTTAATAAATGAAATAGAGAACAGTTAGCCAAACTACAACACGACCACAGAAAACCAACCTCAAAATGTTCCAGGTTGGCATAGACCCCACCAGAGAGTTTCTTCCTTACTGTCCCAAAATCCATGGGATTTTCAATAACCTCGTGATAATCAGGAAGCTGCATATTTAAGATGACATCAACGGAGAATTAAGTTAAGGAAACGCATATAAATGACTAGGACATTATTATAGTATCACGCAACAGGATTGGCAGCAAACCTCTTCCGGGTCCACTGGCTCAGAGAATACTCCATATGTGTCCTTCCTTCAATTAAATTCACCAAGGAAAAAAGATTGTAACTCATCCCAAAGAGAAAGTAAGTAACGTCAAACAACTCAAAAATAAAATCAGAGACGTTTGAAAAACGCACTTTTGAAGCCGATCGAGGATAAACAGTAGTAGCTTTTTATCAGGCAAAGGTGTTGAGGGTCCCGAATCTGCAAATAAGGTAAACACATATCAAACAAAAAAGTTCTTTAATTTGGCCTTTTCAAACAAATGGGTAACTGAGCTCGTTGGCTAACTACAAACCTTGGACATCGTTTGTGGGGTTTGTGGCAGAAGCAGACTTCTCTCCCTGAAAGTGTACAGACAAAAAAGAACAGAAGAGATTTAAGCAGAAAGAAGAACAACGATTGCTTTTTATCCTTAATGGCCGAGGACTAACACAAGCCAAGTCGACGTGAAAAGCCAAAGTGGCATGGAGTTCAAAGCGTCAAAAGGAGAGAACATACTTGCAACAGAAAAAAAAAGGGCAACTGAGATAATAACTGAAGAAAAGACAAATTTACACTTTTTATGAGATAGATATGACAGCCTAGAATCATTATTATTTCACCAAATAGAAGTCAGATTAAATTCCCAACTTCATCAATTGACAAACAAAAATTATATATTTAAAACGAGAAAAAAGTAAACCTTCAACCTTTTTTTTTCCCTCTCTTTTTTGGTCCAATGAGTTATTATTAGAGAGAACATTAAAAACTCAATTTCCAAAATGGAATTTTTTCGAAGAAGAAAAGACCAGACCGAGTCAACGGCTTCACTGAAATTGTAGAAATTCCAGTGTAGAGGCCCGAAATTCAAGGAAAGGCACGTTTAAACCAAAAAAGTTTCGCGCTTTTTCCATTTACAAAAACACTATCGACCCCCAACAACAAATTCTTGAACTTTTCACTCAATTCTAAGGAAAATTCCATAAAACAGCACTACCTTGTCAGTGGCAGGGAACCCAGATCCATCACCTATCGCATTGATTTTTCTCTTTTTATGATTAGAAGCCACGTTCTTGTCATCTTCGTCACTCGAATCCGACCCATTTGAGTTGAAAGAGGAAGAATTGGGGTCCGATTTTTGGGAAGAGGGCAGTTTGAGGACGAGCTTGAGCTTCTTCTCTCGGCGCTTTCCTCTCAATTCTGCATCATCGTCGTCGTCGTTGTGGTGGCTTAGAGAATCCGGTGAGGAAGGAGTGGGGTTCCGGCGGGTGGATCGACGGATAGGGGTGGGAGTGGCAGAGTTGTAAATATGAGGTGTGGAATTGGGAAAGTTTCGATTTTTTTGTTTAAGGTGTTGGGTTTGTTGATATTGTTGTTGTTCTTTAAGAGTGCGTTTTTGAAGATCCAAGAGAGAAGGCCTCCCTTTCTTCTTCTTCTTCCTCCTCTCCACTATCTTACCCATATTTTTTGGCCCCCCTCTCTCTCTCTCTCTCTCTCTCTCTGCTTCTGTCTCTCTCTCTCCCTAACTAACAAACAGGGTCTTATTTTTATTTTAGAAAATATTTTTACAAAAATATAGGTTTTTTGTCTTAATAATATTTGTATGACTTTTGAAGAAGGGTTGGCGAGGCATGAACTGCACGTGATACAGAAACCTATTCTACACGTGTCGGTAGCTGATTGGGATCACGCCTTCTTTTTTGTTCTCCACCAGTATAAGACGAACATGCGATACCATTTAAATGGGCTACGTGGCACGATTTGAAAGTGGTTTGACCTAACTGCTAAGGAGGTTATACGACTCTGTTTAGAGATGGGATTCTTCTCAAATTCTAATGTTGTCAGTCTTTAGCCATCACGAACTCAATGGGCCCTACTCCTAAACAATGGCTACTTTTGGCGCCATCAATTCTGATCTAGGCAGTAAAAGGTTTGCGAGTAATAGCAATAAGTTGGTCAAGTCCCAGATGGTGAGTGGTTGGTTCTTTCTGCTAATGATTTGTGAGGGCCAACAAAGCCCCTCGGCTTGGTGGAAAGAAGGATACTAGGTGGAAAAGTTGAGGACCGAAATCCTCCTTGCTAGGATCATCAGAGAACTTCCTGTTCGCTTCTAGGTTCTAGCTGGCAAACTTTTCCCCAATGCTTATAAGGAAGATCTTTCCCTGTATTCCGTTTCATTTCGGCTTCTGATGGCTGGACAACTGTGAACAATCTTTCATATTGCTTCTTTTATCTTTAATTTTTGAATGAACTCATCAGGATGCGAAGAGGTGAAATTCTCATTCTTTCATCCATTTTGTAAAACAATGCGGAATGATTTGAACACCGAAAGAAATGGTTATGACAACTTGGAGCTAATCCCGGAAAGGCAATTCTTTTGATAGAGAGAAGAGGACTATTATTGAATTTAACAGCTCTTGTTCTTGGGAGCATTTCGGAGCAATGAAGATGCAACCTAATGGTTCTCGAGATGCATGCACGTATCAGTAAACCAGTTAGACAGGCTGGGAGGAGTGTGTTTGATAATTTTACCAGTTGATCCATTGTTAATGAATCTGTCCAGTTGAAGAAGCCTGTTACAGATCAAAAGGTCACCATCCTAACCATTGATATAATAGAGTTGTGGAAGAGATCAATCGCTATAATTGTTTCTGGAAGCCCGTAAGTGATCATTTGTGAATAAATCAGGCCCTCTTGTTTAGAATTGGACACTTCTCTGCAGGCTAAATGATTAGGCCTCAACTTCAAAAGCCAACTGGATGAATGTGTTGAAGTAGAACTTTCCCTGAAAGAGGTTGTTGATACAGAGATGAAAAATACAGTAAAAAGACGAGGACGACTTGCTACCTCATTTATCCCGCTGAGATAGGATCCTTTTACGTTATATCTTCATTGACACGGACAGTTCTCTGGTAAAGCCCTGTCTTTCACTTTCAATTCATCGTTGTCAGATGTATTATGGAACGAGAAGTAGCGTTTGTCAGTCACACTAAAGAGAAAGGTTGAAGTCTCGTGAAGGAACGATGGAAAGAGCATGAAGTGCAGTGGAGCTGAATTGTTCCGGTCGCCTTAGTCAGAAAGTAAGTGGGCAGTCCGTTCAGGTTGGAAAGTTGTGAATATAATCAAGTTTGGTCTTTTTCACTTGCTCTCCTTTGTTGTCAACACTCGAGAGCAGCTGATGTAGCGTCTCTGTGTTATCGATTGATAATACAAATGATCTTTTCTTGTTACCGTACAAACCTTTAGCTAAGATATTGGCTCCCTAGATTCTATATATTTGGCAAACAGAACATTTTCTTATCCTAAAATTTTATGCCTGTCATAAATATTGATTTCTATAGTTAGATCTTAATTAAATTTCTTAATTGGTTGCAAACTTCAGCTATAAAGATAATAAAATTTTCAAGAACTTCAAACTTTTCTTTAAGCAAGAACACATATTCATAACGAGAATAATCATTATGTCTAAAAATATCTTGAATTACACAATGTAATTTTATAAGGCTTAAGTTTTTTAAAAAAACTTTATAAAGTCTACATATATTCGTATGTATGAGTTGATGGCGTATGCGGTGTTAAACAACGCCAAATGAGCCCTAAAAAGGTTAGTAAAATTTGGAGCAGTTTAGTGAATTTTATGTCTCAGCGACACCAATCAGGTTCAAAATGTGGGATGGGTTTCTAGGAAGATGGGTCTGGAATTTGAGATTATGGTCTGAATAAAAATTGTAGGCCTGTGTGTCTAGTTTCTGGAAGGTATTGTGCATTTGAAATGGATGAGTGGCTTGAGAGTTCTGCCATTTTTAGTAGCAGATGGTCTAGCTGGGCACTGAAATGGAAGCTGTTGTGCAAATGGGGAAATTTGGATGGATTGTGTTTGGATTATGGAAAAGAGACCAAAATGAAAGTTGTAGAGGAGATGATGACGACCAACTTTGTTTTGACCAGAAGTTGATTTGATTAGTGGATTTTTTTTTTTGAGATAACTGGAACGGACAGAAGGTGATATTTGGTGACAAAATGGAGCAGAACAAAGTATCAATTGATAGTTTTCAAAAAAATTATCAAACCCAAGTGATTGTTTTTGGAAAACAAACAAACCCAACAAAAAATTCTACCAAAAGAGATAAACTCACGCTTAAATTAAATATATCTTTTTTTATTTCAACCTTCTTCACAAAGGAACAAAGCTAGCTATTTATAGACGAGGAAGGCACATGGGTAGCCTCCTCATGTCCTAGTCGTGCATTATAAGCTATCAAAATAGATAATTAAATTCAATCACAACTAAACATTAACTCTATTTATGAAAACATAACTTAAATAGAAAATTAAAGGTCATCCCAAGCTAAAAGTCACAAAGTCAATAAGTCAACAATGTCATGTTCTTCAAGAGTTATTGGCCAACCTCCTTCTTGATGTTATGGGCTTTCTTTGGGCTTTGGTCACTCTTTATAAACACAAGCTTTGACTTCGCCAAAAGGCTTTAGTAAGGCTTGGAATTGTAGAAAATTGTTGAGTCCAAATTCCTCTTCTCCAAATGTTATAGCTGTGGGTTATGGAGGCTCTCCTAGGCCCATTGCTTCCATGTCTTCCATTGCTTGCTTGGATGGTCCTCCATCATCCTCTCCCTCTTGAGAGGCCGAGTCATTATCATTATTTAGACTTGGACTTGTGTCTTCCTTATATAGTTTCAAATCACTCACATTAAAAGTGTTGGAAATGTTATAGGGACTTGGCAACTCAATTTTGTAGGCATTACTATTGAATTTCTTCAACACTTTGAAGGGTCTATCAGCCTTGACATCCAACTTTGTCCTCCTTGCTTTTAGGAACCTATCTTTTCTCAAGTACACCCATACAAGATCTCCTTCCTTGAACTCAGCCACCTTCTTAAGCTTGTCTTGCCTTTTGTATGCTGCATTGTGCTTCCTAATGTTTTCCTTGACCAACTTATGGATTCTCACGATCTCTAGCTCTTATCTCGGTTTTGACACTCACTATTGGGTTATTTTGACACAATTGGGCTTAAGCTGATTGGTGTTAAAGGGTTGTTGTCATATACACTCAAATGGGGACATGTTTGTGGTTTTTTTTGGAACAATTATATGCAAACACTGCGTGAGGCAAAAGTGCATCCCATTTTTTGGTTTTTCCCCTCAGAAGGCTTCTCAAAATTCCCCCCAAAGACCTATTAACAACCTCAGTTTGCCCATCGGTTTGTGGATGGAAGGAAGTACTAAATTTTAATTGTGTTCCCAATCTCCCCCACAAACCTCTCCAAAAATGACTCAAGAATTTGATATCTCTATCACTCACAATACTTCTTGGAATCCCATGTAGTTTCACAATATTAGAAAAATAAAGATCGATTACGTGTTATATATCATTAGTTTTTGAGCAAGGAATGAAATGAGTCATCCTATAGGCGTGCTTGTGAGGTATCACGGCTCCGGGCACAAAAATTGATCTCATGTTGGATGCTTCTCAATGGAGGAAGGCCCTTAGGCAAAGTTTTGGGAAATACCCATAAGAACTCCTCAATTAAGCTTTCCATCTCCTTAGGCAACACTACCGTTGATTTGTCTTCATCTTCCACATCTAATAGCACATAAGATGGCAATTCCTCTGCAATGGCTTTCTTCTCGTCCATGGATAAAGCAATTTCGCTTACATTCTCCCCTTTGAACTTCAACTTCATCGGTGTAAGCAAAAATTTCTTCCCTTCATGCCTCAAGGAATAAGTGTTTGCTCTCCTTTGATGGCTCACATTTCTGTCATACAACTATGGCCTCCCAAGTAGCAGATGACAAGCGGACATGGGCATAACATGGCACCATACTTCATCACCATATTTGTCAATTGTGAAAGGAACTAAACACCTCTTAGTTACCTTATTTTCGTGATTTTCATTGAGCCGTGTGAGCTTGTACGGATTGGGAATTGGTTTGGCTTTGAGCTTAAGCTTGTCCACCATTTTGGTTAAGGCCACGTTCTCACAAGCTCCACTATCTATCAACATATGACACATTTTCCTACTAGTAATACACCTTATGTGGAAAAGTGATCTTCTATTCTAATCTTCTCCTCTATTTTCGCTTTTCAAAAGCCTACGTAACACAAGCATTTCGGCACTCATATTTTCTCCACTAGCCCCAATTGTCTCATCACTCTCATGCTTCTCTTCTTCATTAGCACCATAAAACATCTCAGCCTCAAATTCAACTTCATCAATCTCCTTCATTTCCCTAATGGTCATCATCTTTCTATTTGGACACTAGGACTGAAATTGGTTATAGCCTTGGCATTTAAAACACCTAAGCTTGGTTTTTGGAGATTGTTGGTTCGGTTTTAGCATGATTTTGTGGGTATAAGTTGTAGTGTTTGGCCTTTGGTTCGATGGAGGTGAGTAGGGTGGTTTGGTGATGTAGTGTTCGGTTTGGTGGAATTTGATGGTGTGGTGTATGGAGTTTGTATTTTTGATGGTGGGGTAGAAAATTTTGGTATTGGCCGTGGGGTTTGAGATGACTTCAAGCTTGTTTCACTTCTCATTGCAAGCCTTTTCAATTCACCAAAAGTTTCATACGGGTAAAAGCTCACCATATTTCTGATTTCAACTTTAAGCCCTTTGTGAAAATGGGTACAAACTAATTCTTCGCTTTCTCCAAGATCACATTTGAGTAAAAAATGTTCAAATTCACCAATATATTCTTCAATGCTTCTACTACCTTGTGTAAGAGACATCATTTGGGCAAACAAATTTTTCCTATATTGAGGCGGCATGAATGCATCTTTAAACTCGACTTTCATCCTTTCCTAAGTGTTAATTCGTTGCCTCCCTTCTCTCACTCTTCTTTCTTGAAGATTGTCCCACCATAAAGCCGCATGCCCCCTAAATTTGAGAGCCACAATCTTTACTTTCTTATCATCCTCAACATCTCTTAATTCAAAAGCTCTTTCTATGCTATATAGCCAATCTTGGTAAGCATTGAGATCTAGCTTTCCATGAAACTCAGAAATGTCTAATTTGAAATTAAAAATCACTTTGAGACCTCTCTTACATAAACCTTTCTTGAACATACCTTCCTCTACGTGGGTCAATTTTGCCCCCTCTCCCTCTTGGAGCTGTCAGTCCTCCCATAATGTAAGAGGCACCATCATCTTTATATGGCTCATCTTCTCCAAAGGTAGTGCCATCATCAAAAGTTTGATGGGGATCCCAATTAATTGGGACTCCGAGGATGTATGGAGTGCTTGGGGATGGTTAGAATGTTTCAAAGGCTTTGTCTTTGGCTTTCATGGCGGCTATTTCAAGGCGGAGTGCCTCAATTTGAGCGACCATCTCTTCTTGTGTGAGTTGTGACTTGGTTTGATTAGATTCAGACATGGCTTATGTGAGATGAACCTAAATCTGATACCAAAATGATGGTGTATGTGGTGTCAAACAACGCAAAATGGGCCCTAGAAAGGTTTAGTAAAGTTTGGAGCAGTTTGGTGAATTTTATATCTCGGCGACACTAAACAGGTTTTGACTATGAGACGGGATTCTAGGAAGATGGGTCTGGAATTTGAGGTTATAGTCTTAATGAAAGTTATAGTTTTGTGTGTCTAGTTTTTGGAAAGGTATGGTGCGTTTGAAGCAAATGAGTGGTTTTGAGAGTTATGCCATTTTTAGTGGCAGATGGTCTGGCTGGGTGCTGAAATGGAAGTTATTGTGGGAATGGGGAAATTTGGATGGATTGCATCTAGATTCTGGAAAAGAGATCAAAATGAAAGTTGTAGAGGAGATGATGAAGAACAACTTTGTTTTGACCAGAAGTTGATTTGGTGTTGGACCCCGAACCTTTTTCTTGGAAATTAGAATGTATTAGATGAAATTGATGAATTGTGATGATTGATCTGAAATATTGTAGTGCCTAT
>JANZLH020000427.1:5438998-5449369 GCA_026770325.2 Erythroxylum fimbriatum
GTTTTGCCTCCTGGATATAACCTTTATAGTTTGAAATATTCTTGAACGTAGTCTAATGCTTTCTCCTTCCTTGACTTTCTTTTAATAGCCTTACAAATAATAAGATTAAAAAATATGTTCAACTAGTCCTTACGTTCTTCAATCATCTTTATAGTGGTAATACTAGACTTTTCTATAATTATATCTCGAAAATTTCTAGCCAAAAACTTGGCAATGTAATGATCCAAAATTTTGTTAACTTGCTTAAAAAGCCTATAAAAATATAAGATGAGCTTAAGAAAGCTTAAGTTCATTTCTCTTTTAAACTCTTTTCTTTATAGGTTACTATTCACTCCCAACTTTCGACACTTATACCTTCACCATTCAACCACCAGTTCGACAATCTAGGGCTCTATAAGAAGCTCTCAAGATGCTCTACCAAAACCCTAAACTTAGTTCATAAAAAACAAACCAGATTTGGAGGAATTACGACTAAAAATTTTGATTCATTTAGGTAAGTACCGATCTTCTATTTCTAGTCATTTCTGGGAAAAACTAACACCAACATAGTGTCTAATAGCCCTAGAAATATAGGAAAGGAAAGGAACTCAACAACAATCGACACATTTTACTAGTGAACGAAAATGAGTTACCTTTAAGCTTCAATTCTTCAATTCTCGCAAACCAGAAAGAGTTTTGATGTAACACCAATGCCATCGGATTCCTGGAGGTGAGCTTGTCATTTTTGGGTGGGTGGTGAAGATCGTCACCTCTCCAGTAGCCCATACTTCGATGATGATGACAAGTTTCCAACTAGCCTAGAAATGACTTAAAATAATTTTAGAACTTTTCAAATATTATGTGGATTAATTTTCATAAAAGCAACACATTGGATTAATTTTCATAAAAGCAACATATTGAAATTCTTCATATTTTGTGAGATAAAAAATTGGAAAGAGTTATATTCTTATAGAAATGCATGAAATTGATTAAATTGAGTCGTTGTTGATTAGAATTGAGACTATCTTGATGTATTGAGTATAAATGAGGGTGTTCGAGTTAGAAATTGGTATACCTGAATTATGAATTGGATTTATTATCAATTTTGCTATGTAAATGTGGACTCAATTAGGCATGGACATGTAGTTTGGAGGCCCAAATTGAGTTGTAGGTACTGGTGGATATAGAAGTGTATTTTCATTGTAGGAATGACTCTTCTTTCAGAAAGGAGATGTTCGTTTTATAGGGAAAACTCTCCCGAATTTTTAGGAGGCTTCTCGTAAAAACGCGACATCGTCGTTTTTGAATAGAAAATAGAACTCCTTGATATTGAGTCATGGTCTTATTCTCGAGGTATCTAAAGTTAGATTGGGTTTTAAATCCTAATGATCATTTATACTTTTCTTTCTATAGATCAATCAGGAGCAGAACCTTCCACTTTGAGATACTAGGTTCGACGTGAAATAATGCATTATACTTGAGAATAAATATTCATGGTTATGAGCATGTATTAGAATTCATGATCATATTCATCAAGGAAATCATCATCCTATCTTATGCATACATGATACCCATACATATGAATTGACAAATGTACACTGCCATGTTATGCTTCTCTTGATATGTGATAATGTGGAGGATCATTATGATATGAGCTACTTGGTGGGCGTCACTAGGCTATGTGCACAGTGAGTCAGTTGGTCAATTATGGATTTGGTTAGTAGTTGATCCATTGATGGATCCATTGATTAAGATAGGACACAGTTGGGACGGTTCGATGAAGGTTGTTCTCTAATGCCAACTGGTATATGATACATGATATGATAGTGTAATTGCGGCAATTCAATTGAGGTTGCTTTCAGACGACAATCATGTCATAGTGAATTTGTAGCGGTTTAATTGAGGTGGCTCTCGGACGACAGTCCACTACATTTGAACCAAGTGACTTGCGTGGAACGAGAGAGCCCCTATGACTCTATAGTCTATGGGTAAGGAGCATGTCATAGGGTTGTGATTGTGATGATTATGTGACATGATATTGATATGGGAAATGCATGCATGCTTATCAACAAAATCACTATATTGTGAAATTGCATTTATGGATGTAATATATTATAAATATATACATATATGTATCATTTGAAACCCTTAGGAGTGTATAACATAACCATAGTATTAATTTACTAAGCAAAGTCTAACTCCCCTCAACTATTTTTTTTCCAAATCTCTTCTAATAAAGTTCTTTGCTGATATTTTTCCTCTCCAATGATTCGATGTATGTTTGTTAGTGACCTTTGACTCTAGAGCCGAAGTAATCTTATATTTGTTTAATTTCCTTTGTATTAACTACTTCAACGTTGTAGCAAGTCGTGAATTGGAAATTGATTTGATTGTTAAAAATATGAGTTTGATCACTTTGGAATCTTATTTTTATTATGGATATAAGGATTTGAAGACATTTTAGGCTTGCTAAGGGTTTAGTAAACCTTGAGTTCATTGTTCCTTCAACATTGGTCACGGTTCAAGGTTGAGGTCGTTATACTCAGACATATATTAATTTTGAAACATTTGTCTTTACTATCATAGGCTACGTACAATTTTCACTTGCATCCTCAATTGCATCCAACTATAATCCATTTATATTCACTTTTTTTCCTGTGGATTTTAAACCTTATTATTATTGAATAATCCAACTATAATCCATTTACATTCACTTTTTTTCCACTGGACTTTATACCTTGTTATTATTGAATAATCAATAACATACCTTTGTCAAACTCCAACTCCATGCCTATTGTATAAATATGGCATACCACCATTTAGCTTATGTCTAGCATCTGTGTTAAGCCTTTTAATTGGCTCCCTAAGCTCTCCTCACTGTCACTAAATTAATGACCATCTAGAATTGAAATATCAAATATATTACATAATCCTCAATTTTATTATCTTCTTAAATTTTAGCTTCATTTACACCCTTAACTTCAACTTCATTATCACCTTCAACTTCATTTACATAAGTGCCCACATCCCTATTATTACTACTCCCTTTTTCAATTATATCATGCACTCCTTGTGCCCATATCTCTATTATTACTACTCTCTTTTTCAACGATATCTACATTAACTTCAATATCATGCCAACATGTCTAATCCCCACCATTACCTGTTATAGCCAAATTTTTAGAACTATAAAAATGTCAAAGATTACGTGTAATATACACTTCACCTGATACCACTTTCTTAGATTCAACGAGTCTTTATTGGAACTCTTCTTTTATAGTTTATACGCACGATGTTATTTTTGTTATTTTTATTAGAATGTAAGTTGAGAAAACGGCCTTTTATATACATTATCTTATTTTTGTTAGAACGTATAATGTATGGGCAAGATAAATAATACGTAACTTAGAAAAATGAATGTGTATCTTCTGAAACGGAGAATCATATAATCATTAACAATCTCATCTGAATCTTCAGGATTGTAGAAAGTCTTCAGATGTTATCAGTTATGCTGGACCCCGTTCTCGGATCCCAGCTATCCGAAAACGAAATCGGAAGAAAACGCTAGCGGGCCTCTAAAGGATTATCTCAACAAATCCTTAACGAATCCACTTTGATTTACTTATGAAAAAGAGCACAACGAGGGCTAAAACTTTTATTAAAAACCACTACATAAGAACTTATTTCGAAAACGGACGAAAACACTATATACCAATTAATGGGGAGGTGGTACCTGGACCTGAAGTTGGTGGGTCGTTCCACCCAGGTCTATGGGCCTGAAGATTGGCTCAATGGTGAGAGGCGTGTTGTTAAACAATAACAAAACCTTGAGGTCATGGGTTCGAGTCGTGGACTCACCCTTGACCAAAGAGGACAATACCAATTAATGGGGAGGTGGTACCTGGACCTGAAGTTGGTGGGTCGTTCCACCCGGGTCTATGGGCCTGAAGTTGGTGGGCTATTCCACCCGGACCCAACAATTTCTCCCTCGGTGATCCACCCTTATGTGTTCCTGTTTGAATATTGCCACGACACAAGGGGCTCTCCTAACTCTAAGTTGACCAATATGTCTTCATTATCAAGGCCATAAAAGTATCTCCACCACCGCTGTTTGATAGCATCGGCCTCTGTGAGTACCTGTCCTGCTTCGTCGCGGATACAGCAACTACGATTGAAATCTCCCGTCTCACGTGCCCTGTCTCGTGCTAACTTGAAAATTCTTTAAGCTCCTTTGGTTGTATCCAACTCCCTGTACATATCCTCGTAAGCTTCTCCTTTAGCCACTGCGATAGTCTTCTTCGCTCTTTATTTTGCCAGTCTATATGGAACTCTGTTTGTTACACGCTCTTCCTCGGTAGCACTTTCCAACAAATCTTTAAAAGCTCGCTTCTTTAGCTTGACCGTCCCTTGGACCTCTTCTGACCACCACCAAGATTGCATTCGTCCTCCTCACTGTCTTTTATAAACCCCTAGGAGGTTTGTGGCGGTCTCTTTAATCAAGGGGGCTACTCCCTGCCACATCTAATTGGCATCCCCACTCACCGCCCAAAGTGTATTATTCCTAACTTGAGTTTTAAAAAGTTCCACCATATCCCCGTGCAGTTGCCACCACCTGATTTTGCTGAATCGTTCGATAAATCGTTGTGACCTCCAGCCCTTAATTTGGAGTTCCAGAACTAACAATTTGTGTTAGGTTGATAGGCATGCGGCCGAAAGCACTTTCCAATCCTTACACCACGATCTGACTCTTGTCTTAATAAGGATATAATCAATTTGTGTCTTAGTTGTACTGGCCCTTAACTAATAATATATATATATATATATATATATATAACATTTAAAAAATTTCTGCATAGTGCGCGTAGGGAGTACGCAAGGTCCTTTTTGGACTTTTTCATTTTTTATTTGATATTATAATTGTTTTAATCTTATTGTGGCATAAACATGATTGTTTGTTGACAATAGTAAATGCTTATTTTTACCTGTCGTAGAATTGAGCATGTGAAACTATTTATGATGAGGAATTTTTAAATACTAATGTATGTTTAAAATTGTGTTTTTCTCTAAAATAATGTTAGGATCCATACGGGTAATTAATTACCCTATCGATAATTACTACTTAGTAGGATGCTTAATATGGTGAAGAAATTTTTTTAAAATATTACGAACTGCACAATTTTTCTATCCTTTCGATAGTATATTGATGATTTGGTTGTAATATTTAATAAATTGTTCTTACCTATGAATGAGTTCTATATTTGTTTAGGGACCCTAGCATAAATGATATAATTAATTTTGAGAAAACGAGCACGAATTGCATGATTATACTTTAACATGCATATCATGGTTATTGCTTTTAGTTCTCATTCAGTTTTAAGCAATGCAAGAGTCTCTGTTATCTTGATGTTGAATGTAACAAACCATAAGCAGTAGGTTGAATGTCTCATGATGAATTTGACTATTATGCGAATGGACTTGGCCTTGAGAATTGATCCACCACCTAAACCTACTGATGATGCTACTAAGAAGGAAAGGAAATCCTATGAGGAGTGGAAATACTCTAACTGATGTTGTTTGATGATTATGAGGTATAACATGAATAAGTCCATTCGTGATAGTGTTCCCGAGGCTGATATTGCAAAGGATTTTCTTACTGCCATTAAGAAGAAATGCATGTCGTTCTCAAAGAATGAGAAGAATGAGTACATAAACATACTTCATCACACCATTTATGATGGTGCAAGTAACATTAGGACTCACATCGACAAGCTCATGGATTGTTACTATAAGCTTAAGGCTATGTATATGGACCTTCGTAAGGATTACATGGTATGGTTTATAATGGGGACTCTTCCTTCTAAATTTGATTCGATCATATCAAGTTATAATGCTCAGAAAGAGCAATGGATTGTTGAGCAGATGGCTGCTATTCTTTCCAAGGAAGAGGATGCCATGAAAAAGGGAAGGGTAAGAAGCATCTCCATGATGACAAACCACAACAATTCTCAAAAGAGAAAGTTCACTTCTAATAGCTCAAGTGACCAAAAGTCTTTCAAGAAAAAAGTTGTTAGTCCTAAAGGAAATGGACAGGCGGGCTCATCTTCTGTTAGTCAGAAAAATAAGTTTTTGAAAGGTAAGTGCAACTTTTGTCAGAATTTTGGGCACAAGAAAGCTGATTGGCGAAAACTCAAAGCTCACTTAGAGAAGAAAGGTAATTGTCTTGTGATGGTTTGTTTAGAGTCCAATGTTATTGATGTGCCTAGAGATAGGCAGAGAATCAAGGTTTTCATTCCCAATTGGGCAAAAAGCACCCCGTCATCTAGATTTTCCAAATTTAGGCAAAGAAGAGGAGGAGTTGCCCCGTCTAGTTCTTATTTCGATTTCTTTCTCTTCTAGCATGATTATCATAGATTGTTTGGTTGCTGGGGAAGTTAATGATATTATGAGTGGCTAAAACATTTTTTAGGGTTTGTTGTTTGAACTATTTGTGAACCTTTAGTTGTTGATTCAATAATCTAAATATTTGTGTTATTTATTGAGCTTAAACCCTGTAACAAATCGAGCGAGTGAGCTTGGTAATTTGTGATAAATGTACAACAAGAGTTGGCGTGTAATAGACTTATAAGTAACAATTTATTGATTTATTAGGAAGATATTTCAATAGATTGATATACTACATGTAGGATAGTTTCATATGTAGTTGAATGTTTAGGAAATGCATTATATATCGAGAGTCATATAATGCTAAATAGGTTAGTTTGAGTCCTTGCATTTATAGTGGAATTGAAACTTTGGATTTGTGGATATTTTTCTTATTATCATACAAGACAACATCTCCATTACAAGGACAAACAGATAAAGTGATTGTGGATCCCATCGTCTTAGTCCTTTAACACCCTTGAAATATAATATAGTTTCTTATTCACCAAAATAGCATATGATGCGGTAGTGAAACACTCCTCAATCCATCCTCTGAATCTTATTAAGAAGCCAACAACTTTAATTGCTTTGGTTATGAAGCTCTAGCTTGTTGAGTCATATGCTTTAGCAAGATCAATTGTCATATTACAACTCTTGATTGCCTTGTTAGAATTATATCCTTTGACTAGCTCCTGACATAGCATGATGCTATTCCCAATTGATCTACCCTTTACAAACGTCATTTTGAGCTAAGTCAATGACTTTTCTTAAACAATTTCTCATCTTGTTGCTAAGATTTTAGAAATGATCTTACATATAACATTGCAATATGAGATAAGTCTACATTTAAATGGCTTATACTTGCATTACTTTGATTTGGAATTAGAAAAATATAATTCTAATTCCACTACTTCAGGATTTTGCCCTTTTAGAAAAATTCCAATACTGCCTTTGTTATGCTATCTCCAATAATATCCCAAGTATGCTAGAAGAACCTTCCATTAAATCCATCAAGTCTTGGGGCTTTATCTAGGTGGATGGAAAACAAGGTAGTTTTAATTTCATCTCTTGTAATCTTCTTAGTCAGCTTTTGTTTACCCTAGTTTGAGATGGTTTTGATAAGTCTAATGGTATCTTCTATGTAGTTTGGGTTGAACCAAGTTGTTTCTTGAAAAATTAAAAAGAATCCACCTTCATTTTCTCTTGTTCCGATTGGCTTGGATAGAGTTTAGATAATATTTTGTGCATCTCTCCCCATCTTTAAGTTGTACCATTCTAGATTTATGCCTCAACTGTGAGTTTGTGCATTCTAGTGCTTCATTGTACTTTTTGATCAAGTCTACTTCCTTATTTTCATTGTTTTATCCCCAGGGTCTTCCATGACCTTTTTATGGCACTCCATTAGATCATTCAAAGCTAACTACTTTTCCCTTATCATTGGATCATTATAACTTCCTATTATTCTTTTAAGTTGTTCTTGAAGACAACAGTAGTCTTAGGAGCCTTGTATACTGCATTTAATCCCTTTTTGTACTACTTCTGAATGAGGCCATTACCGTCACTTCTTTCATATTACATCTAATCCATATTGGGTTGTGATATGAAGTAATATGTTCTCCAAAAGTAATTGAGTCGAGGGGAAACGTCTATAATCATTGTGCATTCACTAAACTTCTATTAAGCTTTTTCATTAAGAACCATTTCCCTTCCTGCTTATTCCCTTCCTGCTTTTTCATTAAAAAACGATTCCTTTTTTAGTAAAATGTCAATTAAGGCTTTTTCCGGACCTTCACTACACTAGCCATATTGAATATAAATATGCAACACTACACCAGCCATGTTGAATATAAATATGCAACTAGGAAACCAAGACAAGACCCCAAACCCTTCGAAAGAACACTTTCCCCTTTTAAATGCATCTAATAACCTTAACCTTAACCTTAACCACTCGGCACCAAACAAACTCAAGCTCAACCAATGCCTGATATAACCTCAAGGAAGGCATTTTGGAGCTCCATTGTTGGTGACACAAACACATTTGGCAACTTAAGGTATGTTCAATCCAATATGGAGGAGCTTATCTCTCCTCCTTTAGGAGTACCCCAAATGGAAACAAAGAAGTGGTGCACATATGTGGTTATTTTCTAGCAAAGAGACTTGCTTATTTGATGGTATAAAAATGGGCTAACATTGCTTGGAAAAAATTTGGCTTAGAAAGTTTGTTGGTGAATCAGTATGAAATATTTGTTTTCAAATTTAACTTGGAGGAAGGAACTAAAAAAGTAATCAAAGCAAGACCTTGCCATATATAAGGACACCTTATTTTTGCCAAGAGATGGGTTTCATGTATTAAATTAGACAAGAGTATGCTAGAAACCATCATATTATGGGTGATATTAAAGTTTATTTATTTATGGAGGCCTAAAATTAATGACTAGAAACAAGTCTAGAAGCTAAAAGAAGAGAAGAAATCTTACCAAAGGGGGGTGACTGGGTCAGTTGAAAGCAATGAAAGAGTGACAAAGGCCCTCAAAAACAGATAAAAAAACACCTATACAATTAAAAGAACACAAGTGACACAATTACTAATAAGGGGAAGGAATATTGATGGAAGGAAAAGGGGAAGGCATATTTGAAAATTTAGAAGTTGTTACCCCAGTTAAGGAATAAGGTGAGACCTCTTATGCTATGCATGATGCTATAGGAAGCATACCCATGGAGTTAGGAAGAGATCCAAGAGGAAGAAACTTGTAAAAGGTAACAAAAAGATGCAAATATTAGTATAGAATATTAGAGGCCTTAATGCCCTGAATAAACAACTAGCTGTTAAGGATCATATTAACCTTAAGAGGCGTGATTTTGTTGGTTTAGTGGAAACCGAAAATAAAAAAGGAACAAACTGATAGATGCTTATGGCTTTTAAACAAGAATTTCAGCATCTTGACAAACCACAATAGCCATAACAATGGTACAATTGTTGTTAGCTTTAATCCTGACAAGGTAAAGTTAATCACTTAGTATTGTACTGAACAAATGATTCATGGTGAAATGTTAATGATTGAATCAAAAACTCCAATGGAAATATTAGTAGTGTATACTTTTAATTGTGTCTTTCATAAAGTCTATTTATGGGATGAAATAAGAAAGATCAATCATAGAATAAATTACCCTTGGACCATAGTGGGAGATTTCAACTGCATATAAATTACCCTTGGACCATAGTGGGAGATTTCAACTGCATACTAAATTAAAGTGAAGCAATGGGAGGAAAGAAATGGTCTATCTAGAACTGCAAAAATATTGGATCCTATTAGGTACAATCGATATTTAATTTGAACTAATTATAATTTCATTAAATTTTAATTGAAATTAAAATTTTATTTCAATTAAATTATTAAAATATTCAAAACTTATTATAAATAGGTTTAGAATCTAAGGAAGCCAATACTTTTTGTCTAACCTTCTCTATAACAGTTGTAGAGTTATCTGAAGTCAGTCTGTAGATATTGTTAAAAGTCATACATCTGTGCAATTATGATAGTTAAGATAAGTTAATTTGAAAATTGATTTGAAGGAAATGCCCAAAATAATATTAATTTTCCCGATAAGATACGAATTAAGATTTATGGTTTAGGTATTAATCATATAATAGATTTAAAGCAATTTTAGCACTTGAGAAATTAAATAAAAAAGTTTGTATTTATTTTACTATAGACATCCTTGATTCCTAATGTAAAAAAAAAACTCCAATTAAATGACAATAAACTATAGCGATTGGTTCATTGAACACATCTTGGAGTAAAAGATGACTAGAACTAACATCATTATTGGTTGGGTCGGTATTCTCCAGGGACCCAAGGGCCGATCGGTCGGCCCGTCAAAGATATTGAGCCCGGGCCCAATTCATACCCCTCCAATGCAGATCAGCCATCTGAGGGCACGCGCCGTTCAACAATAAATGCTCCGCCAAAT
>JANZLH020000427.1:5457461-5471566 GCA_026770325.2 Erythroxylum fimbriatum
ATTATTTTATTATTAATTATATAATAATATTATAATTAATTATTTAATATATTTTATTTTATTAAATTTTATGTGATTTATATTTAAAAATAATTTATTTATATTTTTATTTATATAGAAGTATATACAAACAATTAAAGAATAAATTTTTATATATTTTCTATTTTCATTAATAAAAATTTAATTAATTTTTTATGTTATTATTAATTATATACAATTTATTATTAATTATATAAAAATATTATTATTTGGGTAAGGAGAAATAATATATAATAATTATTAATTATATATAATTTTTATAGACGGTAATAAATGAGTCTGAAAAAAGGAGATTAAAGTTAGAAGGAATAATTAGTATTAAAAAAATATATTAAATAATATTTATTTATTAATTTACGTTCTAGCTTAAAACTTTTTCAAACAAAATTTTTTTATTTCTACTGTTTAAAATAAAAAGTAACTTAATACGAAAACTCGGCTTTCGTTTCATTCTGTTATAAAACCCTCGATTAATCGACGAAAGTGTGTTAAGTTCGCTCGGATTTCGTTACTAACCCCTCCGCCTAACAAAATACAGAAATAGTCGGAACAAACCACCTCAAAGACTACTAAGCTATACCCTTGCAAAGACTATTCGATCTGACGAATGGAAATCAAAGAAATCGATGAAACGAGCAGCAACCAAGACGCAGATGCAAATACTCCGATCCCAGCCCCCGATCCCAATCCCAAAACTACGAGAACGAAATCGCGGGAAGTGGACGTACATCTGTATCGGCAAGGGAAGGGCCCGATCGACGTCTTCAAGTCGTCGTTGGGAGGTTGGGACCAGGACCAGCTTGAGGTCCGAGGCATCCTCGAAAAGTACGGATTCAAATCAATCTTTGCTTTCAACCCCGGGTCTGGTCGGGGGGTACCCATCCGATTTAACCGGAGGGATGGAAGGTCCATGCTTGGATACAGAGATGGATCCATAATTTACATTGATGGAGAGCCACGGGTATTTCATTTGTATAGCTTCTCTTTTAATATTTCTTTTGTTGCTATTATAGCTTATGTCTGAATGCACTACTTTGAATTTTCATGTTGTTGAATTCTTAACTGGGTTGATTAGCTAAGTGATACGGGATTCGTTAGATTGGATGTTTTATATTCTGTTTATTGGTAGTCAATGGAGTCAATTAGAAAGTATCATCATTTATTTTGGCTTATTTTTCTACCTTATACCATTCTTTCCTAGTGTATTTACCTGTTTGGGTATAAAATTTTCTACCTAAAATGCTTACAATTATGGAGGAGGATTTACTTCGTAATAGTTCGATGTCCACTAAACTTATCTGTCATAATGCTGTAATGGTACAATGAGAGGACCATTGTGTTCTATCTTTGAGAGGTTGAGCAGTGATATTTTGAGCTCTGTAAAAGCTGTACAAGAGCCATTGAGGTGAGGTTCCTAATTTTAGCCATTTCTTGAGTTTCTTTGCGTTGATTTACCAAGGGAGATGGTAAATTCTTTGAAGTATCGTTATTGATTTACCAGATAAAGCAGGCTGCTATAGAGGTTCTGTAGGAGGGGAGGGATATTCTCTACTTACAGAATTAATGACTAGAACAAAATGACAAGAATGGGGTAAATTAGGAGTCCTTTCTCACAGTTTTACCCTGGAAATGCCATTTCATATAGGAAAGAGGAACTTATATATAATATGCTGTTTTTTGTTCCTCAGAACCTATCTTCCTTACCGATGGTTTTGGTATGTACACTTGAGGTAGATAACGCAGATAAATTTCTTTGAACAATCTGTATTTTGCCCATCTTTTCAGTGGCTTTTGATACCAGAACTATGTCTGGATTGAATGATCTCACTTCAAGAAAAGATTTATTTACTTGTTTGAATTGGGTAAACAAATATTGGAGCTTAGCATCCACTTTTATAACAATCCATGATGTTTGTTATTTTAATTTTCTCCACAATATTTGCTTATTTTATGTTTGTTTCAGCCTTATGTTTGTTTACCAAAATTTAAGTTGGGGAAAACAAAATCTTGAATTCTCTTTTTTGACATGCTTTATTATGTTGCTGTTGCCCTATATTTGTTATGGAATTGAGGTTTACAATGTGCAGAAGTTTAATATTCACAAGATTACTTGTAAACCTCTTACTGTTTCAATGCAAATTCTAAGAATCTAGTCTATCTCAGGCATGGGTTGTCTTTCAAGCTATTATCCTTTAATTTTTTTGGGAGTGATGACTCCCAGTTTGATGTTTCAGTTGACATGTTTTTTTTAATGTTGTGACATTGGCAGGATTCCTTGATCAAACCCGTGACCAAGATCATACTTGGGGTAGCAGTTATAACTCTTTTTTTGACATTTATGTTGAAAGAACCTCCAGAATGGATCAAGAGCACAAACATTTTTGCAACCTTTCCCCCATGGGTACTTGCTTGTGTAGTTATTGTTTTTACTCGCACGAGGAAGCGAACCCAGGACTTCTTAAAGAAGTACGGCTGGTAGTGCGTTTTGGGTGAGGAGACTCATCTTTTACCACTTAAAAGTTTTTCAACTACTTTCTGTTGATTATAATATATACTAGCTTTTTCTGTTTAGTTGAGTTTGATGTTTGACAAATCATGAATGAGTTAGTCATTGGTGGTAAAGGTTCATGTATTTGATTAATCATCCCCTTCACTTTAAGCCCCATAAATCCCTTTTTGTTGCAAAAGAGAAGACACTCGAGAATATAAATGATGGGCCTATATTTGAATACAAAGATCTGCTCGGTTTGAGACGCCAGTTGATATTTTTAAGTGCCTATTCAGCAACGATAAATTGTACTTTGCCATAATTTGAGGAGATAATACAAAAACGAGCTTGGCTAATCAATTATTGATTTATCTTAGACTTCTGTTAAACATATGAAAAATTATTTATTTGTCATGTGGTGGTTGAATCTATTTGCTTCGCCTATGATCTCTTAGCTAATTGATAATTTGGTAGTCTGCCATATGGAACGATGAGTTAACGTTTATTTGTTAAAAGTTGCCAGTATAGGCTCTTTCTCTAACATTTGGCACTCATTCTTGGCATGACATAGAATTTTGTGATCAAGTTGGCTGGTTCATACTTATATGGCCATTGAGTGATGATTACAAAGGGTTCTGTTGCTTGATGGATTGTGGGTGACTTATGACTGGTGTATACTAAATTTGTTTTCTGATTTTATGTTAGCTGTTTGTGATCAAAGGTTTGCTAATTGATGAATATTGTTATCAGGCTGGAGACATGTTAGCATGGTCTTTAAAAGCTTTAATTAGGACCTTGAAAAAAGGCGTGCTCTCAGAAAGAAAAGTCTATATCTTCAACTTCAAACACGCATGTAATTCCATTTCATATGTCGATTTACAAATTTTGCAGGAATTTTAATCACGATCTAAACTTCGATCTACTATCAATGAGATGTATATATTAATTATATGTTAACGAAGCCTTATGGAATCATCCGTAAACACACTAGTTTCAAAAGCCCACAAGATGTTCTAATTTGTTCTCCTTGCTAAGTCCTGTTAAGGCAATAGCACACGTCAAGTCACACTTGATTCAGCGCAGAAGGCGTTCGTTGAACGTTCACATACGCAATGAGCAAACTAAAATTGGGATTTAGAATTTCAACGCACAAAATACGGGGGCAATTACTCTGTTACTATTAAGTTGTTCCAACCTGTTTTATTAATTTTTATTCACATATTTATATAAGATTAATACTAATGTATGGATAAAAATTAATAACAATCTTAAAACAGGCGCACTGATAATACCAAAATATGGGAAGTGTGTAAAAAATCCATAAAACTGTACATAAATTTTGGTAGAGGATAGGAATAGTGATTTCACCCATCACATCACCGAAGCTGAAAATAACTAAAAATTGGTCTTCTCTGTAGAGGGTAGCTGTTCTCGTTTTCGTGTGCTACCTTATTCTCGAGACCTTCCATTCATCCATTAAACATTTAATGAATGGATGGATGATCTCAAGTACAGACTGACACACAGAAAAGGGAACAGGGGATTTGATCCCAACTACTCTAGGCCACTAACATTTACAAAATGTACAATGTTGTGTCAGTTCACACAGTCCATCCAAGCTAAACGTGCCGTTGTCAAAACTGTCAGCCCAATTGTCATTGATCCTCGCCCATCGTCGAGGCAGTCGCCGATTGTGCAGTGTCAATGTCAATCTTGCAAATTCTCCCAATCATGCACAACTCTATCCACGCCCAACCCAAATGTTACACATGATTTATCTGCTAGTTTATATCATACTGCCAATCAGTTAGTTGTAATTTACTGATAAAATAATTTAAATACATTTTTTTAATCTTGTATGTGTTTAAATGTTTATGATAAAGTTCATAAGATAATTATACATTACAAATGAAATTATAATTATGAGGTTCATATTACATTTATGTATTATTTCTAAATTGTTCCTATTCATTGTTCTATTAAGATTGGACATTAATAGAACGTAAAAAAGCTAGCACATGTTATGTTTTTCCTTATGAAAGAAGTTGTCAATCTCATAGACTAAAGTATGAAGATACTTAAACAAACGCGTGGGTGTTTATTAGAAAACAAGTTTATTGAATATACCCAATATGAGAAATCCATTTGGACCATTACTTGTATGTCCATGAAACTCTCATTGTGATGATTGTATAAGTAATCTTTTGACTTGAGGTCACCAAAGTTATCTAGTATAAAGATTGTTATGTTTTGATATTACTTATAACCTATTTAATCAAAGGTCATTTAGTCAGTAGTCATTGGATGTAGCATAAATTATATGAAAGTAAAATGTGATCAAGATAGGATTTATCACCCTAAAGTAATTAGGAATAATGTTCCATCTTTTTTGATTAATATTGATTCGAGAAACCCTTGTTCAAGATAGAGTGACGTTTTGTAAATAGTTTACAAATGTCATTAATTGAATCAGTAGCTAATGGCGAAGAACTAATACGATTGAACTCAAAATGGAATAGATATTAATTTCATGCTATATGTTTAATCAGAACATTATATGATGAAATGATTGAATTATACAAAAAAATTATGCACGGAAAGGTTAGTCAAAATCACTTTAACGTTACTAAATATTTGGGTGGTCATGATGTGTTACTAGACGCTAATTTTGATATATGATTATAAATTGTTTAATTAAGAAATTAAAGATAAATTAAAAGAAGTTTTAATTTGTATAATTCTAATTATAAACTAGAATTATAATTTATAATCATTGCCAACTTATTTGAGAACCTAATGGATATCACATATAGAACGAGTTGAAGAGAGCAATGATATTTTATCAAGTTGGACTTGATTGTAAAGTTTGAGAAACTTTATGATTAAATATAAGATATTTTGTAAATAAGGATCAATATGAAATATTGGATTTTATTCCAGCATAATTGGTATTTAATTAGAGTTATTTGTAATTCTAATTAAAGTTTAATTGAAATTCGAATTTAATTTCATTTAAATTACTAAATATTCAAAACCTATTATAAATAGACTTAAGCTCCAATGGAGCTAGCCCTTCTTGCTTTACCCTCTTTGTAAGAGTTAACTAAGGCCCTGTTTGGTTGGATGTTAATTAATGGAACGGAACGAAATGGAATGGAATGGAATAGAACGGAACGATTTATAATGGAATGGAATGTAATATAGTGAAAAGTTGTTTGGAAGGGATGGAACGGTTCATAATGTAATGTAGTGAAATATTGTTTGGAAGATAGATAGAATATAATAGAATGTATAATAAATGACTATTATACCCCTTAGATTAAAATGGTTGTTGCAGGAGATTTAACGATATGATTTTAAATTTGAAATCATTTCCAATTAAAAAGTCATAATTCTGACTTTTAATTTTTTCAATATAATTTCTATTCTAAAGTAATAAAGATTTTATAATTTTATAATTAATTATATGCAATTTATTATTAATTATATGAAAATATTATTATTAATTATTTAAATTTATTATAATAAATTTTATTTTATTCTATTATATGTGATATATATTTAAAAATATGTTATTTATATTTTTATTTATATAGAAATATATACAACTAAAACCATTATAATCAAAATTCATAACTCATTTGGTCAATTTAGATTTTTCCTGAAACACACTTTCAGGTCAACTTTTCATGATAAATCTGACAATGAAAATGGAATAATTTAAGAACACTTTCTTCTAGAAAATCGTTCTCCTATCTCTTATAAGTTTCTAGTTTAACAAAAAACATTCAATTTGGTTTAGTATTCCAAAAGTTATACTCCAAATAATTCGGACTATTCATACGCTAAAACAACATTCTATAATCAACTTTAATTCAAAATTTGGAATCCTAGAGATAGAATTAAAATTTGATTTCTTCAGACAATTTATAGTCCTATGTCTCTAGTTTATTCCAAATTAAAAATCATTCCATTCGGATAACTACAAAACATGATATTGTCAAAATACCGAAGCAAGTTTAATGAAAATACTCATTCATCAGTTTTCCAAAATTCCTCATCATTTTGGTCCCACATTTTTCATTCAATCTCTCCCAGTTGATTTCAGATGGTTACAATGTTTAGTGGAGGTGTAGAACAAGGTGTTTCGAATCTAATGGTTCAAGTCCTATGTCATTTGGAGGTCGGGAGAACAAGATATGGCCAAAAGATCAAAAGGTGTTCGAGTTCGCAACGGATCTCAAAAGTCACAATCGTGCAGTACTTTCTCTTCCAAAAATGCGACCATACTTCTTCCGAGCCTCTGCAAAATTTTCTTTTTCTTTCTTTTCTTTTTAATCAACTTCTCTAACTCATCTCAACCACATTTTCGACTACCATGCAACCCAACACATTCAAAAACATATCAAAAACAAGGAATTGACACTAAAGCATTCAGCAGAGAACTTTGTCTCTGTTCCTTGTCCATCACCGAATATTGAGTTGTCATTCTTATTGGTTGAAATTGAGTAACTCTTACTGCTTGGAAGAATAGTTGAATCAAGTAAGTGTTTTATGTTGATGTTTTTACGGTGTAAATATATACATGCATGAGGAGTTTAAAAGAAGTGTAGTTTCGGTGATGAATAAACTGGATGATGGATTTGTGAAATAAGAGTTATTTAAAAACTGTATGAAATAGATTCTAGTTTGAGATTTGTGAAAGTTTACGTAAGTTGAAGTAGAAATATATGTACTCTGTTCTGGTTCTGAGAAATACGAATATGGATATAAGTTGATGTACTGTTCATGCATGAATATGTAAAGTGTTAACATAAATGAATTTGAATGAGTTTAGAACTAATTCAAAATCATGCATGAGGTGTTAAGGTGATGTAGTGTTATGGGAAAAGCATTAAAATGGAAAGTTTATGATGAAATGAAGTTGTTGATGAAAAATGAGAAATGCAGAAAAAATGATAAGTGCAGGAATTTGTGAATATCCGTATATGTAATCTTGAATTTTGATCTGTTGTGGATGATTTTTAACTGTAATAGGAGTTAAATGAAGTGAAAGTGTAGATAAAAGTGAAAAGATATGCATCAAATGAAAGTATAAGAAAATGGAAAATTACAATAGAGAGAGGAAGTAAAAATGAAGTTTCGGATTTTTGAAATTTGGAGTGTAAGTTTGAATTTGATTTGTTTAGAGATTGTATTGGGTATAGATAAGCATAATAGATTATTTTGAAGTGATTAAGTTGGAAAAGGAATGAGAAATCTGGAAACAAAAAAAGGAAGAAGAAGAAGAAAGAGCACGGTCGCGACTTCGCAAGTTTTTGGTCTGCACGATCGCGACTTTCAATTGTTTTTTCTAGAAGAGTTTATTCTGAACATCCTTCAATCTTTTTGTTATAACTTCTTCATCCGATATCCAAATGACTTGATTCTTGAAACAATCGACTCATAATACATTGCTCTTCATCTCTAGCAAAAATCATAGCCTTCTGAAATGGATTGATTGATGAATTTAAGATGAAATATTAAGGAAAAATCAGGAAAGTGTATTATGGAGATTGGATGTTGCACGGTTGTGAGTTAAGGTCTCACAGCCATGAGTTTTTGATATGCACAGGCGTGAGTGATGGTTTCACACCCGTGACTGAATTACTTTGGTATGCATGGGTGTGCATGGATGTTGCACAACCGTGACTCAACTGTGGTTAAACAAACTCGAAAGCTTTTGTACATTGAACATTTGTCCTTCTTTTGCCTATAACTTCTTCTATAGTTATCCAACTGGGATGATTTTTGATAATGAGTAAACTAAAGACATAGGGCTACAGATTGTCTGAAGAAATCAAATTTTAATTCAGTCTTTATTTTCTAGATGTAGCCGTGACACTAATGCTAGTCCTTCACCTTTTAGCTTTCCTGTTCTCAGTACGTTATCCTTGATTGTTTTCATACTTTTTAGATGGTGGGCTTCAATCAGTTATCTCTTATGCCCCTGCTTTACAATCTATAAACTTGTGACAGAGATAAAACATTCGATTGTTGTAAGTAAATTTCCCAATGAAATACAATTGCTAGATTGTTGTAAAAGAGAGGCAAAATAACCAGAAACACCTTTCATTAAATTTCTCATAGTTCCCTCAATTACATGGCTTCGTCATAAATTCTTACACAAAATATACAAAAATATCTGACAAAATGTACACATTGAGCATAGGGAAAAGGACCTGATACCAAGTCATCAACATATACTACACCTGTCTTCAATTAAGAAGACATCATAAATTCCAACATGTTCTTCCGAATATTTATTGGTGCACCAAGTAATGCCCTAACTTCATTAGGCCTACGAACAAGGAAAAGATAACTTTCATGCAATTTTGGTTCTTCTAGGCCCAACTCTACCAAATGATTATAAAGTTCTTCTTCTGAAATGGGAAGTGGTTTAACTAACAGTGAAGTAGATTTTATAATAGCCTCTGCAACTTTCTGGAGGCCATCTTTGATTACAACTTCACTATCATCTGCCCTGTTTTTCCTTTTTCGTGATGTTCCTGGGTTTGCATTTTGTGAATGAGCTAGCATTCCCATTGGAGATTCAGTGCGATCACCATCTATTGTTACATTGTCTTCAAAACTTAAGTCATTCTGAGTCCATATGTCATCATTTTCATTCATGGTGTTGGAAAACCCACTATCGATAAAAATGGTGCCCCTTCTTATCTCCTGTGTTGTTTCAGCATGCTCGCCAGTTGCTCTATCACGTCCATAAATCTCTACCATCTTCTCAAAGTTATGAAAAGGCTTCTGTCTCCACTCAGTAGCTTCTGGTTTAGCCTGGTACAAAAAAACTTATTAATGAATCAACCAAATCACAGCATATATCATATTTTCTTCCAACAAAATAATAAACAAGTTCACCTGGATCAAAGCCTCCCACACTTCTGACTCAACAGTCCACATATTTGTTAACGGACTCCATGCAAATCCACTACCTCCATTTGAAAATAAATCAAAACACTTACTCCACTTGTTCTTAATAATCTTGTTCCAATTTTTTATTTTTTCCTTATCGATTCCTTTATCTGGAAATTTTTCCTTTAGCTCAGCTTCAACTGTATCAAGTGCATGCCTAGTGAAAGTCCCACCAACACGATTGCCTTGTGGATGTTGGTACAAGTATGTGTCAACCAAAGCATCATCCATAGCTTGATCCCAAAAGTATGACTCTCTTTGGGGTGGCATTTTCTATATGACAAATTTAACTACAAAATCTAAAATTTATATCAAAAGCATACACAATATTGAAGCTTCAATGCTTTTGTGAGCTTTGCTCACTTTTTTTCTTACCAAAAAAAATAATGAAGCTTCAAAATTTTCCAAATAACATAAAAGGCCAGAATAATGAATAAGCATTACAAATACATAATTGGATGTGAAAACATTAACAGCACTAATAAATAACGTCATATTTAGATATAAGTAGCCAATACATATTTTTAAAGAAATATAAAATAATGGAAAACATAAATTAATTGTGATGCGGCAATATCTATCCTAAAGTATAATCAACCCACATATGAGCAGCCATGTTATCTCTTATAATTTCTCAACTGTGTGCATCATCTTCATCATCATTTTCATACCTATCTTGGTTATCATCCCCCCCCATTCGTACTCTTTATTAAGAAATGGATCATTTGGATCTGCACCAATCAAGAAATTGTGTAGAATGACACAAACCATAATATTGTTTTTTGAGTCTGAATGCCATATGATGGTTCTGTGGTGGATGCTATGATGGGGAATCATTTGTTCAACACACCAAATGCTCTTTCAATAACGTTACGCAATGATGAATGCCAATGATTGAATAATTCACGAGCATTTCATGGAGAATTTCTTGAATATTCTTTCAAGTGATATCATTCCCCTCTATACAGTGTAATAAGTCCACTTCTCAACATGAATCCAGCATCAACAAGATAGTATTTTTTTATCATGAATAAAACAATGTCAAAATATAATTTATGACATTTATTGTTAATAAAGTTTAAGCCTTATTTTGACCTTTGGGAATTTTAAGTAAGAACTGCCTGGTCAGTGCACTTTTCATAATCTGTGAATCAGATATTGTTCCTTCCCACCTATCTAATACATACGTGAACTTTATATCAAAAGAACAAGCACACAACACATTTTATGTTGGATAATCCTTTCTACCACGAAATCTAGGAGCATCTCGAGCAGGTACTTTCGCATAGATATGTGTACAATCAATTTCACCAATACAATCCTGACATTGAAGTATATTATTCTCAAATATTATTTAATATAATTATACTAAGTTAAGAAAAGAAATTCGCCTTAAAAAATGGGTAAAATGTACTACTGTTCAATATTTCCGATGGGTTTCTAATACATCAGGTTGTCTTAAAACATATCCTCTAGTTGTATAACTGCTTTCAAAACGCTATGAAAATGATGGCTTATAGTTTCCCTAGATTGACTCCAAAAGAACACAATCTCTCGATTGGTAACGTTATGCCCTAATATGTATAGAAACTTCGCTACTTGTTCTTCAACAGTTGCATGTACAGTGCGTCAAAGCACACCTTTTCTAGCTAATAAATAACATAATTCGCCAAATGGTTTAGGGTGCATTCTAATTATATTTCTCCCATTGGAATGAAATAAAATCCTTCGCATGATACTCTCCCTTGATTGCAATCTCTCTGATGGTGTAAGCATGTGAAGTTTGTCGTTTGCTTGTCTCTTACGTAACACCCACCAATATATCACAAGACAAGTAACATGAACAAGCGCTAATTAATGTATACGAATTAATTTTCCTTTTTGATTATTCATTCGATTGCCTTCACCGTTCATGTATAAAAAATAAAATTAGGAATAGTTTTTAGAATGTGAAAATCAAAATATAACAAATATGACATAGATATGTCCATCTATATATATATATGGTGTTATAAAAGCAACAAGAAGCAACATAAAAGGGAAGTTTCATCTGAATCATTCCCTCACTAAAATTTCAAGCAAAGCAATAGGAAAACAAAGACAAAGAAGACAACAACAATTGAAAAATACCCCAAATTCAAACAATACAACATATAAAATGAGTCACATACGGTAAAATGAGTAGATCGCAAGAGTATATTTTTAGCAGTTCAACCCATAATAGCTCAACCCATAACAAATAATGTTCTCTTCGGTGTAAAGTAAACAATCAGTAAACCCATATATGTGAACCCATAAATAAAAGTGAACCAAAACAGAGTACAATCTCCTCACCAAAAACAAAGCACGTCTAATAATAAAAGCAACGGACATATATTGTTAAAAAAAATCCACAATGAACAAAAATAGGATAAAAAGAAGGTTTGGACCAAAAACAAGACTCACCTGTGATCAAGTCTTCTAGCTCCTTTTCTGCTTCCCCACCAATAAACAACACGAGAAGAATGAGAAGTGGTAGAACACAGAACACGAAAAGAGAAGTTTTGAAATGATAAGCTTGTGTTAATGGTTCAAACAAGGGGTTGAAATGCTGTTATTTTCACCAAGATGTGGTAGGACAGAATTTGGAGGAAAGAGAAGTCTGGAAATGAAAGTGCCTTTCAGACAAGAGGTTGAATGTGGGCAGAATGCATTAATGGTTCTTTGGTGAAACTAAAAAGTTTCAGATGTAAAGAAACCAAACCACGTTAAAGAGGTCTGGGAAGGGTTAATTAAGTAGAGAGATAGACAGCTACTGCATCTAATTCCTCAATTGCTTCGCAGAAGACGAAGAAGAGGAGTAAAACCAAAGCCCCCAAAGACAGACCAGAGTAAATGAGTTTGGGTAGGGTTAGAAGAAAAAATTGGTAAGAAGAATCATTGAGGGCATATTAGGTAATATGTATTTATTAGTTTACATTCCATCCTAAACCTCCCGAATCGGAAGTTTCTTATTTTCACTTTTTAGGATCGAATGGAACGTAATATAAAACCCTTCGTTTCTATTCTATTCCATTATAAAATTCTCAAATAAAAGATGAAAGTGTGTTACGTTCTATCCCTTTTCATCTAAAACCATCCAACCAAACAGGGTCTTACTTGTTGAAGAAGTGAAGGAGCCAGGTCCCTTGCTATGATGTTCAGAAAATTGACCAACAAGTCCTTTTTGGTTAACATTGCCATCGTGGCAAAACATGTTATTTCATTGAAACATCGTACCTGTTTCATCATTATCATCATCATCATCACCCAGTCTGAAATCCCGCAATAAAGCATTGTCTGGGGAGGTCCGATAGTACGCAGCCTTACTCCTACAATGTAGAGAGGCTGTTTCCGGTGGACCCATATACAAATGAAACAATAAAATAATGATGCATGATACGGAAAACAATTCATTAAAAAAAAGGAAAGGGATATAATGAAAATACTAAGTAATACAGAAAAGACTAAAATAATAATAAAATAATAGAAATCAGAATAGTAATAATAATAATAAATATAATAAATATAAAATATAATAAAAAGATTAAAATATAAGAATAATAAAATATAGATAATAATAATACTAATAATAATAATAAAAATAATAGTAATAATACTGATAACAAAAATGGTAGAAATCAAGAAGCGACGCCTAGCAGATTGCTGTTGCGGGCTTGTCAGGAAGCTCGAGGCCACAGATTTGTCTTCTGAGATTTAAACCCTGCGACTTTTCATTGACCCTTGCACTATTATAAAGTAGGAGACACAACGTACTTTCAGCTTTGGAAAAGATTCCAACGATGCATAAGGGAGCGAGACGGACGGCAGGGTTTGTTAATGAAAATGTAAGAGGATGCCATGGGGAAAAATGGGTCAAGCATTATTCATCAGATCATCGGATACTGCTGGTTGGTGAAGGAGATTTCTCTTTCTCTTTGAGCTTAGCTGTCTCTTTTGGTTCTGGCTCCAACATTGTGGCGACCTCTCGTGACACACTAGGTACTTTTTGTTTGTGCAACCAATTGACGCCGGTGGCCATATTCATGGGCTTATCCATTGTTGCCAAAAATGGAATATGAGCTTATTTAATCCATACTGTGGCGGGAGACGTATTTTTTCTACGATTACACTAGTTCTCTGCGCTACTATGTCTTTATCTATAAACCTAACAACTTCCAATTTTTGTTTGTGGTTTGAAGGCCAGGGTGTTCATATCTGTGAATCAAATGCGGGGATTTTTATTAGGGTTAAGTGAAATGTATGTATTACTCTTTTGTTTGACGTTTATTTCTTGGAAAGAGATGTGAAAATGGTAAAGGCTTTACCATTCGTATGTTTTTGGGAAGTTTTGGTGTTTGATCACTGGGAAATTTTCCTCTTTTACGAATTCAGACAATAATCAAACTTATTAGTGCTCTGTATTTTCAGCAGCTGCATGCTCTTAGTACTTGTATTATATTTAACACTTCTCTGTTAGTAATAAAACTCCGAGAAACATTAGTGTTTTCAGTAGACAAGAATAACTCTACCTTGGCTGTTTTGTCTTTGCATTTCATTTGATGAAGAAGGTTAGAATTACTTTTATACA
>JANZLH020000427.1:5520904-5546474 GCA_026770325.2 Erythroxylum fimbriatum
AGATTATCAATTGTATTCCGTCAAGAAATCAATACCAGAATATACAAGTTTCATACCTTGTTCCTAGATCCTATCACATTCATCTTTGTTTCTTCTTCCGCTTCATTAGGTGGAGACTTTGAAATGTGCTTTATCACTTGCTGCCTTGGCTAGAATTTGGAAAAATGATGGTGTTACTAAAGACAACAGGTTAACCTCTTGTATTCTTTTACTGAACTGAACTTTTTCCTTTTGTTTTACTTGTCAAGAGATAGTGGAAATAATAATGAGATAGCAAGACATTTAAATGGTTACCCTCCCATAATAGACTAGGCCTCCTAGCTATTCCAATTTACATCTTACCAAACTTCATAACTGTTATATCAACAATGGGGATGACAAGGAAACCAACCAAAAATTTTTAAAATATTTTAACTCCAGATTGGATTTGTAAACTTGTTTTATCCCTATAATGTGGTTGCCTTTATATCTGGACTCGTCTTTTCTTAACTTGTTTGTAACTGTATTTCAATTATATTCAATAAGTGGTATGGATTTCATGTTCTATTTGCACAATTAGGTTGAGTACGACAATGGATGAAGTTATTGTTTACCCCATTCCAACAGCTCTTTACCTAGTGAAGAATTTGCTTCAGGTTCGATCTTTTTTGTTTTTTTGCTTGAAGATGTAACAGCAAGTTCACATTTTGTTCTTAAGGTTTGATGGTCTCCTCCTTTTTTGTTTGTTTGTTTGTAGTATTACATCTTTGCATTTGTGGATGCACCTGGTTATCAGATATTGAAGAACCTCAACATTATCAGTATTGGTGTTCTATATCAACTGACGCTGAAGAAGAAGTAATTCTCTCTACTATCATCCATTGGCAGTTTTTTGTTATTATGGCATGCAATTAACTACTATATTTATCTATTTGGCAAGATGGAGTTGGTAATGTTTGCTTGAGCTCAAGATATACCTAAACTTGCAGGATGTTTATTAGGTTGTGCTAACAAATGTGTTGATTTCAGGTTAAGTGAAATTCAATGGGCGGCTTTTATTTTATTATGTGCTGGATGCACCACTGCGCAATTGAACCCTTCGTAAGGATTAACTTTCCATTATTTGTTGCCCTTTGAATGACACATAAAAGGAAGGTGAATTATGTATATGTCAATTTTATGGTGTTTCAAAAACTTAATGAATGAATTGCATTTAATAATCTATGGTTAAGTCAAATTCATACAAAGTAATTATAAAACAATCAAAATATTAGTGAAAGAGAGGCAAAATCAATTTATAATGGTTTGACCAAACAATAATTGGTTTATGTTTAGTCTCCAACTTTCACTTGAAAATTATACCATCCCTTTTTTTTTCAATAGTTGGACCCTCCATATATCATTTTCTTTTCCATGCGTAAAGAGGAACTCTTATAATTGTATTCCTTTATTACGGGTAAAGAAGAACCCCTACAATCATTTTTCATGTTGGATGAAGAATAACCCTTTACAACATCAATTACTCACTTAATTGATCTTACAAATACTCAAGAACTCCTTTATCACATGATATACTAAGAGATCATCAAGCTCACGTATATATGAATGCACTCAAAACTCCTTCAATAGTTTTCCAAGATTCCATATAGTGTTTAAGATCCTTCGTACAACTCATACGTGTTCTATTTATATTAAAATTAACAAAATATACCCATTAGAGACACAAACTAGTAATTATAATGACTAGCAATAGTGACATTAGTCGATCGGTGTGTGACACTAATCAACTAGTGTATCAACCGATGTTTCCCGACACAAATGACAAACTTACAATACATGAAGTATCTTACTTTCAAGGATATTGGTCGACCAATATGTCATAGTGGTCGACAAATGTGTATACAAAATACAACTTTAAAACTCTAAAATAGGTCTACCTAACTCTAACAAAGGTAGATTAAACTTCTTAAAACTAAAATTTCTAATTTATTTCAAAGATCCAGATATATTCTCTTGACAAAACTTCATCCAAAACCAATTTAAAAATTCTCCAAGAGAATTTTTTATGCATTAAAAAGGTTTTCTTCAAACTTAAATCAAATTTTCTCTTAATTATAAAAAGATTTATGCATTATGCATACAATAAAATGATTATACAATATTTGAGTTCTTGAAGGACCAAGATAAAGTTGTAAGAAATTTTACAATGATTTGTAACATCTTGAAGTGCTTGATTCTTTTTTATTTTTGGTTCTTCACTTGAATTTCTTTAAAGTTCACTTGAATTATTTGGTACTTCTACTTTGTTCATCTGGGCTCTTTTAATGAGTTTGCCTATTAATTCACTTTACTCTTTCATTGAATTTGATCTTCCATCAGAATATTTGATCCTTTAACACATTAAATGACTAATATCACTAAAGATAAACACATTAGTAGTAATATACTTTATATCATCAAAACCATGTGTTAGATTTTAGTATTAATGAGTGGCAGGAGCTTTTTTTTTACATCTTTTTGCTATTACGCTGTTGTCAGCTTTATTATGACGAAGCTGCTGCTACTTTCATGTGGATAATCAAATTGTTAGACATTTGCTGTATTATTTTACACTTTGAACCTGGCTTTCAATCAAGCAATTGATATCTTTTCAAACATGTCTTCCTGTATTGTATATCTTAAAACATGTACTCATTTCCTGTAGATTATAAACTTCTTTTTTTGGTTATTTTTTTATCGTGTTTACTTTACCTGAATACCCCCTTTGCAGATCTGATCATGTTTTTCAAACGCCTCTTCAAGGTTGGATAATGGCAATTGTGAGTCCTTTTAAGATCTTTAGGCCCTTAAACCAGTTGACAAAAAAATTGCCAAGTCAAAGCAGAATATTGCTTAGGCACTTGTTATAGTAGCTGGTCCTCTTTTCAGGTAATGGCCCTTTTAAGTGGTTTTGCAGGAGTTTATACTGAGGTGAGTTTTAAGTATACGGTTGAGCTTTACCTTGAACATTGAGCATCTGTTTATTGTTTGATAATTTCTCGACCAACATTCTTGACTAAGATTTTGGCCCGTTGACAGCTTATTTCTGAACAATGAGTATGTCTTTTTCAAGTATAAGTTCAGGCAAAATTCGGGTCTCAATTGACTGGTCCATAAATTGATTACTAACAGTTTGCTAATGCATTTTGAGGCTATAATTAAAAAACGCCCTTCAAGGAACCTAAATGTTCAGAATTTCTGGTTGAATGTTTTTGGGATGGCTTTCAATGCTGTTGCAATATTGATTCAAGATTTTGACGCAGTCATGAACGAGTGAAGATCCTCAGTTTTGACTTGTAAATTTCTTGGATCTTATTACTAATATTTGGTTATGCTCTTCAAGTGAAAAGCATTTGAGTTGTTTGTTCTTCCATAAATGGCTTAGACTGTTTGAGACCCTCCTGACCTGGTTTTCTTTTGTTCAGCGGCGGATACTCATTAATTACAGTTCTAATGATTCTCAATCATGCACTGAGGTTTGTTATTTCTGTTCCATGTGATTACATTCACCGTTAGTCAGTGCTACTTCATCCGCTATCTTATGTTTCATGATAAGATATATGTTGGTGGTATATATTGCAAAATAATTCTGCTTGAGATCAACATTTTTATAAACTTACTTTATCTAAATGTTTTCTTTTTTTGTTTAACCAAAATATGTAAATTTTGGCAGTGGTCTCGCTGTATCCATGGTGATGAAGTATGCAGACAATATTGTAAAGGTAACAGCTTTTAAATGTTTTGTATTCAATGAATGTTTGGAAAGAAATGTTCATAGGTACACCACTTCAATCTACATGTTGAATAGAATTCCTGTCTCTTGGATGCTAGTTCCATTAACAAACTTTTAAGAGTTTTCCATCCTAACAAAAGATGGATGGTCCATTCTATTTGATTGGGAAGAATGTGGATGAGGCTCAAGTTGATCAGGTGTTGTTGAAGAAAATGAAACACATTCTTCACAAGTTTTCTTCAAACTTAGCAAAAATGATATCAAGATAGAACGAGCCTCATGACATGACTGGAGATTGCCCAATTTCGAGGTGTGTGAAGATCAACTTTGAATCTGTTAAAAGGGCATATATCAGGAAGGGAGAACTGCTGTAGTCAGTAATACCTATATGAATTCTGATTGCGGCTTGAAATTTCGTAAGAAAAGAAGAATTGAAACGTAGGGTTCAGATAAACACTTTCTCAGTCAGAGTTCTAATGTAAAAGCGTCTCAGGTTCAAGCATTTTTCTTACCTTGTTGTGCAGGTTTATTCAACTTCAGTGGCAATGCTTCTGACAGCAGTGGCCTCTGTTTTTCTATTTGACTTTCATATGTCTCTTCTCTTGCATTCTTTCTTGGGACTATGTAAGCAAGCTTAATGAATACTGCATACATTTTGTTTATACACTAATAATAAGCTTAAAGTTGGCCCATAAACAATCTCCATGTTTTAGTAATTGACTGATATCTTTTGTCTTGCAGTGTCGTTTCTGTCTCGGTGTATTTGCACTCCGTTGGGAAGCTGCGAAGATAGTCTGATGCATTCTTTCATTTCCATGGATTTTTGTCAGTGTAGAGGCTTCTCCCTCCCCCCCTCTGAATTTGCTTTCCTACTTTGACGTTTCCCTATTTATATCATCATCAAACATAAACTCAAAAGGTAAAAATTAGAAGAAATATTATGCTTTTGTTCCCAATATTTCATTTTCTGTCTCGTCAAAATGACTTGAACTGCTAAAATCCTCAACCTTAACATATGATGAATGTTATCTTTTGATGAATTTAGGTGCTGTTCCGAATTTTATTGAATCTTGATGCTGACACCTTTGATTGTTATTTTAATTTGAAGCAGAACGAGAACGTTGGAGCAAAATGGGTTAGGTCGCAAGCCCATCAACGTCAGGTCGTTCGGCCATCATCTCATTTCTCCGGGGTTGAGCAACGTAATAACGCATACTGAAACGTATGAGATGGTTAATGATATGATCACTATTTGTTACAAAGCCGCCGGGAGACTGGAAGCATGCTTAGATTCATGCTCCAAGCATGCTTTCTGTTGCAAAACTAGACGCAAGAGTGTGACAGCTATGGGCCGATTCCAAACATTGCTCGAATATGACATATGAAATGAAAACCACGTCATGCTATTTCACGCAGTCTTTTTATCTTCGATGCAATATTGACGTCAAAACTTTAGTGCAACAGTTCTTGATGGGTTCTCTGGTTGCTTGTTCCACCTGAACTCGAAGGTTCAATTTGAAAGCTTGTCATAAATATTTCTGTGGCCATTGAAAGAAACTGCATAACCCTTTTAGATGATCACTTGATTAACCACATCCAAAAGCATTTCGCGCTAAGATATGAGAAATATGCGTTCTTTATCAGAGGTAATAACTGTTACAGTTTAAACATGGAAGTTGCATTCCTTACTTAGGAGCTTCGCTTTGATTAATATTTAGCATAATATGATCCCCATACTTGTTCAAGATTGCTGCACTTGTTTTCACAACCACATAGCCTACAAATTAACATGCCTAAGAAAATAACTGCAAAAATTAGAATAAGTGATTAGCTTCTTGACCTCTTTATTTGTAGCAACTGATAAAGCTTCTCGAAGTCATTTACTTTGAACAAGTAGGTATCTAAAACGCTAAATTTATATCTATTTAGTGTCCCGGAAAGAATCGGGGTTTTCAGGTGTACACAATATCAGTCATCAGCTCAAAACTTCATTGTACTTGAAAACACAATCATAAAGCCTTCCTCCAAGAAACTGAGCAACTTCCTGATGTTTTACCTGATCAGAGGGAAATATCTGGTCATAAGAAACAACGTAGAATTTAAACCAAAAAAAAAGGTTTCATTAAATATGATCATCGACAAAGTTTACCATCCCAATCTTGAGAGAGTCGCACTTAAACTGCGCATATAGGTTTGTCTCTATGCCACGGCCCTGACAAAATCAGTAGAATATTGTTAAGGCCAATATGCGTAAGGATTTCATATTACACTCCAATTTTTGCACACCCAAGCAGCTCAGCTGCCATACTGGTGCTTTATACAGTTCCGGTTTCTCGATCAACCAACAAATAATCTTCCATGTTGCCACAAATCCATTCCAACTCTATCTCTACCCAGCATAGCAAAACTAAATTCATGTACAGCTAAATTAAGAATAAAAAGATAACTAGACATCATTGTTACTACAGGATAAACTTACCATCCCTTCCAAAATTACTAGGTCTGCATCACTTGCTAAGTAGGCTAGCTCTTGGGATACCCTTGATAGATCAATAACCTGCAAGTGATGAAAAAGCAATAAGTTATAATTAACAAACAGGAACAAATACCAACCATCGAGCAAAACACATTGTACAGTTCTTACCGGTAAATCATTTCCAGAATTAGCAATGAGAAGATTTGAAGCATCAACACCCACTAGTGTTCCTTTTTCATCCTTTAACTGGAAAACAGAGACCTAGGTCAGACACAAACCAGCAGCATCTTTTGTCTATAAAATTCTCTTTTAATCACCTTTGATATAATCTCAATCAGTTCAGGGTAAGTAACGTCATTGATAGAAGGTAAATCATTAGCAGCCAACACAACCTGTAGAGGGAGAGAAAAAGAGTTAAAACAAGTTCAAGACGGTTAACCAGGGAAAGTAAAGGTAATCAAGCTGTTACTTCAGTTATTCTTAAATGAATACTCCTGAGCAATAAAAGAGTTTGCTTTCTCAACAATCTATCCTGCTGAATGCAAATCTCTCGTAAACAAATCATAGCAACATTCAAGAGAAGTTCTTTCTTTGAAAGAATAAGGATCCTTTTGAAGTTCCAAAAATTTTACAGCTCAGGATGAAGACAATCAAACTTGAAAATATAATACAGATAAGGCATGTCGTCAAACACATTATGTCAAAGTACTGATCTTTGCTATAAAACATAAACTTGCATTGCAATTATGAACTTAGAAGGCAGACAAAACCTGAGTTCCCTGCCGAAGTAGCTCTCTTGCAAAGGGCAGAATACCCAATATTATATCTGCACCAGAATTATCAACAAAAATGACAGCCTGTCATGAGAAAAAAAAAGGTGGTGATCAGCAATTTCTATGAGTGAAGACAGGTATCAGTTCGTTGTAGTTACCTTTCTCCATAATTTCTTGCTCCATTTCACTTTAAAAGTGTCCAAGTCATCAATAACCCAGGGTCGTGGGACAAGATTTTGACAACTTGCTAAAAATGACATCCCATCCTTAGAGAAAACTTCTGCAAGCTACAAGAAAAAACAAAAAAGGTTCATATAGACAATTGCAGAAAGAAGCGCTCTTTCTTTCTGCTAACAATTCAATGTTAAGATACATTCATGTTACTAAAGAAATAAAATACACAATTTCAGAAAATCATGATAAAGTGGTTGAACCAAACTCTTTTACCAAAATCTGAAGATTGGAGCTTGGATAGGGAACTAACATTTATCATGCAGGGGAGAAACTAAAAGAAGAACAAACATCAAGGAACATGCCTAGTAAATTGAAGCAGAACCAAGCCAGAGTATGGTTTAAATTGAATGTTTCACAATAACTAGCAAAAGGAGGTAAGAACCCACGTCAACATACTAAGAAATTGAATCAATATTCCTGATGGATGACTGGATTAATGAGTGGAGAGTTTTGAATCAAGTAGAGGCAATCATAAAAGTGGCTTTAACCTTCTTCATAACTTGTTCAGAGAAACAATAAGGGAACAAAGAATCAGAAAAAGAAAATCAACTGACCTGTGCAGAACCAAGGTCAAATATATTTCCTGCAAATATTCCTCTAACAATATTCTCGAGGCGTTTGGAACTATCTTCAATGGCATCATTAAGCTGAACTACATTCCCAAAAAGAGATATAGCTTTTGCATTCTCTTCATCCTATTGCATCATAAAAGAGATAGGTCTTCAAGTGAAAACAAAAGGGCAGAAGGAAACTATATTCCTTTCGCATGATTATTACGAGAAAATGACAAACATAAACCAGCAAATAGAAGCATCGGGATGTGCACGAGCTGTTTATGATAGACACATAAAAGTGGAAAAGGGGAAAAATGAATAAACTCAAAGTTTGACGTTAAATTGAATTGTAAATCCTGGGAACTATTCATGGACCCACTATGGCATTCTCATGCTCCTGGAATACAAAACAAGATATTTTCGCCGATATCTTAAAGAATTATACATATGTTTTATGCAAGCCAGAAGTTATACACTATATCTCTTTATAGAAAAACATATTACTAACCTTAACCTTCTTGAATATGTCTCTAAATCCCAATTCTCTAAGGACTTGCTCCCGCAGTCTGCAGAGGAGCTATATTTCCATAAAGACAAAGGGATGTTAAGCAGAAGCTATATCTTTGAGGTAAAAGAAAGGCAAAACAAATAACGGAAACGTAACATACAACACAATCAGGTGGGCCTCCGTGACTTTCTGGATCTTTTTTCAACTCCTCAAGTATTTCAGCATACCTTCGGAATGTAACACAGAAAGCAGAAATTGGAATTAAAAAAAAAAACTTAATGGAGAAAACATGATTTAACGTATAGCAGTTCAAACCTACAAATAGCAACTAAAAGTAATAACTACAATGTCTAGAAAAAACAGAAGCCCCTAATTTTAAATTTTCTTCTAAATCAGGAAGGTAAGGGAGAGAAATCACAAAACAGAAGCCAATGATCATAGAGTCTAAACTTGTGTAAACAGAATAATGAGGACGGTAAACTAAGCAACTCGACGAACAGTTGGAGTCAACAATGAAAGAAATAATGATGGGATAGGACACTATTCTAAATTAACCATTCCTGAAATCTTAAGTAATTGTGAAGGAGCAGTGCATTAGTGTAAAAGCATCGTTGATATGAAGTAAAAAGTGAAGGAATTGAGTGTAATACCTCTGAGCAAATTTTTCGGCTTTAGCAGGTGCATCATTAACCGTATTATCACTCTCGGCACGTTTCCTGAATTCAAATTGGAATTTGTTAAACGAGAAAAAACTCTGTAGATAAAATTAAAAAAAGAGAGAGAGAGAGAGAGCTGATATGCAAAGCTCATTGTTTGCAATATCTGTAATCGGCGGATGAAACCCAATATTTTTTTGGGTTGAAAAGAAAAATCCTTCATAATAGCAAAGGGCACACAGACATAATAAGAAAAACAAGCGACGAGCTTTATCAATATAAATAAAATGAAAATGAGAACGTACTTGAAAGAAGGGATAGAATTGAGGAAGAGATCGATCCATTGGAGCTCAGTAGGAGTCGGCTTTCTTGGATTGTCGGATGGGAACCTGTAAGGAATGGTGCATGCCCTGTAATTCGACTCGATCGGCGTCAACAGTAATGGAAACGCAACCATCTCCGAAGCGCTCTCCATCTTCTTCTTCTTCTTCTACTGCCACTCTTTCGAATTTCTCTCTATTTTCTACAACCCAGCAGCTCTGACTCCCTGCGTATTATTCACAGACTCATAAGCATGTCCGAGGGTTGATTAAATAAAACGTAAATTATAAAACAATTTATTAAATATTTTATAATTTACAAATATCATCATCATACTATAAAAAGATTTGAAAATACGCAGCTTTATCCTGCGGAATAAAAAGGCTGTTATATATATAATTTACAAATGTATAACTAAAAATTTATATCTATTAATAATACTTTAATTAATTTTTAATAAAATTTCAAAAACATTTAACTGAGAAAATAGTAGTAAACAATATATTAATTTTTAAGAGGATACTCGTTACTTAATATAATGTAAAATTGTAAGTGATTAAATCATTTTTTTGATGTGTGTTATCGTAAAGAAAAGTCATTTTTTCTATGCGTGTTGTCATAAAGAAAGATGTAAGATATAATCTATCTGAAATTTGGATATGCTTATAATTAAATATTAAATTTTTATAGTTATGTAATGATATTATATAAAAAAAATATTTTTGAATATAAACTTATTAATTTAATTTTGACACAAATCTTCATTTACTTTTGTAGATAAATAAGGGAGAGCTCAAGTACTCCTGATAGTTCTGTCGTTTTAGGAATATTTGATGATCTAGCTTAGGCTTATGCTAGATTGGTTCATAGAATAGAGAATCATAGCATTTGTGTATATTGTAACAAGCATTTAAAAAAAGGGAAATCACATATTAAAGAAGGATTTAGTTGGAATCAAAGGTGATGTAAAACCTTGTGAAAAGGTGATTAAGGACATAAAATGACAAATTAAATTTTACTTGAAGAGTATCAGTATGAAAAGATAAAAGACAAAGGCTAAACTACAAAATTGGTTGTGAAAGTTCTTTTTTGGTGGTCGAGATGATAATGGGGACATTAAAGGTGGTGGTTTTCCTACCCAATAAGAAAGAAATGTTACACTTGGTGTGGAAAAGAAGAAGATAAGTATCTAACTTTTTTCACCACAAACAACTCCTAAAGCTTAACCTTCAAAATGTAGGACCTTACAATCCAAATAAGCAATTCATAATGTGGATATTACAATGACTAGATGGTTGTATAATTTAAGTGTATCATTCAATGCCACCAGTTATATTATTACCAGCCTGTGGTGGATGTTATTGTCTCTTACGATCCATGATAATAACACTCCTTCAATTGATGATTACAAAGAAAAACTTCTAAGTAGCTATGTTTATGAAATAAAAGTTATCTATATGAAATAAGAATGACTCGGAAAATTTATAGATGTTCAATCATGTTTGATGATTGGACAAATAGAATACATGAACCCATTATCAATTTTTCAGTTTGTTTTGTTAAGGGGACAATGTTTTTGAAGTGTATTGATGCATCTAGCCTCGCTAAAAATGTTGATACTATGTTTTCAAATATTTGATAAAGTTGTGAATGAAGTTAGACCAGAAAATATTGTTCAGTTTATTACTGACAATGATTCTACTTACAAAGCAACTAGGAAAAGATTGTAAAGTAGATATAATTCTTTTTATTGAATTCCTTGCATATTACATTAACCTAACGTTGAAAAATATAAAAGATGTTAGATATTTTCCTATCATTGATGAGACTGTGCAGAAAGTAAAAAAAGTAATTGAGTTTATCTATAATCATAAATAGGTCCTAAATTTGATGAAGAAGAATTTCACCAGTGGTATAATTTGTGTCGTCGTGATATAACAAGATTTGTGACTAATTTTTTATCACTTTAATGTTTTGTTTTGATGAAGAAGAAATTGAGACAAATGTTTATATATAACAAGATTTGTGATTAATTTTTTATCACTTTAATGTTTTGTTTTGACGAAGAAGAAGTTGAGACAAATGTTTATAAGTGATAAGTGGGCCGTATCACATTATGTCAGGTCTAATGTTGGAGTTAAGGTTTCTAGAATTATACTTGAAGATCTTGAATTTTGGTCCCAATGTCAATTTGTAATTCGAGTTTGTGAGCTTTTAGTGAAAATACTTCATCTAGTTAACAGGGATGAGAAGGAAAAAATGGATTATGTTTATGATGTTATGGAGAGGGCAAAGGAAGTAATTAAAGTCAATATAAAAAATAGGCATTCTTTGTACATATCTTGTCACACAGTCATTAATAAGAGATATATAAGACAACGTTACTCTTCGTTATTTGTAGTCGGAGCATTTTTTAATCCTAATGTTTATTTTATACCAAATTTTACAAATAAAGCTGAAGTTAATAGGGAAATGTTATCAACTATTATAACAATTGTTGCTTATGAGATGATGCAAGATTTGTTAAGCTCGCAAATGGAAGTTTATAAAGATGCTTTTGGTGATTTTGCGATGCTCATTGCTATTCGTGAAAAAGAGCTTAATCTAGGTATATATTTATTTATTTATTTATTTACCTTTATTACTTGTTGGAAATTAATCATCATTTTATTTTGTTTATAATATTACTGTTTTTGTCTTATAGTTACTTGGTAGGATCAATTCGAGAGTGGTGTTCCAAATTTGCAAAAGTTTGCAATTCGAATTCTGATTCAATGCGTGATTGCAACAAAGTGTGAAAGGAGTTTGAGTTCATTTGAATTCACCTATTCCAAGAAAAGGAATAGATTGAAACACAAAAGATTAAATGACTTAATCTTTATTTGATACAACCTAAAATTTCGAGAAAAGATATGTTATTATCTTTGTTAAGTTGAATATAATTTTTTGTAATTTCTTAATAGTTCAATTTTATTTGTATACTAGGACTCTTAATAGAACAAGTAGTTTTGTAGATCCAATTTACCTTGACCGTATTGATCTTTTGGTGAAATGAGTTTATAAGGAACCGAGTTTAATAAATGAAAATGTCCCGGAAGACAATCTTAGATGAGAAAGCATTGATATGCCATTTTGTAGAATGAATTTGAATGATGGTGATGATGAGTCTCCTCTAAATGATAAGAATTTTATACCAAATAAAAATTGAGTTCAATGCGATTTGAGCGAATTTTCAATTGAATGAAGTTCAAGTTTTCATTTATTATCTTTTTTTAATTTCACTAATATTTGATGTATATATTAAATTCTATATATGCAAAAATAAAATTGTAAATCCTTTTGTTTCAATATCACTTTTAGTTGGTTGTTTCCGTAGCACAAACTCTTGTTGTGAATTGTAATATTTAGAGAGTCATATATATTTATTATTCTTTTTATTTGATATTTTGATATAATATTATTTATTATATGATGAAATTATAATATTTTAATAGAATTTGTTACTAAAGTCCAAAATATTATACAATTAATTTGTATTAAAATATTCATTATATATTTTTATTTTAAAAATAAATAAAACCATAATAGAGATTTGCATATTTTCCCTTCACAAATTTTCTCCATCAATTACTCCAATAGGTAAGCGTAAGTTTCACTTTGAGCTACATATGTATATTGGTCAAGTCAAAGAGTGACTCTCCTTGGTTCTGAATTAAGTAAAGAATCCACTCTTAAAATAAAAGCATGCTTGCTATACTCTCATGTAATGCTTTTCAATATTGCAGTGTATAGTCTAGTCCTCTCGGGATCACATATAGGTCCCAGCTCAGCTGTGCTTCTGCTTCAATTAGGTAGTAGTGCGTTTGATCAAGCGCTTATTAGTTTCACTTCTTCACCTCAACTCTACCATAATATTTCTCCAAGCTTCCAACACAGAGAGAGTTAACCTTAAGACAGTCATCGTTTCTAAGTCTACCCTGGGATGGGATAGCAAGATAAAACTACCTGATTCCGTCCTGGTAATAATGACATCTGAATTCCGTTGGAAAACAGAATTACAGTCATCGCAGTGCCATTTATATGCAGAAACTTGAGCTTCGTGAAACGTGGATGCCATCGGTGTTGGGAATATTTGCTGATGCAGATATCTTAATTTTCGTGGCTTTGGAGCTATTGCATCCCACGGTGCGATAGGAAACAGTTTGCTTTTCAATGAAGTTATGTCTAATGGCTTCTATTTCATTCCAGAAGATCTACCATTTGTTAAGCACTAGCAGCTCATGCTAAGAACCCTCTTGACCGTTCATATATGGGATGACATAACAAAACTCAGTTTTTACTTGGGGATTGCACAATTAGCTCAAAAATAAAGAGCTATAAACGTAAGGTTGGAAGCAGTTATTATCAATACCACCTCAGTCAAGGCCAGCCCCTCCAATCATCTAAATTCTATCATCCCATCCCAGATTCATAAAAGTTGCAACATCTAACCTTGCATTTCTTTTCTTTTAGCCAAAAATCTGATGCTCCCTCCTCTAAACCTAGCAACATGATTTGCACCAGATATGAAGGATAGGAAAAGGGCAGAATCCCGGATTCAATTAGGACATTTGGTAATTAAAGAAGGTGTTTTTTCAGTAAACTGTAATCAGAGGGCTTATGAAACTAGAAATGTTGGGACTTGTATATTCTCATAGAAGACTTTTCTTCTTATATTAAAAAGCGCAAATGTAAATTTTTTTCACCCTATGCATACGAGTGGATATATGAATCTTGATAGTATACGCTACGGAATAACACAATAACATGACCAACAAAGAAGGCAACTTTGCCTTGCATTTTGGTCCAAAACCTGGCCATCTGCAAATATTAGGAGAATGCTGATTATGAATATGAATAGTTGTTTATATTTGTCTTTGCCAGCATATATCTAAGTCAAACTATATATTTTCTTAAGGAAAACATAGCAATAACAGAAATTTACTTGCATTCCATCATTGCTCACTTAACTCCCTTTCTTCTTCTTCGAATTAGTTCCAATAGCCAAACAAATCGTGGCTTCACTTAATGTTCATGCATGCTACATGTAGAGACTTCCATGATCAATGCATCAACCATCACAAGAATCAATACCATGGGCATATTTATAGGCCCTTTCATTCTACGGGTAGGAGGAGTGGCAGCAACAAATGTAATGAATAAAATCTTACTTCAAATATTGTTTTTTCCAATAATGCATCATTTCTTAGCCTTGGAAAACCTGAGACATCGATACTTTTCACCACTTACAGTGATTTCAAGAGCTCCATCCTGAGCATCCTGATTTGAAGCAGTTCCCATCAACACACTTTTCTCTTTCTCAAGATTCTCTTTCTCCATCTTCAGCCTGGCTTCCTGGCGAGCAATCTCGGCCTAAGAAACACAAAAGTGGAAGGTCACGGATAGGAAACTAAGGAAGCTGGCTGACAAGATCATAACCCGGAAAGAAGCATTAAATTGTTTAGCTCAGCTTGTTTTAACAGGGGATGATGAGATGCAAGCAAAGGCATGAGGGGTAAGGGATGACAAATGCTTAGAATTAGGTTAAGACAGAAGAAATGGAAACCAGAGGTGAGGTTTTGTTTGATGTTTGCTAAAACATTGCTCTGCGTAAGATTATGAGAAATCAAAAATTACTCTTCATAAGATTATTCAGAATAAGCAAAATTTACAACAGGGAGCAGTAAGAAAAATTCTCTCAACTTTGTGCATAATAACATCTCAAAACGGGGAGCCTAAAATCACGAGGCATAATCAATTACAAATTATAAAACAAAAAGCTGATAGGGAACTTCTTCTTCTGCTTATTCTGAATAATTAATTAATTTTGATTTTTAAGAAAAAGAAGGGACCTCGCGACGAGAGAGCTCAGCCTTCCAAGCAGCTTCACGCTCCGCGACTTCGCGTTCACGCTCTTCGATGTAACTCTGCATCTCTCTCTCTTTCATTAGTCTGTCCTGTATATCCGCATCCAACGCCTCCTTCAGCTCCTCCACGAACTTGTCTACTACTGATTTTATTCGGAGTGACATTTTCTTTAACTAGACTACTACTACTTGTTCTTCTAATAAAGCTACTTTGTTTTTCTCTTAACCAAAGATGATCAGAAAGAAAGCTACTTCTTGTATTTGAAAATTAGGGCAAGTACTGTTACTTGTATAACCAAATCAAAGTTCAATCAACTAGCACTTGTTTTTCCCTATACGAATAAAAACAGACATACAAAGAAAAGAGAATTAACCCCTCGATTCATTCTTCTTCTTCTTCTTCTTCTTCTTCTTCTTCTTCTTCTTCCTATTCTTCGTGCGGTGGAGCAAGTAAATTTAACGGAGAGGGAAAATGAAACAGACAGACGAAAACTGGCAGATGCAAATATATGGGCTTTGAGTTTCATGTTTGGGCCCTAATGTCTCAATTCATTTATTTTTAAAACTAAAAGGAACAAATTAACAGTTGTATTTATATTTATGGAGAACAAAGGAAAAGAATAGAATGAAAGGCATTTCATCAAAATCCAAAAGCATCTCTACTGTTCTTAAGAAGGCTTCTTTTTCACCTGACATCAATGCCAATGCATCGTCTTCTTGCTCTTTGGTTGAAGAATTCACTAAATATTGCTATGAGAGGGACCTCCCTAGAGCCATGCGCGCCTTGGACTCCATGCAAGCTCTTGGCGTCTCAGCTGACCCTGTTAGCTATTGTCAGCTTATCAAGTGTTGCTTGGACCGTCGCTCCATTGACTGCGGCAAACGCATCCACTCCCATATTCTCTCCTTTTCCTACCTCCCCCAAACCTTTCTTCTCAACACTCTACTCAATTTGTATGTCAAACTTAATCTTTTGGACGATGCCCGCGATCTGTTCGATCAAATGCCCCAGAAGAATGTCGTCTCTTGGACTACCATGATTTCTGCTTATTCTTCGTCCACCCTCACTCACTCCAAGGCCTTGCATTTGCTCCTTCTCATGGTCCGAGATGGTGTCCGCCCCAATATGTTCACTTTTTCCTCCGTTTTGAGAGCTTGTCACAGCTTGTCTAATCTTAGGCAGCTCCACTCTGCCATTGTTAAGGTCGGATTTGACTCTGATGTCTTTGTTAGGAGCGCTCTCATCGACATCTATTCCAAATGGGTCGACTTGCAAAATGCCCTTGCCGTCTTCTCTGAAATGCCCACCCAGAATTTAGTTGTTTGGAACTCAATCATCGCCGCTTTTGCCCAAAACGGTGATGGAGATGGAGCTTTTAACTTGTTTAAGAACATGAAACAATCTGGCTTTTTTGCGGATCAGGCCACCCTTACCAGCATCTTGAGAGCCTGCACCGGGTTAGCCCTGTTGGAATTGGGGAGACAAATACATGTCCATGTTCTCAAGTATGATCGAGATTTAATATTGAACAATGCTCTCCTAGATATGTATTGCAAGTGTGGTAGTTTGGAAGATGCTAACTCTGTTTTCAATCGAATGTCAGAAAAGGATGTGATCTCTTGGAGCACCATGATTGCCGGCTTGGCACAAAATGGGTACAGCCGGGAGGCGCTCAAATTGTTCGAGTCCATGAAAGTCTCGGGAATAAAACCAAACTACATAACCATAGTGGGAGTTTTATTTGCGTGCAGTCATGCAGGGCTTGTGAAAGATGGATGGTACTATTTTCGGTCAATGAAGGAGCTATTTGGGATTGATCCTGGACGTGAACACTATGGTTGCATGATTGATCTTCTTGGAAGAGCGGGGAAGCTTGATGAAGCAGTTGGGTTGATCGGTGAAATGGGATGCGAAGCAGATGCCGTGACATGGAGAACATTGCTCGCCGGATGCAAGGTTCACCGGAATGTAGATCTGGCTATACATGCTGCCAAGGAGGTTCTGAGGCTGGATGCCCAGGATGGTGGAACCTACGTACTTTTATCAAATATTTATGCAAATACTCGAAGGTGGAATGATGTTGCAGAAACAAGGAGGATGATGAAGGACAGAGGAATTAGGAAAAAGCCAGGATGTAGCTGGATTGAAATTGATAAGCAGATTCATGCTTTCATTTTAGGAGATAGCTCGCATCCACAAATGAACGACATTAACATGCAACTCAAACATTTGATCGAGCGACTGTCTGGAGCTGGTTATGTTGCTGATACAAATTTTGTGTTGCAAGATTTGGAGGGGGAGCAAAGGGAAGACTCACTGCAATACCACAGTGAGAAACTGGCTCTCGTCTTTGGTCTGATGAAATTGTCCAGGGAGCAGACTATCAGGATAAGGAAAAATCTGAGGATATGTGGAGATTGCCATCTCTTTGCCAAACTCGTAACCAAGGTGGAGCGTCGTATTGTTGTCATCAGAGATCCTATTAGATACCATCATTTCAGTGATGGAGTTTGCTCTTGTGGTGATTATTGGTGACATAATACAGGTTCTTTGTTAACCAGGTAAAGTGCAGATGCCAACATGTACCAACACATTAATTCTTATAGAAGAAACTTGTTCATAATTTTGTCTGGAGTGTTCAAAAGTTGTTATAGCGTAAACATTTTAGATGCATGCTAACTGTACTTTTGAAATGGCTTATATCATATGCCTAATACTTATAAACGCAGCACAATGATATGCTAACTGTACTTTTGAAATGGCTCAAGAGAATGCGTGCCCTTCTAACCTCCTTCAACAAGTAACCAAAGGTTAGGGTTCCTCACTTCCTCAACTTACATTTATTGTTCATATGAACAGAAAAGAAGAGCCTTTTTCTATAGACCAAGCATATATGTCGATATCGAGTAAAACACGCTTCTTTCTCATTAATAATCTAGACATTCCGCCAAATGTGTCGGCCACATTGGCAAGCTTTACGCACTCCCGTGCCCTAAAGTACCTCATCTAGCAAGTACTGTACAAAGTTGAGCCAAAAACTCTTCCATCTTATAAAAAAGTGTGAAAGTGTTGCTTGCTTTTTCTCCCAGTAGACACCAAAAGAAGGAGATGCATTTCATCTCGGTTTTGCTGAAACGTCCCCACAAGTTGAACTAGGGCTTCCAAGATTGGCTTTTTTGTCAAAATTTCCCAGCATCTTGAACAATGTGTCCATTTACAAAACAAAGCCAGCTTCATATCACCAGCAAAAAAGAGGCCGACTTTCACCTAGCCTCACACACAGCAGAAAGTGGAGCGAAGGAATTACATCTTCTTCCATCTACAAATCAGTAGGCCTTGTTACTTAGATGTGTGTTCTTCCAGCTATAGCTCTCTTTTTCATTTTATCCTTCCCAGCCTACGGGATCACTGCCAGCGACCAAGGATGGAAGTCTGCCACTGCAACATATACCAGAGATATAGACAACTCAATCACCATCGGTAATTGTAATACCAACTAGTCTTAGTTATCCATTGTCAACTCATTATGTTTCTTTGCAAGTATTCAAATACGATCGTGTAATATCGCAGAAGGGGCTTGTGGGTACGGGGACCTTCACAAGACTACCTATGGAAGGTATAGTGCTGGCCTGAGTAGCATGTTATTCAACAGGGGCAGTACCTGTGGGGCTTGCTTTGAGGTCAGATGCGTAGACCACATCTTATGGTGCTTGCAGGGAAGCCCTTCCGTCGTGCTCACAGCAACAGATTTCTGTCCTCCCAACTATGGGCTTTCAGCAGATTATGGTGGGTGGTGCAATTTCCCAAAGGAACATTTTGAGATGTCAGCGGCAGCATTTGGTGAAATTGCAGAGAGGAAAGGAGATAATGTACCAATACAATACAGGAGGTATGTGGAAACTATTGACTAATGTTATCGCAAATAGGAAATTTTTAGTCTCATGTGGATTGGTATTAGTAAGGGTTGTGCTTTTATGTAGGGTGAAATGTGAGAGACGAGGGGGATTGAGATTCACGGTGAGTGGGAGTTCTCGTTTTTATCAAGTCCTCATAACTAATGTAGGGTTGGATGGGGAACTTGTTGCCGTAAAAGTGAAGGGATCGAAAACAGGATGGATACCTATGGCAAGAAATTGGGGACAAAACTGGCAAGCCAATGTCAACCTTATAGGACAGCCTCTGTCGTTTGAGGTCACCAGCAGCAGTGGAAGAACACTCACGTCTTACAATGTCGCGCCATTAAAGTGGCAATTTGGTCAAACATTTGAAGGCAAGCAGTTCTAGTATGGTATCAGAGTAACTTACTTTCAATTCAAATGACCATTCAACAGATCAAAGAAAGGTCGATGAGGAAGTGCTGTAATGCATATCAAATGTTCACCGTAATCTGTAATAGAAGTTTTGCGTTTCTGGTGGAAAAGCGTGTGTATTGAAATCCACTTATAGCCAGTTATACCACTGCTCCTGTCCAATATCTTAAAACACCTAGTTTCAGACGGCAATTATAAAAAGAATCAACTGATGTTGGACAACTTCTGTCAAAGAGAAGACCGTCACCAGTAACAGCATTAACCAACAAAAATAGTCACTCCTACTGCAAAGGACATTCAACATAACGGCATTGATTTGGTCTGCGACTCCAATGCCAATATAACCCAAAATATTGTCTCAAGCAAAATATTCATGAGGAGTCATAATCACAACATTAAACACCATAGGAATTCTACCCAGGAATGTCTCAATAGTGTAAGGATTAGGTGCACCAGAAGGTCTAAATGAAGTCTAATCATCTGTAGAACATACTTAAATAGTACCACGTCATCCTGTCTTTAAGCCAATTTCTTCGAACCTGTTCTCAAACATGGAGCATAGATTTTGTGTTGGCAGGTTAATCAAGTACGCCTTTGCTTTCTTAGAACATATTATAGGGCGTTTAGGTTCTGGATTCTCTCATTAAGCATCAAGTTCAATAATAAAAATCCTAGTGATGTGTTTGGAAATATAAGAAATCAAGGTTGGACCAACTAAATGTATGGAAATCGTGGTGAGAGTGCAATAGGATAATTACGTAACTTATTTTGTATGATTTCGTAAAAGTTAAAATCTCTTAAATTCTATAAAATGATTTAACACATAAATCATAATAAAATATGAATCTTAACTTGTGTTTTATTTTGAAACTTGATTATTTTCTTGTCGTTTCTCTCGAACCTTTTTTAATATTGGCTCATATCAACTACCATAGTCGCAAAAGTATCTTGGCCTATAAAGATATCCGCAAAACGTCTTGAGAAAACTCTGCAACTATTGCAGAGAGAGTTAGGCAAGGAGTGTTTACTCCCTTAAAGCTTAAGTTTATTTACAATAAGTTTAGACATTTTAGTAATTTAGTTGAGATTAAATTTTAATTTCAATTAAACTTTAATTAAAATTACAAATAATTCTAATTCAATATCAGTTACGTTCAAACATGATCCAATATCTCATATTGATCATCGTTTATTAAATATCTCATATTTAATCATAAAATTTTTCAAACTTTACATTTAAGTCTAATTTTATTAAAACATCATTTTTCTCTTTAACTCGTTCTTTGTATGTTAGGTTCTCAAATATGAAGGCAATGGATATAAATTCTAACCTTAAATTATATTTAGGATTATATAAATTAAACTCATTTAATTATCTGTAATTCTCTAGTTAAACAATTTATATTCATATATCCAAATTGACGTATAATAACGCATTATGATCACCCAACTATTTATGAATATTAAAGTAGTTTTGATTAGCCCTTCCGTGTATGATTTTTTTATATAATTCAATTATTTCATCATGCAGTGTTCTGATTATACACAAAGCATATAATTAATATATATTCTATTTGAGTCTAATCATATTAGTTCTCCAATATTAGTAATTGATTGGATTAATGATATTTGAAAACTATTTTCAAAGTATCATTCCACCTGGTTAAGGATTTCCTGAATCAATATTAATCGAGAACAAAAGAACATTCTCTTTAATTACTTCAGGGTGATGAATCCTATATTGATTACTTAACTACTTCCACATAGTTATATCCAATGACTACCTATTAAACTATCCTTGACTAGAATAAGTCATAAGAAATATCTAAACATAACAATCCCTATATGAGATAACTTTAGAGATCTCAAGTTAAAGGAAAATTTATACAGTCATTATAATGAGAGTTTTCATGGACATAAAAGTTGTGTTCCAAATGAATTTATCATGTGAGGTCAGTTTAGTGAACTTGTTCTCTAACAAGCACCCACACATTTGTTTAAATATCTTTATACTTTAGTCTACGAGATCGACTACTTCTTTCGTAAGAAAGACATAATGTGTGCTAGTTTTTTTACACTATATTAATGTCCAATCTCAATAGAATAATGACTAGGAACAATTTAGAGATAATATATAAATTCAATATGAGTCTCATAATTATGATCTCATCATAAATTCATTTGTAATTTATATTTATCCCGTGGACTTTATCATATACTTCTATATATATATAAGATTAAAAATGCTTTTAAATTATTTTATCACTGAACTACAACCAATCGATTCGCTATAGGGCATAAAATATAATCTCCCACTTGCACTAAGCCAATTATTTAAGTATCTTATACCATATCATCATATGACGAGCATGTTACTATTGGGACAGTGGTTTAGTAAGAGAATTATACAAGGTTTTCTATAGTGAGTACTTGCTTAAATCTTATAATTTTTATCTTAATTATCATTATAATTAAAAGAAACTGTATAGATACATTTGGATTGTTTATGAGACCTTAGCTCCTTTTGCATGTCTAAAGGCTCTAATGTTCTATAGTTCATTACTGTTTGAATAATGCAAGGAACTACACCAAGTCCATTAAAGAACTTCTCATCCAAACAATCATTTCTATCAAATGAAAAAAGTATTTTGGCTATAGTAGCAGCAATTAATGCTACATTGTAACCTTTCAAATCTCAAAATAATAGGATTTACTTCTAAAGTTAGTATCCTTATAACCTTGAACTCTAGTATCAACTCATATATAGAATAATGGATATTTTTAATACTTCAAAACTATCAAATATCTCAAATAGTAAACACTTTTAGCACATTATCTACGTATTTGGAGTAAAATAGGTAAGCAACTTCCAATATATCTCTATAGATCTAATTCTCATAATTAAGTTGTTATCTTGCATATCCAATAAGAGTTGTCATTGGACAATTATATTTCAATAATTGAAAATTAGAATTGTTGTTCTCTATAAGCAATATGTCTCATTAACAACATTTTCTCTCATGCGATTTCTAATGCCCATCCATCATTCACCAAGAATACATAACTCAGTTCTAAAGGTAATATAAATGTTATAGGAAAGTGAGGCAACTTTCCAAGAGAGATGCAATCCATATAAATAAGCACTTCAACCATATTCCATTTCTTTTTCGCACTAAGAAATTGTTGGTAATTTTTATAAGTATATAGTTAACACTTTTATCTGATAAGTACCTAGTAACTTCATTTCACATGATTTTTAACTTCTACCAATCGTTTGCTAAGAGCATATAACTCAACTTTAAAGATGATGTATCCACTCTAAAAGAGGCTTATGAAGTGAGGCAATAATCATATGTAATGATGTAGCCTATCTAAACTATAGAAGCATTTGACTATCATATTTTTAACACTTTTCCATACCCACAAGTTATGAGTTACTTTTTTTGGTATCTTTTAATAGATTTCTCCCATATGATTCCCAACTTCGACTAATAATGCATAACTCAACTTTAAATATAATACTACAACTCTATAGAAATAAGAGAATTGAGACTCTATAATAAGGCAACTCTTTAAGAGAATGATGAAACTTATAAATAATGCAAACCACTTCCTAACCATATTCCAACACTTCTCTATACTAAGAGATTGATTTCAATTTTTCTGGGCATATAAACACTTCTCTTACAACAAGTTCATAGTTCCTTCATTATACATTATTCCTAACTTCCACCAATCACTCACTAATAACATACAATAACTTCAAAAATAGTACAACCATTCTAGGAGAGTAAAACAATTGAGTCTATAAAGTGATACAACTGCTTGTATAAAGGGAAGAAACCCATATAAAACATAAAAGCACATGCTCGTCACATTTTAATACTTGTTTATACCCTCATGTTGCGACTAATTTTTCTTGGCATATTTCAACTTTTCTCACCCTATGCGTAGCAAATAATTTTCTCTCGCATGATTCCATAGTCTGACCAATCACCCACTTATAACACGTGATTTATCTCCAAATACAATGGAACTCCTCTAAGGAAGTGAGCAAGAAATTGTTAGCAATTTTTGTAATGCAAACCATTTGGAATATAAAACACTTCTCAACCACATTTCAACAATTATTCTACACCAAAAAATTATTAGTAGTTTTTATAGGCCTATTACAGCATAAGTTTAGTGACTTACCAAGAATACACAACTCAACTTCAAAGGTGATGCAACTGCTATAGGAGGGTGAGACAATTGCTTTCGTAAAGTGTCGTAACTAACATTTAAGTACATGCTCATCATGTTCTAACACTTCTTCCGTACACATAAACTATAGGTAATTTTAATTATCACTTTAACATTTTCGTCCCTAAAAGTAGCCAGTAATTTTCTCATATATAATCCTTAACTCCCACTAAACACTCACTAAAAACATACTTCTCAACTCCAAAGGTGATGTAACTACATTAAAGTGATGGGGCAACTAAACATTTACAATGAGGCAACTACTCTAAGAAAATGACGTGACCTATCTAAAACAAAAAAGAACTTCCTAATTATATTTCAACACTTCTTGATATGAAGTAGTTATTGGTAATTTGTATGGGCCTATTGCAATGCTTCTTTGTCCATAAATACCAAGTTACTTTATCCTACATGATTCTTAATTTTTTTATTAATGACTCTCTAAGAACACACAACTCAATTTGAAACGTGATGCAACTGCTCTATAAGGGTGAGGGAATTGAGTCTTAGAGGTGAGTCAACTGCTTATATGGAGTGACAACCCATTTAGAACATAAAAGGATATACCCATCATATTTCATCACTTCTCCATACCTACAACTTATGGGGTAATTTTCTGGTTTCTAAATTTTTGCACCATGTAAGTAGTTAACAATTTTCTTCCACACATTTTTCAACTCCCACCAATTAGTCACCAAAAAGATACAACTCATATTTAAAGGTGATGGAACCACTTTGGGGAAGTGATTCGACTACTCTAGAAAAGAAATGTAACTCATTCGGAATGCAGAAGCACTTTCCAACCATATTTTAACACTTTTACACTCCAAAAGGTTATTGGTAACCTTTTTTGGGCCTTGCAATACTTCTCTTCTCATAAATATTGAGTAACTTAATTTTATATGATTCAAAACTTCAACTAATCACATATTAAGAACACATAATTCAATTATAAAGGTGAAGTAACTGCTTTAGGAAAGTAAGGCAACTAAGCCTCTAAAGTGAGACAACTACTCATATAGAGTGTTATAACCCATTCTAAATACATAATCATATACCTATATATTTTAACACTTCTTCATATCCCTAAGTTTTAGATAATATTTGTGGGAATCTTCTAACACGTCTCCCCTTATAAGTAATTAATAATTTAATTAATAATTTTCTTCAACAAAATTTTCAGCTTCCACTATTAACTCATTAAGGACTTACAATTTAACTTCAAAGTTAATCTAATTAATTTATGAAAATAAGATAATTGAGCCTTTAAAGTAAGATAAATGGGTTTTAAAGTGAGGTAACTGCTCTATGAGAGCGATGTAACCTATCTGGAAAGTAGAAACACTTCTTAAGCATATTTAATACTTTTTCACACTAAGAAGTTATTAATGACTTTTGTTAACCATGTGCACATTTCTCTTCTCAAAAGTAACAAGTAACTTCATTCCACCTAATTCCCATCTTCCACTAAGAACACACAATTCATCTTTAAAGGTAATGTAACTATGATGGGTGTCGAATCCACTAAAAATAAATCCCAAACACCAAACGAAAATGAATTGCAGATAGTGGTAAATGGGGTCGATCCACAGAGAATGGAATAATTAATTCTATTTAAAATGCCAAAGAATTAGCGAAATTAAATAAAAAAAGGGGTTTTTGGATTTTTATATTAAACTACTAATTAAACGGACCACAAATAAATTATTAACGCAATTGAAATCAAATAAAATAACAACTGTGAATAGACTAGCAAAGGATGCAAATAAAACTGATTAACTCAATAAACGACAACTAGCCAGGAAATTCCTAATTATTATGCAGAGACCACGATCATC
>JANZLH020000427.1:5598440-5609653 GCA_026770325.2 Erythroxylum fimbriatum
GGTTGGACTTGGGCCCAACGGCCTCCGATTGTGTTTTCGGTCCGGATAGTTGGGCATCCGGTACCGGGGTCCAGCACTGTGCGACTGGGCTCCGGGATCGGGTCCCAACACCTAACTTATCTTAATTCTTAAATTATGTTATGAGAATTTAAGGTTTTTGAAACCCTAAATCCTTAAAACATAATTTAGGTCTCCCTTATTACTTTTTTACATCTTTGGTGTCCTCTCTATCTCTTGAATTTACCAACTTAAGTAGCTTGTAAAGATTAAAGAATGAAAAAAAAAGTTAATTCTTAAAAATGTATGAACTACACAGAAGGAAGAACCTACATTCAAGAATTGCAATATGTCTATAAAGAATATTATAATTATCCACTTAAATAATCGCTACACCGTCACAACACTCTTATCAATATATATATATATACAAAAATTTCCAATTCTACTTATAATAAAGATAGATAAGAATAATTTCCAATTCTACTTATAATAAAGATATATAAGAATCACGAGAGGACTACTCTTCAAACATAATAATATTATTCATGACCACACCTCTCTAGTCCACATTAAAAATTAGTATTGTTTTCCTACAGAAAAATTAACCTTATAAAAACAATGAAGAATAATCATAAAACAAAATATTAACAATTAATTAAGAAAATCCAAAGGCTACCATAAACTCCCTTCTACTTCTCTTTATCTCCAATTCTTTGTTGCTCTAGTGCTCTGGCACCATTTATCCTTTCCTTACTCAAACATTTGAAAATTCACCACATTGTTTACTTGATAAACAAATTCAAGAGCAACCCATTCTACTTTGTCTCTTGTGCTTAAACTGGAAAAATTGAGAGACAAAGAGAGCACTAGAGACGTAGAGCAACAATGAGAGAGACATAGTTTATGTTTTGGGGATTTAGGGACTAGAGAAATATAACAATTGTAAGAAAGACCCAATTTATGTTTAGGAATTTTGGGTTTCTATATGGTAATGTGGGTTTCTTAACTTAAAAAAATTGTCACCTAAGCAAAACTGACTAAATTCTAAAAAAAAATTGGAGTTTCATTAGTTTGAGGGCTAAATCATATGATTTTTAAAATGTTAGGATCTTTTTTTAACACTGACAAATGTTAAGGTTTAACTTAAATTTATGAAAACCTTAAGAGTTAAATCATAACTTAAACCAAATTAATACTAATGATTATGAAAATTTACTTTTTCCTTTTTATAATAAATCGTTCAAAAAAAAGTTAGACCTCAATTATCCTTATAAATTTTGGATCTAACTCAACTCATAAGTTTACTAGGTCTTAGGCTAGGAATCTACCTATATAAATGGAAACCTATCTTGGTTGATATTATTATCCTTCTTGGATAATTAGGGATTGCATATAGACCTATACTCCACATGCCTAAATAAAGAAGATGATTCATGTTGAACAACTCAAATTCGTCCCACACACTCATTATGAGTGCTTATTTTCCCCAATTTTTTTTTTGAGACTTAGATCAAGAATGAAAATTTAAGTACATAGACATCTTAAAGTATAATCCTCTATAGGGTAAATATTTTTAGGATAATCAAAGGTACCTTTAAATATTACAAATTTCTCTTAATGCATATCTTAACACTTAATACATATAATCCAACATGTATGTATTTGACATGTTTAAAAATTGGATGGAAATCAACTCTCGAAAGATTCTTTAAAGGATCAAGTTACCCTCCATTATACAGTGATGTTTTTGCTACCAATAAGTAGGTGAATCATCACTTAATATTGATTATTGATCTTGATCAATATTGACCATTCATCTCTTTATATAAGGCACAAGATGTGAAAAATAACTTAATCTCATCATCTTCCAAAACTTGATCCTACATTTTTTATTGTGAAATCACCCTTACAAAAAATTTTCTACTTACTTTTCTTTTTGATAAGGTTCAGTATTAAGCGGCTTTAATAAGCTTGGCACATTTTATAAATGTAACACCACATCCTTTTCATTTTGTCCTTTCAATATAGAGAGTAGCAAGGAGGCTAAGAGTACTTCAGGGAGGGATGCTAGTAGCTCCAATGGATATCCAATATAAGATTAGTGGTATCCAATCATAAGAATAACAACCCTACATCTAGTAAGTCTATCAAGACCTTATCATCTTCTCGTGTAGCATTTAGGTCTCCTTATAGATTTTTATACTAGATTGACTCAGTTATATCTAAAACGAGGCTTCATTAAATATATTATTGGGTAAATCTTTGATAGTTCCTTTCTTTTTTCTTTATTTCATTTGAATTTTTAAATATATTATTGGGTAAATTATATAAGCTCCTTTATGGTTTAAACAATTTTAAAAAACTCCCTAATATTTAAAATTCTAAAAAAAACTCCTTGTAATTTTCAAATTTTTAGAAAAGCCCCTTCTTTAAGACTTCCGTTAAAAATATTAGTATGAAATATGCGGCATGAAGATCACATGTGGAATAATCACATATTATTGATATAATGATTCAACCCGACTCAGAAACATGACTTGCACTAATTAAACTCAACCTAGAATAATAATTTATTATAATTATCTTAAATTATTAGTTTAGGTTCGGTTTAATTAGCTTGGGTTGAGTTTAATAGGCTGAGTCATCATGTTAGTAACATTTGATTAGTTCAAGTGTAATATCGATGTCACATATGTTTTGTTATTATTTTCAATGAGAGTCTAATAGAAGAGTTTTCTTTTTAGAAAATTGAAAAGTGTAAGGAGTTTTTTTTAGAATTTTAAATATTTGAGAATTTTTAAAGGTTACTTAAACTATAAGGGAGGCCTGTTCCTTTCATCCTATATTATTAACAAACTTGTTCTTTTTGTTACAACCATGAACATAAATAAGATGGTCGTGAGGAATAAGGAAACCAAGGAGAAAGGTATGCTAGGTTCATCCTTTAGGGAGAAAAAGAAATAGCAGTTGAATCACAGTGATAAAGTCAACCATGTTGCTCTTCCACCCTAACTTCTCCACTTTACTCATCTAAACCAATGGAGAAATGTTGCTCTCTCTGTGACCACCATTTCAACTAAAGAGGATGATCGATTCTTTCACAACTTCACCTTAAAAAGGTGAACACGTTCTTAACAAAATTAAGAGTGGGTACAAGAAGGTCTAGGGGATGGTGACTCTCAAGACAATGAGAACTTAGAAAAAATGAACGTCGACTTCATTCATATATTCACTAAAAGGCATATTTTCGTGATATATTCACTAAAAGGCATATATTCATATATTCGTTTTTGGTTAGTTTTTTAAACGCTAAAAGACTACATTTATCGACGGAATTTACGCCGCTGGTAAATGATTGCTTCCCGTCTTCTTTTTCCAACGTATTTTTTATTCCGTCGGTAATTACCAACGGAATTAGTTCCGTCCCTGAAATTCTGTCCCTATTTGCATCATTTTCTTGTAATGTAAGTTTACTTATACGTTTAGGTAATTAAAGATGCCAACCTTTTTTGTGGTTTCATCATTTCCACCAAAACCCCTTATGATTCATAGATCTCATGAGAAACCTTTATATTTTGTGAAAAATTTTAGATCAATTCTTTGTTAAGTTTTGTTGCTAACTTAATTTACATTTTTAGGATACGTGGAACTCAACATAAACAACCACTTTACAGGGGGTTGGTGGGGATTAATAAATCATAAGAGTGCTATATGTTAAATATATTAATTTATCTTATTTATATATCATTACCTACATTAAAAATATAATAATATTTAATATTTAACACTGATTAATTTTATTAAAATGAAAATTGTATTATGTTTATTATTTGTTAGTAACATATATATTAGTTTAATATGATAATGAACTGAGTATTTTACTAGTTTTTATTTAATAAGTAATGATAATTTATTGATCTTTAGTGATTATGTCAAAAAGTTAGCCAAATTAGCATAACTTCTTATGCCTTTGTCAGCCCCAGGAAACCCCTTTAGTTCCTTTAGTGACTTTGTTATTTGTTAATTATTAACGGTTTCAATCTTTTTGTTGGTATGTTGCAACCTTTTTAGATGATATAGAATGCACCTAGCACCAAACACATATTTACTCCCTTTTTATAAGTGTTACGATAAAATGCCCTCAGATCGGATACCGGTTGAATTTAATAGCCCGACAAATAATAACAATAAATAAAAAGAGACAAAATAAATGAGACAGGACACAAAGATTTACGTGGTTCGGTCAATGTGACCTACGTCCACGGCCGGAGGGTGAGCACTTTTACTAAATGTGGAGAATGGTACAAAGGCTGAAACAAAAGGCTCAAAAGTATACAAAGAGGATAGATGATTTTAGCAGAAAAGGAAAGAACAATGAATGTCTTAAGCTTGCAAACAACTCCTCTATTTATAGTTGATCATCCGTCCAAGATCTTCAACCAACAGCCATAATTGTTGAAGAATAAACTAGCCACAATTGTTGAATGAAGAAATTGCCAAATACATGCATTGCATGCCACCACCAACGCCACCAACCATAGCCTTTTGTTGAATTTGCATGCAACCAACCAAGCTGAATTTGTTGAATACAAGAAGACGCCCACCACCTTAGAAAACCATGCAGCCAATGAAAGAAGACTTGTGTGGAGGGGCCAAACATGCAACAATAAGTAATTGCCGCACTTAGAGATAGTTCCTAATTCTTTTCTAAGATGTTATAGATGTCGGTGGAAAGAATTGCTATATATCAATATGTCATCAAAGAAAACCATAATGAACTTTCTTTGAAATGGTCTAAATACCTCATTCATTAAAATTTGAAATATAGAGGGGGTATTAGTACCCAAAGAGCATCACCATAAACTCATAATGTCCTTTATAAGTTCTAAATGTGGTCTTGGCACACCTTCTTTATGCATCTTGATATCGAGACCTTAAATCAAGCTTGGAATACCAACTTGATCTATATAGTTCATCTAACAATTCTTTTTTTTTTTTTGGTTTCTCATAAGATGTCCTAGAAAGGTCCCAATTATGAGAAAACACCTTTAAGCCATCCACACCCAAACTAATCCCCGTTCGAGCCGGGTAGGTCCCTTACGGGAGGCAAAGCTCTAACCCCAAGTTTTAAACAGCTGCATACATGAAGGTGGTTCAAACCCACGACCTTACTTAAGCTAGGAGAGCCCCTTATCAACTCACCTGCACCCTGAGGTTTTCATCTAACAATTCTTAAATTAAAGGTAGGGGAAACTTGTCCTTGATGGGGTGCTTGTTGAGTTCCCTGTATATAATCAACACTCATCCTCCAAGAAGTAGTTATTCTCCCTCATCAGTACCACAAGGAAAGAATAAGGGCCAATACTGTGTCTTACAAATTGGTCTAAATAAGCTTTTAACTAACTTTTCTAAAGCATCCTTCCATTGTCCCAAGTATCTATAGGATTTGATGCTGATAGACTCTATCCCCTCCTTTAATCTAATCATATGGTCATGCTCCCTCCTACGTGGTAGTTGATGAGGTTCCCCAAAGACCACTACTCTATATTCATCTAGTAACCTTTTTAATTATCTCAATGCATTAGTTTGTTCTTCTAAACTCATCTGTTGAGGGTAAGTTAATTGCATTTTATATAGTCCTTCAGTCTCGGTTCTCTTAAATAGTTTATTCTTCCCTTTGATACACACTAATTGATCCTTTCTTGTTTGGATTCCTTATTAGTGTCACCATCTGGTTTCCCCACATGAACATAGTTTTAGTTTTAAAACTACACAGCACATTGTTTAATTAAGGCGGCTGACCACTACACTCCCAGCAGCAAGTGACAGCCCCTAAGGCTATCACAAGATTCACAAGTGCATCTGTTGAGAAAGTGATCTTTGCAGCAGATCTGTGTTTATTTGAACTTGGAGGATCCGTAAACCAGTTTCTACTCTTTTTCATTTGAAATAGAGCTTCTGATACTTTTTTGTGTTGGTAATTTATTTGACAAGACCTTGTACCAAACGTAGTGATTTAGTTCTAGGGAAATCCATCTCATTTTCTATTCATTTTTGCAGGATAACATGGACAAGATGATCAAAGAACTTACCAGTGAGCTGGGACAGTGTAACGTTTATCGGACTAACTTGTTTTCAGCTTTAAAAGACATTGAGAATCACAAACTAAAGTTGCCAATCAAAGTACAAAGCAACAAGATTAGTGTGAAACAGAGTTGCTGCAATGAAGTTGCAATGTCATCGCTATCTAAATTATTGTTTTCTACTCTTCAAGGGAGTTGGTTTGATGTAAAATGATTCTTGTGCAACGTATCATCAGTTTCCTGATTTTGTTGCATGACATGAGTTTCGCCCTCATCATTTTTAATGATGCAACATTAATAGCTCGAGTCAATGTGATTCATCTCCAGTATAAGAATTCTGGCACGTCCTAAACAATAACGCAAATTAATTGCCCTGGAAAACAGAAACACATTAGGTCTACCAGCTATCTCAAAGAGAGCATATATGAGTTTTATATGCAATTTGTGCCTGCAGCAGCAGCAGCGCTCATTCTTTCAGAGTAAGCCTCGCATTTTCAACCTTCACCGACAGCTTCATTTTCTGCTCTTCCATATCTCTCAAAACAGCTAGTAAGTTTGCCCGATATACTTCACATCGCTGATTTGTACTCTCTATTTCTTCAGTCAATTCACCAATTTTCTTCGCCTTCTCATCCTGCCAAGGTAAATAATAAAATAACAATTATGAAGACTATATGCATTATTCATGTTCATTAAACAAATGCAGCATCAAGTCAAAAACATGCTGATGGCCAGTCCTAGCAGACATTCAAAAGGATCGACTATCAGAAACTGCAACAGAGAGTACAGAGCATTTATCAAGTAAAATGGAACAAACTATACACAATTGAAGGATTTGCAAAGCACTGAAGGATGCTGTCATCTTTTGAGAACCGAATGTAACTATATCTGAATTGACAAGTTTTGTATTGCAAATTCTTAACACCAGAATCTTTAACGATAGATGTCAATCACAGAAAACTAGAAGTTGAAATTCACTTAATGAACTGATCAAGGAAAAAGCTTGACATCACATAATAATGAAACTGTAAGCAAACTGAACTCCGTGCTTCATAAGTTCTAATGTGTTTCTCAAGTAAGACGCTCAACATAGTGAGGCATAAACATAAGTAGCATCAGTACCCTTTCCACTAAAGCATAAATAGTCCTCAACACTTATAGAACCACATGTTGTTTACTCTCGATCCCTCAATATTTTTCCAATGTTCTCATGGATTTATGAGATTTAGATTCAGTATTTCTCAGAGCCTTCCTTTTCTTTATGAGGTGTTGCAAACTCCTTGTCTAAGAAATTATACATATTTTAGGGGGAGTTACTGACTTTATTTAACCTAAGCATGAACAGACAGATAAATCTTCAGGCCATGAGCAATGTGCACTGATTAATTAACTACATTTATATTTTGTTTAGGTCTACTAAAGGAATACAAATAAGAAAGAAATGCAACTATCATAAAGAAGAAAATTCAGAAGACAGTGTAAAGGAATGAGATTCTGTTTTCTTATTTCTAGCAGAAATATAAAACAATGGCAGTGTAAAGTTTCTCTGGTTTAAAGTCACTACAATGAGAAAACAAAGGAAATCAATTAACCTTGCTCAAGATATACAGCATCTTGATGCAAGATTTTTTAGACTTAAAAGTTGTAGCTCCCTAATTTTGAGTAGTACAAAATCAGATTAGCAAGAAGTAAATGAGTCTTGGTTAGTTTAGATGACATATGAAAATAAGGTCACGTAGGAAACACTAACCACTAACTGAGATGCACTTAATCCATTTTCTCCAGTAGCATGCAGCTTTGGGCCACTTCCATTGGTTATGTCTCTACTATTTGAAGCCCTAGAACCTTGATTCTTTGCAGCAACAATCTTCTTAGCAGCCTCTTGTAAAGCATTCATTGCTACATTATAAATGTAGATAGATTTGGCACCTTCTTCAACAAACTTGTTGGCCTCCTGGCGTAAACTATTATAACAAGCAGTCAAAGATTCTCTGGAATTGTTTTGCAATTGGGACGCATGCGCATCTAAAACAGCACCACTCTTAGCATTTCTTGTCCACCTTTGCAGTATATACTGAGAAGGAAGTGTAAGAACATTTTTAGCTCTAAAAGCAGCTAATATATGGCGACATATTATTCCAGAGAACTCAAACATTTGACAGCTGCAACTAGCTTTCATGTCAATTGAATTGAAACTAACAGCATGTTCCTTGTGGTCTTCCCCAAACTTGGCGACTCTATATGTAGTGATGGTTCCTGAATCATCAACTTTAGTCGCAGAATATGCAAGGGTCTCAACCAATTCATCCTGAAATTTCATGAATATCCTTCGAGTGTAGAGGTTGGCTGCTTGTTTTTCCATAGGAGATGGTGTCTTCAGAATAGGTGTAGTGTTACCTGTTTCATAGTCTGCTTTTAATTCCCTTTCATGCCAATTTGCTAATGCTTTTTCATACTGTTTGATCAACATCTGTGGGGTGGTTGACACGGTCACATAACCATCAAAGAACGAGCTTAAATCTCCAACTTCCTCAGTCATGGACAACTCTCCAAAAAAGGTATTTCGCAAGTAAACTGGGACCCATTGCTCTCGAGCATTAAACATAGACTGGAGCCACTCATTATCACTGACAAAATATCTTTGGATGAGTGATTGCCAAGCTGATAAAAACTCATCAACCGTGTCAGTCTCATTGACGCATCTTTTAAATTCAGTTTCAAAGGTGGGATGCGACTGATATATATGAGCTAATTTTTCTCGGCTTTCACTAAATATGTCATACTTGCAGTATCTATGACGAGTTCCAGGAAATACTTGTGTTACAGCTGCCTGTACAAAGCCATCCAGATTAGTTGTGATTGAAACTGGGTGGCGGTCAGACATGGCATGCAGCCAAGTCTGAAACAGCCAGATGAATGTGGACTCAGTCTCATTGATAATGAGTGCACAGCCAAATAAAACAGGTTGCCCGTGATGATTTAGACCACTAAATGAGGCAAATGGTACCCTGGAGTGGTTTGTCCTGTTGAACTTTACTGCATCTCCAAAATAAGTATAATTAACCTTGCAAGTTGGATCTGCCCAGAAAATACTCCCAGTCGAGTGATCGTTGTAACTCTGAATTGCATAAAAGAAAGCAGGATTCTCTGCCTGCATACGTTTCAAATACTCCAGTACATGTTGGACCCCACTGTTAAGAGTCCTTTGTCTGGTAGCACTCATCTAAAGGGAGAAAACATAACATCACATATGTGGTAATTCTATCAAATTTCTTTATCCAGAAACATTGCACGATAACTACCTAAGTTAGCTAAAGACGAAGCTCAAGCATAACCCTGATGCATCATGCTCAACTGACTGGGTAAGAATTGGACTTGGAACCTAATCCGATTAAACCCAAAATCAGGGCAGGGATGCGTGATTTGTTTAGATGCTTATGCATAAAAAGGGGCATGGACTGGGATTTAGTTTTCATTTTATATTATGCGAAAAAAAAAAAACAGAGAAGGAATGTTGCAAATTGTATAAAATATAGCCCAGAACGGAAAGTTGAGTTTGAATTACATACAGAAGACAGTAAACATAAATGAGCAAGAAGAGATGAAGTAAGAGTACCAAAACGGCAGAGGAGATGGAATTCAACTTTTGCAGTCTAGGATTTTATCCAGTTTTTAGCTTTAGAATTTCGTTCTACCCATCTTCACAACAACAAAAGCCTTGGCTCTTCACCACAACCATATAGAATTCTGAGGAGAGGGAGAAGGAAGGACAAACAACCAACAGCTCCTTTAAAACTTGAATAGAACTATTTGATTGATGATTTTTACCAAGTAGAAGAGTCTCATATTAAATGGGCTATGTCAGCCCAACAGTAAGAGTTTCGGTCTAGGTTTTATGATTTGGTCTTCCCTTTTGTATCATATATATTATTTTTTATACTCTATTTCCTTATTCATAATGGAAAGATTAGTAGCTATGCGTGATTATATTAGATTTGTATTATTTATAACATATTTCTATACTTTATACTTTTCCTATTTTTTGTCGCTTCTTTCTTATGTTTGTTAGACGTTTGTCCTCATTTACAATTTGATCCCTTGCTGCTTTATCATTTTGACTCCAAAATTTATTTATTTAATAAATAGTAATAAATATTTTTTAATCCCATGTTTTAACATGAAACTAATTGTAAGGAATATTAAACAAACCCATAACAAAAATTTTAAAGATCAAAACCAAAGTAAATCAATTATGATATAAATGTAACTAAAAGTAATGATCTAAAATAAAAATAAAAATAAATTGAAACAAGATTAATTAGTAATTTATATTGTCAAATTTGACAAAAATATTTAAAAATAAAAATATAATTAATAACAAGCAAATAGAATCCAGTGAAAAAGTCACGAAAACAAAAATTAGATTAAAATGAATACAAAATTGAAAACATGGTTTTTAATTTTTCTTAAAATTTTCAAATAAACAAATAAAAATAGACAAAATGTAATTGAGAGAATGAAGTGTTAACAACTGCTCCCCTTTACTCACCCTATTTTATAAGAATACATAGACCATAGGTGGATACATTTGTAATCGTAGGTGCACAAAGATTACTCACCTTTTGTCTCTTAAAGAATTGAAATGAAGTAAATTGATTAAAAGATCAAAAGAACTTTGAATTGTATTTAGGACACAAAATTATAATGAAAACCTAGAAGAACATATAAGATTTGAAATGAAAATTTTAGTTTACTCTTCTTCAAAATGATAAAATGAAAGTGCATAATTTAACTAAATTGTTAATTTTAAAGTACTTGATGAGGCATAAATGAGATATAACTGACTTAAATGTTGGATAAATAATAAAAATTTATATAAAATATATCACGAGAGTAATGAATCAATACTTATTATGAGAGCAACAAAATGGGCTAACCTTTGTTTGGATGCTTAGTTACACAAGGGAAAGGAAAGGAAAGGAAAGGAAATCTTGCATTTTCCTCCCTTTTCCACTAAATTGGTGGGAGAGGGAGGGAAAATGACCCAAATTTTCCTTCCATTCTTCTCAATTCTCTCTCTTATTCTTGTCCAAACAATGGAAAGGAAGAGAAATACAATTTCTTTTCCTT
>JANZLH020000427.1:5625213-5649870 GCA_026770325.2 Erythroxylum fimbriatum
TCTTACACATCCAAAGCTTTAAATCACTCAAAACCAAGAGATTAGAGCATTACTTACTTGATTGAAGCTTCAAATCTCCAAGATCTCACAAACCCTAGTTTTCTCTTCTTCTTCTCCCTTCATCGACGATTTCTCCTTCCTCTTCTTCATTTTCTCTTCTTTTATTTCTTTCCTTCTTCTTTTATACTCTTTCTTAAAGCCCTTAAGCCCAAAGCCCAAAAGCCCTTAAGTCCTTAAGCCCTTAATGATAAGCCTTGACCATTTAAAGATTTAAGTGACATGCCCAATTTGCCCTTGTTCATTCTTATAACATTATCACTTAAATTTAATCCATGAAATCAATCCTACTAACATAATAGTTAACTCCCAAAATTTATTCCATCAAACCTCATAAGTCATGTAAATCATGCTTAATTCCTCAAGAAGAATTTCGGGGGCCAACATAGAAAGTAGAAGATACATCTTCACCAGACGATATGACGTTATCATAGACGATATGACGTCATCACAGACGATGTGACATCATCACAGATGATATAACTATACTCTTGAATATCTTCCCTTATAAGGACCATAACTTTTAACTCAGATATCCAAAAATTTCATACTACATACTCTTGAAAAGATAAAAGAAAGACCTACAACTTTCTAGAAGACAACTTTGTCTAATTCTACCTAGATTAGTCCAGATTTCCTCCTGAAGTCTGAACACAATTCCTACACCTATGAAAGACTTAAAATTTTGAATTTGTACAAGTATAAGAGACATATGCACATACACGTGGGAAACTTTTCAATTCTAAACCCATTGCTAAATCAAAAGAAGTTCATACATAACTTTAATTACATCATAACATTATAATAAGAGGATTAACACAAAATGCAGAATAGATTGGATACTCAATGTTTAACATGCTTTTAAAGCTATCCAAAAGTGATCGACTAACTTAGTTTCTAATGTCTTGGAGTTTCCGATGCCTTGTAAGGATTGCTAACTTTCTCGTTCTGCACCTGAGGAGGGAATAGTGGGGTGAGCTACACAGCTCAATGGCTAATATATTTATAGCCATTGGTAATTGACCAAAGTCAAGCATATGTACACGTATATATGTAGATATATAAAATCCAACCATTTAACATTTATCAATTTAGCTCAAAACTCATAGCACATAACACTCAAATGCTTCATACTTGGTAGTTCAATTATGCAATGCATAACAATCGGTTCGAGGGTTCCATGGAAACAGAATAGAGAAACCGAAGTTTACCCCATGAACAAAATAAGTCTATTTTTCGGAACTCATATGCCACAAGCGGGCAGCCGGGAGAAGGCTCTTGTCGACGTACACGTGACGAACTGAATGGTTCCACTCTCACCCAAACAGAAGCACATAATCATGCTCAACAATTATGTTTTCAAATGCTCATACTTTCATGCTTTTACTTCTTTTTGTTTATACAGAACGTTATAACCTTTTCCAAGGTGTAACAAATCAAGATCATCATACTTTATCAAATTCCCACAACATCAATTTAGATTTATGCATCCAACACATATACACACATAGGCAAGAATTTGCCCAATCACACAAAACTTACATTACCTACCTAAGTAGCTTACGAAAATCCAAGTCAAGCTTGCCCTTCCCCTTGCTCTTGGGTAGAATTATCTTGGTTTCCTAAAATAACCAAGGTTCTATTCAAACAACATTCCAATAAAATTCATAAACATTCAAAAATCATAAAAAATTAGCAATAAACACAAATTAAGCTCAAATCTAACCTACCCATAGTCCATCTAAGTTAGAAAACCTAGGACCTAGTTTAGAAACCCTACAATCAAATGGGGTTCTCTTAATTCATCTTCTTCCAACACAAACCTTTCATTCTCTACACAAACCCCTTCTCTCTCTAACACCTTCATCCTCATCACAACCCATTTCTTTAATAAAGCAAGAAGAAAAGATGGTCAACTTACCTTAACAAGCTTGATTTCTCCTCTTTTCTTCTTTCACCGAAACCTCTCTTTTTCTCTCTTATTTTCATTTTTTTCACCCTTCTCTCCCTTCAATTCACGTTTTTCTCTTCTTAACAAGCAAGACAACATATTCTTCTTCCATTTCTACCCTTAATGAGTCCAAAAAGTCCATTTTACCCTTCCTTATAGGCTTATGTCCTTTTAACCTTAAGCGTCTTTCCAAAAATGTCCTTGAACATCCTTATTACATTAGGACTTTAATTCCACTTACCCATTCAATAAATCCTACTAACTTTGACATAAAAATTAACTCCAAAAATAATTAGTCCAATAAACCTCAAAAATTATTTTAAATCATGCTTAACTTAAAGAAAAATTTTGAGATCCAACAGTTATACATTATCAAATACAATTTATATGGAATAGTTGAAAGATAAAAGGATAGGTTGGTTAGAAAAGACTATACCCAAACCTTTGGTATTTATTGTCATAAGAATTTAGCGCCAATTGCTAAGATAAATATTGTTGACATTATACAATCACACATACTTAATCTAAACTAGCCTTTATACAGTTTAAAGTGAATAATGCTTTTCTTTATGGTGACCTAATGGAGGAAGCATTTATAGATCCACCCTATAGGTTTGTAATAGAAGAATGAAAGTATTTAAAATAAAAAAGGCATTGAATGGATTAAAGCAATCATTAAGAGCATAGTTTAGGAGCTTGAGTTCATGTAATGAAGAGTATAGATTTAAGCAAGCTTTTACACATCATACCTTGTTTTATAAACATGATCAAAATCATATTACCTTACTTCTTATCTATTTTGATGATGTCATAGGTAAGAACGTAGATGAAATCAAGAACTTCAAAGTTATCTAGCCAAAGAATTTAAGATCAAAGAGTTGAGGTTTTTTAAATGATTCTTAAGCGTTGAATTTTATTGGTATAAACAAGGATTGTTTCTTTCTCAAAGGGATTATTTTAGATCTCCTATTATAGTTGGTAACTTTGCCTGTGAGCATATAATAACCCCTATTAGGTGAATCATGACATATCTATTTCTCCTGTTAAAATTCAACAATAATGAGAGATACCAAAGATCAGTTAGGAAGTTGATTAATTTAACTCATACTAGGATAGATAACATATGCAATCAATGTTTTGAGTCAGTTTATACACAACCAAATGATCAACGTATGAATGATGTTAATTAGATCCTAGCATATTTAAGATAAACTCCAAGTAAAGGTGTTTTATTCTCCAAACATGGATATCTTAATGTTGTGGGATATACTAACTATGATTTTGTTAGTAGTAGATTGGATATAAAATCCACTTTTGGATATTTTTCATTTTCTGAAGGCGACTTGGTGACCTGGAGAAGTGAAAAAATAAAATATGGTTGTTATTTAATGTAGAAGCAGATATTATATTATGCATCAACCAATCACATAACTTTTTTAGCAAAAAATTCTTTTAATTGAATTGATTCTAGTCTAAAAAATCCTATGGTATTGTTTTATGATAATAAAGCAACCTTTGGGATTTATAATAATCCAGTATAACATGATCAAACTAAGCATAATGAATTAGATATAAACTATATTAAAGATAATCTTAATTATGACACAATAGAAGTTCCTTAAACTAGAAGTTCATATAAGTTGATTGGTATTATAACTTATGTTGTTAATAGTGGATCATTCTATATATTGCTATCCCAGTTAGGCATATGTCATATTTATACCTTAACTCAAGGCGTAGAGGTAATAGGAATTAGTTATGTCTTTCCTACTTCATATATTTTTTGTATAGTTTCCTTTAATTTAAGAATATGAATATACATACATATGTATGGTTAATTTGTTATTATATATAAGTTATTTTCTTTTACATGCGCACGCACGCACACACACACGCACACGTGTGAAATATTAAAATAAAAGATCTTGCATATTCACAACTTGATCTATTACTTAAGGAAGAAGAATTGTATTGATTTCAATTCAAGGAAGATTGGATTAAGTTGAGCAACAAAAATACAAGAAATTTTCAGTTCACCGCCATTATCTATACGAGGAACAATTTGATAAAACCACTTCACAATAATGGACATGTTTGGGAAAGGAGATCTCCTTAAGCAAAAGTACAAAACATTTAAAACATCCCTATAAATGAGCAGTGCACCTTAATGCCAAGACTCTCACAACTCTCCCCTATGATTATATTAGGATTGTCCACTTGAGTTATAGATAAAGAAGTACTCACGCACTTAAGATAATGAGCACATTATAGTTTTCAAGTATATACGGTTTGAACCCTACCTCCTGAATAATACTCTGATTGCTTTAATCCTCAATGTTCCCTAATCGCAATTGATCAAAGACCTAAATCATATTGCCCTTAGTAATGTGGTTGTCAAAATCACCTCTAAAGTTATGGCCACCATAATTAACCCGTATTTAGGTTAGTTGATGAGTCCTTACTAAAGCAACTTCATTCTTAGATTGACAATATAATAATCACTCAAGAAATTATTCACTTTTTGAGCAAGAAGAAAGGATTTTATGATTTAAAAAAGGGGTTTATGATATAAGTAGATGGAATTTCATAAGTTGTATTCTTGATGAATAAAACATCCTCACACAATTAAAATCTTAGTTGGTTTCATTTCTTTTTTTCTATGGGAAGGAGAACATGAGAAGTTCAACCTTCTAAAGGACTTTGATAAGAGAAACTCTTCTCACTCTATTTATTTGTGCTTTGCATAAAAAATGACAATATTTAATCATAAGCGAACCGGAAAGGAGAGAGTAGAAATATCTCATAATTTCTAAAAAAAGGTTGCCTATTTATCACTTATTTTATGCAAATGACAATTTTCTTTTCAGTGAGACTTCCATGCATTAATTGAGTTATGTGTTAAATTGTCTATAAAATTTCTGTATAGCGTTGACATTCGAGGTTAATTTTGATAAACCAAAATTCTGTTAAGCTCCAAGCCAGGTATTAAACCTACTGAAGACCTTCATCGATAGGTTAGGGTACCACTACTATATACTAGAGTTACTAAAGTTTTCTCTAGAGGCCTGTTCAGGCTAGAGAGCAAAGAACATGTCCATCACTGAGAAAAAATCTCATTTAAGTCAACTCTGTCATCCATTCTTTATATACTATGCAAAGTATCAAACTCGAAAAATGAATCACTTTCTACGGGGAAGTAGTGATGCAAATATGAAACTACACCTCGTCTCTTGGCAGACATTATGCAAATCTAATAGGAAAGGAGGGTCAGGAGTCAAGAATATAACAAATATGAACCAAACGTTTATTATGAAGTTAGTCTGGAAATCATTGCCTCAAGACAACAATCTTTAGAAACAGGTATTGCTTTGCAAGTATGTTGGCAGTGGTAAGTTTTCTAATTGTGCTCCTAACAAATTTTCTTCCTTTCATCGAAGAACTATTGGAAGTCAGGGATATAATCCTTAAAAAGAGCTAAGTGGAGAGTGGGAGATAACACTACATTGAAGGTTCCTCAAAACTTTATTCTAATGAGGGATTTTATTTGGGGGACCTAGGACGGTCACAAGAAAATTCACCTGGTGAGTTGGGAGGAAGTTTGCCAACCCAAGAAAGCGGGGGGACCAGGGCTCAAGCGAATTCGATCGATGAATGACGCACTCCTTATGAAACTCGAATGAGACTTCCTTACTAAACCCCAGGCTCTATGGGTTCAGACTAAAAGGGCGAAATACAGGGTAGATATGGATCATATCCCTCAAACTTTAGCGAGGCATGGCGCTTCAGGTATTTGGCGAGGGATTGCGGCGATTTGGAATCTCATTTGCCAAGGAGCTAAATGGCAAGTAGGCAATGGGCGACGCATTCTCTTCTGGCTGGACCACTGGTTAGATGATTGGGGCCCTCTTTATTTAGTGACTCAGTCCGACATTCTTGAGAGCATTCTTTATGCTACAATTCATGATTTTCAGGAGGGCAATGGCCATTGGAATTGGCAGGTATTCCAGCATTACCTCCCAGCAACTATTTGTATGACTATTGCGTCCACAACGATTCAAGAAACGACCCTTCATGTTTTAAGGGATTGTCCTCGGGTCAAATCCTTCTGGCGACACTTTCCTAATACCGTGGTTGGAGGGGACTTTTTCAGTCAGGAGGAAGGAAACTGGCTCCGTTTTAATCTTAATCACCATGTGCAATTAAATTAGGCCGAGTAAACTACTATTTTTGGGGTAGCCTATTGGTTTCTTTGGAAATGGCGTAATAACAACATTTTTTAGCCGGATTTTGCTTGGCCCATAAACGGTACTACAATTGTCATGGCTTATACAAATTGGGTCATTCGAGCTAGTGTGATGGAAAATCGGAGTTTTCAGTCGCAGGGCCTGCCTTTGGGTTCTTTAGTCGGATGGACTACACTAGAAGGACGGGTAAAGCTAAATACGGATGGGGCAGTGAAACTGGGCTCTAACATTGCTTCTGCTGGAGATCTTCTAAGAAACTGTCAGGGGCACTGGTGTGGCGGCTTCTTATAAAAGATAGGCGTCGGTAATCCTATCATGGCAGAACTCTGCGAGGTGTACTCAGGGCTGCTGCAGGCATGGGATTGGGGTTATAGACGCGTGCTACTGGAAGTGGACTCCCTCAAGGTCATTAATATTCTTTCATGTTCCCTTAATGATCTGACTGAGCATTCCCTTTTGGTGGCAGGTATTCGTGACTTGCTTCGTCGAGAGTGGGAAGTACAAGTTGAGCATACGCCTCACAAAGGGAATCAATGTGCGGATCATTTGGCATATCTAGCTTCGGTCGCGACGCCGGGACTGCATATTCTTCAGGAGCCTCCCTGGAGCCTTTTGGATGCACTCCACGGAGACATGCAAGGAACCCTTTACAATCGATCCCTTCGTAGGGGATTAGACTATAGGAGCTAGTCTCTTTGTTTTTTTTTTCCCTTGTAACAAAAAAAAAAATCATGTAGAATATATACCATTGAACATGTTGCCAATCTTTGATACTTGAATTCACATAGTTTCCAAGTTTTGACATCAATACATTAATTTATGTACTTGGCTCCTAGCTAGAGCGAAAGTATTGATGGGAAGAAGTATCCAGCACTTTCCAGAGACAAAGCAACGTGATGCTGCATTGAGAATTAGCAACAGCATGGAGATGTGACACTACACCATCTGAAAGCCCTACTTCACTTCATTGTCCTCTAATAATGGTCTCTCGCGTAACATTAGCCAAGCATTGCATTCTTTGTCGATTAAGAGGCCAGAAATCACTCACCCTTCTCTCGGTCTCACACAAAAGCATGAGGAGAGGACTTGGCAAAAATGATTGACCCCTCACAGTCCCCCCCAAGCCCCCATCGGCATGTATTTTTACGCCGTCAGCTGAAGAAGAAATTCCTTTTTGCGTTTGGAAATGTTGGTACTACAACCTAAGCCACTTGATTTACACCACAATAATTAGTGCACTTTAGGTTGCTAGACATGTTTCATAGTATTTTCTACCTCCAGCGTCCATTGGTTTTGGTCTAAAAATATGACAAAAGAGTTCTATTTATAATAAACCCAACATTTTTTAGCTCATGGAATTGACAATCTTACCATGTGTACTCATTCAGATACACAAATCAAACCAAAGTCAAACAATGATTTGGTCCAATTTGGTTCAAACCAACGTCTCGCTGAAAACGGGCAAGACCTGAGACCATGGAAGGCAAAATCTCCAACGAGAACTTGGGTGTCTGACGCTTACCGATGTAACATGTAGATGCCGGGACAGTTTTGAGGCAGCAAATATAAAACGTTTTAAAATGGTGACTAAACAAAATACTGGAACTAGGCAATGTTCACAGTATTAAAGTTACCAACTGGCACCCAAGAACCATACCGATCACATGTTATTACAAATCTGAACTCAACAAACAGTAGCAAATACAGTAAATCTAAACCATAGTAATCGACTCACATATAAATGGCATTCTATCAACATATCATCAAGCTACAGGAAGGCATCCTTTTCAAGCAATTTCAGAACCTCATGTTGGTTGTTCAACTTTGCGACATCAATCGGAGTCTTACCATCCATGTTCTGAAGCGTACTGCACCAAACCCACAAAAAGGATAATATGTAATATGTTAATGCGAATCTGAAAGCCACCACTTTTAATTAAAAGCCCTTTTACTTACACAGCAGCGCCATTTTTGAGGAGAAGGGCTACACATTCCTTCCTTCCATAACCCGCCGCGTAATGAAGAGCAGTATTCTTATTTTTATCCAATGCATCAACAGTTGCTCCAGCCTCGACCAGGATTTGAGCACACTTCACCTGGATCAAGTTCAAGTGCATTTTCTTAATACCAGGCATGCAAACCAAGGAACTGGCTCAAACTACATCTCAGAACCCCACAGGCAAGGGTTTTTCTGCCTTAGGTATTAACCCACTGGCATTTCATAATCCAGCAAATGCTGACATGGCACACCAACATTCACCTTAGATCTTTTATCGCAGGAAACCTAAAGAATCATGTGTGTTCACGATTGTGAACAAACTGTCTTTCCAGTTCTACTTCTATAGAGAACTACAATCCAACAAAAAGAATTTGTACCCACATTATTGCATTTCAGTTAGCTTCAGGCATTCTTTTTTCTTTGTTTTTCACAGTTTATAAACTGCGTATCCTATAGGCCACACAACTTTATTCTAGGAAATCTCAAAACTTTCCAAGATAAGGTTCCATATACTGGTGTACATGCTAAAACAACTCTGCACTAATCATAGAAAAGAATGTGATCATAATCGAAGTTATATAACTCTCTGAAGTGAACGAGTTTTTATGCATTTTTTTAAGATTCAGAACATTCGTCGGGACTAGCTTTATGCAGACAAAAAAAACGATACAAATACTAAACGGAAAAAGATAATAGAACTACTAAAGTTTCAGTGGAACTGAAATTGGCTGCATATCTGAAAAAAGTCACTAGTGAAAAACAACTTAATAGAAAGTTGATAACCCAAACTAAATAAAGAACATACAGTTAGGAGATCTTTCTCTCAGATGGCCAGATTAATTGATCAGACCAAAGACCATAGACTTTCATAATTCCTTTTTCCATGTTTGCAGTTTAAATTGGAACAAAATGACAAGTATAAGAAAAACATGAGTACATAATCGTTTTTGCTCCAGTCAATCAAAATAAGACCTTAGCAAGTTGAATCCAATTGACTAGTTAATTCACCAATTAAGCAATGAAGTCTGAAATAGTAGCTTAGTGCAGTTCCAATTAGCTGATTTACTAGAATGACCTCGCTTTTCAGTGCATTTCTCAAAAGCCTTGGGGATAATAGGTCTCTGTTTTATCTCACAAAACTGATTTTTGACAACCGGTAGGCAATCAAACTACGTCAAATCAGGGCATATGATCAAAAGCCTCTCACAATATTTCCTTTTTTGTCTATATCATGAAAAGAGATGGTTTTAAGTATGTCATACCTCTCCATAACCACAAGCAAAATGCAACGCTGTCCTTCCTTCTGAATCTTCTTCATCCTTGTCAGCACCAGATGCTAGTGCAGTTTTCAAACCCTAATTAATGACCAAGCATAAGATTACTAATTATAAGATAAAAATATTTTTGAAAAATAACACCTTGGGGATAGGTTCATGACAAACTTGTCCTAATTACCTGGGCCTCATTTTGAAGGACAGATACTTGAACAATATGTATACCAAATGGATATCATGTTGATTTAGAATATTAGGAATTAAGTGACATTTGAATGAATAAACAAAGAAAAGTAAATTGCCAAAGAAACAGATAGTTGGACTACACCTCAACATCACCACTACTGGCGCAGCTATGAACAATAGATTCATCCTCATTACCCCCTTCATCCGCTTCATCTTGTGCAGAATTGTCGGCAGAAGTGGCTGCTTCTCCAGAAATTGCGAGACCCATTGCTTGGCCCAATTTCTGTAGAACATCTTTGTCGTTCCAGTACCTAGATGAACAATATTTTCATTTAATTGTTAGAGCACTGCAAAATAGTGCAAGCTTAACTGTTCCTCTTAAAGAAAATCTAACTCGTCACTCAATAGCAGAGAATCGTTGTCCAAGAAAAAATGATTACTAAAACCTAAGTAAATTTATTACCAACCTCATCATTGCATCTAGACCACCAGTCTCTATCTCTTCCAGGATAGGTTTTAGAGAAGGATCTTCCCTCAACCTTGCCATCCGTTCCTCAATCTGATCTTTATGTGAAGGATTTGAAAAACTTTCAAGCATTTGAGACATTGAAGGATCCTGAAGAGAAGTATCTCATGAAGAAGATGAATTTTCCATAATGCATACACAATAAAAAGCAGTGTCCATATAGTCACATGTAACAGAACTCCAAAGAGTTAAGACATGTTAGCAGCATGCACAGGCACATACAGTGTTGTGGAATCTGGGACACGACACGATGTGCACACACATAATTAAACATACCATACAGTAATCACTAAGTTTCCACTGAACAATTGGATTAAAGAAACTAAAACAGGAAGCAAACAAATCCCACATCTAATGAGAGAACCAGATAAATTAAGATATGGTCAAGTTAAATACAACAGCAAACCAAATTCCAAGTCAACCACCAGATATACCTGCATCAGTGTATTGCCAAGACGTTCTGCCATAGTCATAAATTGAGGATTCTGCATAACCTGTTGCATGGTGGAATAGTACTGTTTAGTATCAAACTGAGGGATGCCATCTTCAACTGCTGCACCTTGAAGACTTTTTTGCAGCTGCTCTGCCATTTGGTTGAATGAAGGATCTTTTGCTATCTGTTCAGCCAATTCCTTGATGCTAGGGTCCTATATAACAAAATCTTAGATCTCAATTAACAAAATTTTAAAAAGGAAAAGTAACCAAATTCTGAAGCACAGGACAACTATCAAGGCATCATAAGATGTACACACAGCATACTTGATATTTCAGTAGCCTAAACCTTTACCCCATAAGAAGATACACACACAACAATCCACAGATAACTATTACAAATATGACCTCCGACACAAGAAAAACTCAGAAATAAATTTTTTTGTCCAATCTGAATACACGATCCAACATGGAACAAGAAACATCAACATGTTGAGTACTCTCAACCAAAACCTAAACTAAAGATTACAAAGAAAAAAGTAAATTGTTAACTTATGCCCAAATCTCCAGTTTTCCCCCACTCGCACAGCATGTACCCTTGTCTACAGTTCATGCAAAATGCTTTTGTGCCACCTAAAAATTTATGCTGTATAGATGAACCTTGCTCCTCTGTTGGAAATAATAAATAAATAAACTGAAAGCAATGAAAACAAAACCTCTATGATGATTAGAAATAAGGTCAATAGCACCATAATTAGAAATAAGGTCAATAGCACCAGTTTTATAAGATTTATTACACACATGCAAAAAAACCAAAAACACAAAGGCACTAAGAAAAATGGCTTTAGATTATAGTGTTGGTTAAGATTGGGAAAAACCCCATTTACCACAATGATACAACATTTCTAGACCGTGAGAACTAAATTAATGCAAAGGAACAGTTCCGTCACATAAAGTAAGAGAAATGACATACATTAAGCAGGCCAGTCATAGCTGAGAAATCAAAAGGATTGGAAGGAATTCCAGCTCCTGCAGATGGTGCACCGCCTTTCTGTCCAGACTTTGGGTCTGTAGAGGATGATTCCGGTTTTGAGTTTGAGTTTTCGGGCAATCCAGTTTTCTCATCTGGAGAGAAGCCAAATAAAAGTAGTGATTATCTACCTGATCCCAGATTGTCAATTTACAGGACAATCACAGGCTAAATTAATCACAAAAGAAAAAAGTGGGGGATGGGGAACCAAAGCCCGTTGTATTAATTGATTCACAAAAGGCCCCTTTGTCCTAATTGATTCACAATAAAAGGGAAAAAAAATGCTTAACAAGCAATGCTTTAAGGAATCAATAACATGAAAATGGAAAGAAAGACAAACAGAAAAGGCACACCATATAAGTGTGCCTGGATCTTTGATCATGCTGGAACTAACTACCAACGAAGAAGGAAAATCGAACTAACAGATAAACATCTCTGCAAGCCCCCAGTTGCATCAAGATCCTTTTACAACATAAACCGGCTCAAGACACAGCAAACCTAAGTACGCAACGCATAGCGTTAACGTAAATACGGTTTGAGGATTGCCAGTTGAAAGATACTAACGCACAAACTTGAATGAAAAATGGAAGTCAATACTAAAAGGCTCACCAGATGGAACATCCTTGTTCGAATTCGATGCCATATCACGCCGGACTGTGGAAACACAAAATCTTACAATTAGAATTAAAAATATCCAGAATGAAAGAAGATTTAACTCAACTTACACAAATCAATGACAAGAAAACCTGATGGAATATAGTTTTTTTTTTAATTTTGGGAAGAGAAAACCCTAAGAATTTGACACAAAACGTATGAGAAGAAGCAATGCGAATAACTACAGCGCAGCAGCTCTTAACGTTTTATACAAGACAAAGCAAAGGATAGAATGAACGACAGCATTGATTGTGGGCCATCTCAATCCTCATCTTCTCGAACGAGTGGCTCATCCCATGACTAAATGACCCATTCGCCGTCACACTTTCCGTAAATTACAAGGACTAGGCCTTCCTTTCCCATTTCATTTCCGCTCTCGGGCTTAGGATTGTTCTTAAACTCAATATTCTTCAGATCCAATCCAAAGTCCACACTCTCAAGAACGATCTCATCATCTTTTACAAAACGATGACGTTTCAAGTCCATTTAACAAGTGAAATATAACGAAATGAATATTTTTTCCCCCAAATCTTAAACCTTTAAGTTTTAAACTCTTGGAACCTAAATCCTAAATTCTAAAATTTAAATCTTAACATCCTAAAAAATATATAATTAAATCTTAAAAATTCTAAACTTCAATATCAAAAATAGTTCATCTTAAAGAATTGCATTAGTTGTTTAGTATTAGTTGTTTATGTGTAAAATGACTTATGTGAACATGATTTTAAAAAATTATAAGAGTATACATTTTTTTTTAACACCCTACTTAGAGGGGCTAGCAGAAAATCGAACCTAAGACCTAACTGAAATCAAGCCTCGCTCTCAACCATCGAGCCACACCCCTTGAGGGTAAGAGTATACATATTATATATCTTAGTATTTCGTTGAATATTCTTATAAGAATTTATATTTTAGAGAAGTCATGTTCACCTGTACTGTTTTGTCATCTATGAGAAATTTATGCAACTATTTATATTTTCATTTTCGTTTAAGGTCAATATTTTATTTATAACCTATAACTGCATAAAACAATTATAAGAACAAATATTACTCCTAAAACGTAGGTATCTAGGAACTTCAATTAGGTTGTCCTATTTACTAGAAATTGTTGTCTATTAAAACTAACAAAAATGTGACGTGTATAGTACTTAATTACAACTTAATCAAGAATACAATTTAAACATTAAAATATTACAAATTACGCAAATGGAAGAATTGAAGGCTGGCTGGCATCACAAATAAGTGGAAGAAGAAAAGTGAAAAGAATGTCCTTATTTAGGCAGGAGTTGAAGTGTTTGATTTCTTTAGCTGCTGCAGTGGCATCACAAATAAGTGGAAGAAGAAAAGTGAAAAGAACGTCCTTATTTAGGCAGGAGTTGAAGTGTCTGATGCTTTTTTTCTTCTTTAGCTGCTGCGGTGGCAGTTACATAGTAGGGGGTACAGTTGGGTTTGGATTCATATCATTTTAGTTGTTGGATGAAAACGCTCATATATATCAACGTTTTCATTTTCGGTTATTTATCTTCAATTAGCTTATGAAAAAGCTACTTTCCAAACAATGTTATTAGTTGTTTGAAGAGTCAAACAGCTAAAAACAATGGTTGGTAATCAAACGAAGCCATAGACTACCATTACTTGAAGATTATCAACCTCAGCTTTGCTGATGATCTGGTCTTACATTCTAAAACTGATCCACTTTCAGTCTCGACCTTGATGAAAGCTCTCCAAATCTTTTATAGACTCTCGGGGTTGGAGGTTAATTTCACAAAAAATAGCTTTTTATTTCCAAAATTACTATAGAGGGTACACAAGTGCTGCATTTTATTACTGTATTCAGTTATCAATCACTCCCAGTAGTTTACCTCGGCATCCCTATCACCGGTGCAAACCCCACCTCTGCTGATTTTCATTTATTGGTTGAAAAGATCAAGAACATAATAAATAATTAAAGCACCAAACCTTTAGCAATAACAGGTGGATTACAACTTATATCTTCCGTATTAAACTCAATAAATATTTTTTGGGCTGCTCAGTTGGTCATTCCTAAGAAAAATATCAAAACCATCGAGAGGCTTTTCAGTAACTTTTTATGGAATGGCGCTGAAGAATCTATCAAGCGAGCTATAGTACAATGGAAGTATGTCTATCTACCTAAAAACAAGGGTGGTCTTTGTGTCATTTCCTTAAAGTTGCTAAATACCGTGATGTGGACAAAAGGCTATGGAGGTTGATGATGGATAAACAAGCTCTCTGGTGTCAATGGATGCATAGCATATTCATCACCACCTATACTTCCATATGGAGAGCTATACTAAGCACATGGGAACTTATGAGAGGAGAATTTTTCACCCTTCTTAGTGATGACACCTCAATGCATTTATGGTATGATAGATGGTTGACTTGTGGTCCCCTATATAATCTGATGGGAATGGAATGTCTTAAAACTGTTCTACCTCCTGAGATAACAGTGGCCCAAGCTCTCGAGGATAGGCATATATTTGCCCATCACGCAGTACCCTCCTCCATCTATCAGACATTACTTCAAACCATTCTATATGAAGGTGAGGACCGAATTAAGTGTTAGCTGTCTCGGAATGGGAGCTTCTCTAATAAAGCCTGTCGAGAACTTACGCAGAAACAACATGGTGTCCGACCTTGGACTCGAGTGATATGGGTAAAACACTACCACCTGAGGGCAGCCCTTACTTTGTGGTTAGCTATGCAACAATGCCTACCCACAATTGACCAACTGAAGACTTTCCTATACATACCAAACAGTTGTATTGTATGTCGAAGGGAGGAGGAGAGCCACAAACACTTATTTTTCCAGTGTGCTTTTATAAAGCATAGCTGGAACATGATCCTTCATCATTGTCGTATACTGAATGTACCTAGCTTCATCATTTTAGTATACTGAATGTACCCAGTAAATGGAGCTCGTTTATCTCCTGGTGTAACCAATTTGTATTCAATGACGACCCTAAAAGATGGAGCTTTTGCATAGCGATATCCTTACTGATGGCGTGTGGTCGTTGGGTGATGATAAGTGAAAGTTTGGTATCATTTTGTGTTTTCTCGAATTAGGAATTATTAGGGGATTGCGTTGTTATTTTCGGGAAAACTCAAGGAATTTGGGGATGGCTCTAAAGGAAAACATGTAGAGCAAGACGTAAGCTACAACTTTGGTGAAGGAAGTTTTGTATTTTGATATGTGTGTGAAAAGTTATGGACGAGATGGTGAAACTGGTCAGGAATGATACGGTTTCTCGAAATGAAGAAGAAAAGTAAAGAAAACGAGTGGAAGTTTTTGAAAAACTAACAAACCCCTGTTCTATTTTCAGTAAATAGACAACCCCAGAGCAAATTGACTCTAATTTGGAGAATAATACTCAAGATTTTTTCATTCATAAAAATTCTCCTTCAAAAGGAAACAAACATGACTTAAATAGGAAACTTAGCTAAGAGGAAGGTGGAGAACCACATGATTCGGTTTCTTGCCTCCTAATAGATTCTTAATGAAATATTCATAACAAAAAAAACTATTCATAATTATTCACTATACATGTAGTAATGTGGAAAATTAAGGATAGGAGTTAAAACACACTAAAGAAGAATTTAACACATTAAATAAGAAACTTATGAGCAATGAATTGCTTTTATTGAAAACATACCATAGGTTGAAATATTATACCTTCTCTCAGCCAAGTCAAGTTATAGAACAACATGTGACTTGATTTTCCTTCTCCCATGTGGGCTCCATTTAGGCTTCAAGATCATCAACTTAGACCAAGGCTTCTTCTTGGTTTTAGACTTGGGCTTGACGGTCCTCCATCATTCTCCTATTCTTGGGAGGACTTTCCTTCATCCTTGAAGAGTAATATGATGACTCCACCATAATCAACATCATGCCCATGAACAATCAAGCAATGAACTCCATAGTTATATTTCAAAAGTTTTTCAATATTACCACAAAGAGTTATGGAGCTCGGTTGCAAGATTTCACCATTAAAAAGCTTCAACAAACCAAAGTATACAACCTGCCCTACTGTCTTCATCCAATCACACTAAGTTTTATTAACATAGTCATGAAACATAAAAGCTTCTATTTGCTGTTTATGTGATAATTGGCTTGCTGGAATGTCATAAGGGTCAATGTAGGTGTGCGGAGGGATTTCTAAGAGTGAGAATAGTGCAAAAGATTCTTCTTCGTGAGTGGTATTGTTTATGGACGGCTTGTCCTAAAAGTTTGGTGGAGAACTACAAACTACAAGCACTTCTTCTTAACATCATTTTCCATGAAAGGTGAAACATCATATGAGGCAATTTCATCATCAATGGACACAACACAATCTATACTAGAGTCTAAATGCTCAACATCATCAACAGATAAAGGCATATAATCATTTTTTACCTCATCTTCCAAATGGAAGTCAATGGCTTCTTCATTGGAAGACTCCAATGGTTCCTCCTCGTTCGCTTCATGTTGCATTGCTTCTTCAATATGTTCTTTGTCAAAGGACTCCAAACATTCAGTTTCTTCCAAGGATTCTACATTTCTAGTCATTCCTTCCCTTTTCAAAAGATTGCCTCAAATATTCAGCCTCCTTTCGAATTGCTCTTTCAATTTTTTAAACCTCTTCAATTGTGATAGATTGAAGATTAGGACATTTAAATTCAAAGTGTCCAAAACCCCAACATTTAGGACATCTCATGTGTTTATAGGGCTGAAATTCTTTGTAAGATTGCTTTAAATAATCTGCCCCTAGCTCTCCGTGACCATAGTTTTCATCTTCATATTCATAGGGCTCATATTCATAATAATCTTCTTCATAATAATAATAGCCATCATCATAAGTTCGATTTACCTTAAGGACTTGGGAATCCAAACTGTAAATTACTTCATCTTCTTCCTTTCTCCTTCTCCTTTTTTCTTCCTCCATGTTCCATGCCTCAAGTTGATGGCGCAATTCTCTCTGCTTCCTTTTTCTTTAATATCACGAAGAGTCATGGTGCAGACTCAAAACAAATAAGACATTTCCCAAAGTAATCAACCATCAAATAAGCTCAATTTTGACAGAGAGGCTTACAACACATCAATGTACAACCCGCTCAAAACAGATGAACTCGCCAATTCCGAACAAAATTCAAAACTGTAGGAGAACATCTTCAAACCCAATGTCCTAGGTCGTCATTTCCTTTGGCTCTGATACCAAACTTTGATGACGTGTGGTCATTGGGTGATGATAAGTGAAAGTCTGGTCTCGTTTTGTGTTTTCTCAGATTAGGAATTATTAGGCGATTGCGTTGTTATCTGCGGGCAAACTACAAGGAATTTGGGGATGGTTCTAAAAGAAAAATTGTAGAGCAAGACGTCAGCTACAACTTTGGTGAAGGAAGTTTTGTATTTTGATGTGTGTGTGAAAAGTTATGGACGAGATGGTGAAACTGGTCAGGAATGATACGGTTTCTTAAAATGAAGAAGAAAAGTAAAGAAAACGAGTGGAAGTTTTTGAAAAACTAACAAACTCCTGTTCTATTTTCGGTAAATAGACAACCCCAGAACAAATTGACTCTAATTTAGAGAATAATACTCAAGATTGTTTCATTCATAAAAATTCTCCTTCAAAAGGAAACAAACATGACTTAAACAGAAAACTTAACTAAGAGGAAGGTGGAGGACCACATGATTCGGTTTATGGACTCTTAATGAAACATTCATAACAAAAAAAACTATCCATAATTATTCACTATGCATGTAGTAATGTGGAAAATTAAGGATAGGAATTAAAACACACTAAAGAAGAATTAAACATATTAAATAGGAAACTTATGAGTCATGAATTGCTCTTATTGAAAACATATAATAGGTTGAAATATTATACCTTCTCTAAGCCAAATCAAGTTATAAGACAACATGTGACTTGATTTCGGCCGAGAGCCTTCTCCCATGTGAGCTCCATTTGGGCTTCAAGATCGTCAACTTGGACCAAGGCTTCTTCTTGGTTTTAGACTTGGGCTTGATGGTCGTACATTACTTACTTGTCAAGACTATTTGGGATGAGAGGAACTTTCAGATTTTCAAAACAAAGGCTCAACCATGGAACAATTCCACCAACCAACGTATATATTTAAAACTCAAAGAATACTTCAGTCTTCACAGGCTCAATTCTCTTGAATACTAGTCTAGCAAATGGAAAATTTAAGCACGTTAAACTGACTCACTAAGCAATATTATTGTTTATTTTGGACAATTAGATTATTCTAGAAATTCTGTTAAGCTCCTTATATAGCATGTATTTGTATAAACTCTAGATTGCCTTTAAGGCTTAATTCGTTACATTTTCTTAAGAAAAAACATTAAACTTGAAAAAAAGAGAGGAAAATCCCATTCAATCCTCGAGGACCATCCCATCATGTTTCAAACTAAAGTTGGCAGTTCCAACAACATTTTTATAGTTTGGAACTGCTAAGACCTGTTGCAGATGTTGTGTCATAAACTTTAAGGAAGAAACGTGTTCTGGGGATCGAAAGCTTCTCGTCCATAATACTCCCAAGCTTGTGAATCAGATTTCTCTTCACTTCCTTGTTAATCCCACCCATCGACACTACTTCTGCATATGCTGCTGCTTCTTTGTTCCCATTAAACTGTATATCTACTCCTCCTTTGATTATCACCATCACATACTGCAAGTTTCCAACCAAACTGGCACTGATTAAACTAAAGTTTGATGATTGAATTGATAACGTTAATCAAACATGAACACCAATACCCACTTTCTCTGTTCTTTCTTCTGGGTTTTCTAGGAGATGTTGGATAATACGTTTATCTCCAGAATTAAATCCATTGATTGTTATATTTGAGCTGGATACTAAACCCGAATCGAAATTTCACGTATGGACTGTTATTTAAGTTGAATTTGACCAGAAACTTAGTGAAACCAGGTTTTAGGTTTAGATTGCAATCAAATCAGTCGATGAATAAACATCCAACCTTTTTTACACTTTCAGAAACTATAATCATGAAAAGAGAAACTAACCCAAAAGACCAGTTTACAGTAAAAAGAGTTTAAGATGTAGAGATGAGGAAGAAGTAAGTTACATGTTCAGGCTTGCCGATGATGGTGGCAACAGCTTTTGTGGCTTCCGAGAATATGGGATCTTTGTCAACTCCACTGAGGTTGACATTAGTGGTTATATAAAGGCAAGGCATCTGCAATCTTCTTCTGCTATGCTAGCTCGGTGTGTTCTTCGTCTGAATCAGAAAACACCTAGACAGTGAATCTATTATCTTCGTTCTATAGATTTTTCTATGTTTTAATACAGATTGTACCAATCAGAACGTGCACAAATCGAGATGAGGAACATGTATATATATATATATATTAACTGGAGGAGCTAGTGTGGTATGAAAAGAAAAGGGCTTCTAGCTGGACCACAAAGGCAGGGAGACTTCTATTTGCAGGCTTCAATCTTACCAGTAACACGTACTGCCACTTGACGATCCAGATTAAGGGTAGGGAATAGGGAATAGGGAATGATTAGACCTCACGTTTAACTTTTTCCGAAATAATTGAGCCTAAAAACATATTTAAATACAATAAAGTGAAATCGTTTTATTAAAAAAATATTTTTTAAATTTTTAATTAAAAATAAAATAACTCAAATAAAGCTGAGTTAGACTTGGGCTCGACCAGACTATAACTTGGGCTCGACCAGACTATCTCAGGTCCAATTGAACTTAAAATTAGGCTCTAGTTCAGGTTGATGTCTCTCAAGTCCAATTGGAGTTAGAATCAGGCTCTGGTTCAGGTTGATAGCTCTTCGGATTCAGCTCGGCGTGTTATCATTCTTATAAACAATTAAAAAAAATGAGGTATGAAAAACTTTAATTCACTCCTTGTTCTAAATTAAAAAAAAAAATACGACTTCTTGTACTAATAATTAACTTAATTATCAGATTATTAATGTCGGAATCACTCCGGATATTATTTTGTAAAAGACCCGTTTTTTGTTTTATCAACGAAATCTCTCACACATTTATAAGAACTAATACACGGGAAAAATGGTACAAGTAAGTCTAATTAGAGTTCGAGCCTGACCTGAATTAACGAACAAAATCTAATTATTCAAATTTAAACAATTTGAATTAACTTGAAATTAATTCGAAAAAATTCTAAAATAATGTCGTTTTGATCGAGAGTGCAAGTATTGTTTTATCCATCTATAAGATTATCTGTAAGCAAAAAAGAGGAAGAAAGATAAAAGCGTAGTGCTTTTGTTGATGATGGTGATATGAAATACAGCACTCAATCTTCTATTCAAAGCTAGATCTTGCAGCTTTTAGCTGACCCTTTTATCTTGAAACCGACCAAACCAAACATGGTAGTTTGATTTGAAACGGGAGCTAATGTGTGTCTGTCCATTATTGTGGAGTAGCTATTTTTTTTTTTGAATTTGAACACCCTACTTATAAGAGGGGCTAGCAAGGAATCGAACCTGAGACCTAACCGAAATTAAGCCTCGCTCTCAACTATCGAGCCACCCCTTGAGGGTATCGTGGAGTAGCTATTGTCGAGTCAAAATATGCAGAACTTGATCGACGTAAGGAAAATGTAAATATGGTAGCTCACTTAGGGCCGCAATGGGCTGGTTTGGGCTTAGCTCAAAATTTGATTGGGCTCAAACCAAATTTGATTAATTTTTATTATTTAAAAAATATAAGAAAATGATTGAAGCCCAACTTAAATCCTAATTAACTTAGGCCAAATCCAATAACTTTGGAGCAAGTTAAATTGTTTTAAGTCTCTATTTGATTGAGTTTATATTAGTAGAACTTTTGTCAGTAAAGTTTTTTTTATAGATCTTTTTTTAAAAAATTTAAGAAGCCAATTGATTGTTTAACTGTCATTTAAAAAAGACCTTTTTTGAAAGAGCTTCATACGGTAGACTGTTTGGTAATATAAAAATAACATTATTTTTAATGTTAATTATATTTTATTTTGTAATAAAAATTATTTATGCATATAAATATTATTTAAAGTATATTAGTCAGTATGCAAAGCAAAATATATTAATTATTATATAACTTTAAACCATATGAAACATAAATGAAAATATATTTAACCAAATCTTTTAGAAAAGATGGGTTTGCAAGATAAACATGAAGATGGATTTGTAGGTATTGTGGAAATTATGTGTAAAACATAAGGGCAAAAGATACTAAAAAATAGGCTCATTAATTGATCTAAAAATCTACCTAAAAAGGTCATTTGAGAGGGTTTTTTTAAGAAGCTTCAAATTTGAGCTTCTTAAAAAACTGTATTTTGGCTGCCAAAAAAAATATATCTATTGAAAAGTGCTTTTTAATTTTACAACTAAATACTTATTTTTCTTTAAAAAAGGGCTTTTGTGGTGAAAAAAAAACTTATTAATCTTCTAAAAACTCATTCAAACAAGTATTAAGTCATATCAAACCAAATTGAGTTGCCCATGACTAGCCCTAGAAAAAATTGCCATCACAAGCACACGATGACGAGGGTAGTAAAAGAACTTAAAGCAAAGTTAATATGTAAAGTCAAATTTGATAGGATTTAAGTTGGGATTCATGCATAAATTTTTTTAAAACAATTTTTTAATTTGAAATGAATAAATAATTTTGTGGAATTTTGAATCTAATCCAAATGTTAAAATTTTGAGTCAAGAACAAACTGCATTGGTAACGACTGAAATATGAGAAGGGAAGAAGGGCGTGAAATCTTCTGTTCCAATTATTCTGTTCTAATCTGATTTTTATCCCAATACAACGTGTTTTATGTACATTTAGATATAAAATGATGTTATAGCGAAACGAAAATAGAGTTAGGATATGATAATTGAGACCAAAAAATCTGAACCCAAAAAGAAGAATAAAAAGTTGAGTTAAAGTACAAGCTTAGAAGATATGTCCAACAGAGAGATAATAATGGCAGACATTATAATGAAAATGATACTGGAACTTGTATTGGTTTCCATTACATAAAATCATTTGGCACTTACCAATTACGCTTTCAGGCTCATGTCCAAACCAAGGTGAGTGTGGGCACTACAATCAGGTGCAAATGTGGACGATGAACAGAGAACGCACAGTGCCTTAAGTCCTCATCATGGTAATCACTTCCAGGACTGGGTTAGATATCCAAAAATGATAAATTAATCCGACCTTGATCCAATTCGATTAGGGTTAATTTAGCTTGATTGAGTTCAAACCGAACTCAAATTCAAGTATTCAAGTTTGATCGGGCGTGTTGGCGAGATTTTTACTGGGCCTTGTTATTGTTGTCAATATAAATAATATAATAAAAATTATTTGTTAAACTAATATTAATTACAAACAAAAAAAAATCAACATACTCGGTGCACAAAGCTCTCCGCTCCACAGAAGATTGGGGAAGATGATAATGTACACAACTTTTCTTTTATATTTTTACAAAAAGATTATTTTCATGACTTAAACTTGTGAAGTACGCATATATAAAAATGATGGTTACTAATTTTTTATTTTTAGAAAATATATATTTTCATCAAGTTTAGTAAATTCAGAAATTTTGTTTTTAACAAGCACTGATTTTAACCTTTTTTAAGTAATTATAAAGGTTTAGGCTTTGATAATTATACAATAAAAAGATACTCATTTTCAATAGATTTAATTTATTTTTAAAAATTATCTTTATATTTTATTATAAACATATATATATATATACGTATTTCTATTGTTATTTTTTTTATCAAAGACCTACCAAAAATTAACAGAGAACATATTTTGTATTAATGAGAAAATTTAATAGAGAAATTATGTTTGACCTCATTTAAACTATTAATTATGATTAATAATTGAAAAAAGTTTTAATTGACTAATATTTTGATTATGGTTTCCTTATTGTTAAAAATTGATCAGTTTTTATAAATTAATCAATTTTATAAATAAAATTAATTATTTCACACACTCTTTTCACAACTAATTTTTAAAAATTTTAATAGGTAAAGATATTTTTTCAATTATATTTAAAATTTTTAATTATATTTAATCTTTAACATATTTTATGACAATATAAATAACGATTGAACTTTTTAAACATTAAATATCTTATTTTATTGGTTTAATTTTAGTCGGATCGATGTGCCAACTTTAGTTTTTCCCTTCTATTTAATTTGACCATATCAAGTAATCTTAATCCTGCTATAAAGTGCTAATTATTATAAAAGATAGAAATAATATGGTGTGCCACTTAATTGTTAGTGTACCTAATGCACCACTTAATTAGTGCACCTAATGCACCACTTAATTGTTGCACCTAATGCACCACTTACTTTGTCATGATAGTATTTTATTATAAATTTTTTATTATAAATAGAAGGGTTAACTTGATGTAAGAGATACCAATTCATAAGAAGAAAGATATTATCCTCTCCCAAATACTCTTAAGTTTTAGTTTCAGTTTTATAACAATTATCTCCTTTCTTCTCCATGTTGATAATCTTAACAAAAAAGAAAAAAGCTATCTCGTTTCTTCTCCATCTTGATAATCTTAACATCAAGGAAAAAAGCTATCTCGTTTCTTCTCCATCTTGATAATCTTAACAACAAAGAAAAAAGCCAAACCTTTTTTGAAGAGAATCACACAAGTAACAAAATACTTAAATTTTTTAAAATGTCCTTTTATGACAAAAATTTTAAAATGTCCTCTTACGACTTCCATTTATGTAATAAATTAATCAATTTTACAATTTTTAACTTTGAACAATTATTAAAACTTAACACATTATCACGGTGATAAAATATGGTGCCAAATTAATTATACAAATAAAATAAAGTTATAATGAAAAAATAAAAAATTGAGGTTAATTTCATAAAAATAAAAGTTTTAGGAAATATGAGAGTTAATTTGAGTGAAAATGGCTCGCAAAGATTAGGATTGGCTGTAACAAGGTCTTATATCCAGACTCCCTTACTTGTTTACAGACTCCCTTACTTGTTTACTTATGTGCTCTTAAAATAAAAATTATAAATTAATTTCAAATTTTATTAAAAAATATTGGATATATGATATATCTAATGTATCTATATATGATTTATAATTTTAAAAAACAATCTAGTAAAAATATAAAAAACTTATAACTGCACTCGCATTGTGAATCCTCATTTTCGAAATTTGGTCAATCAGAGCGGGTTACATGATCTCGGTTTCCAGGGTTCGAAATTCACTTGGCGTAGAGGACTCATCCAAGCCCGATTGGACCGGGTGTTTGGATCGACTTCTTGGCTCCA
>JANZLH020000427.1:5649970-5660504 GCA_026770325.2 Erythroxylum fimbriatum
TGTATGATGGGATTCCGGACAGGAGGTCCGAGGATTTGTGTAATGGATTGGAAATATTGAAGTGTTTTTGTGTATGGCTGGTTTTGGGCAAACTTTTGGCTAGTGAAATTTTAGAGGAGGTGCTGCCCAAATTTTTGAATATATTGAGAGTATTAAGTGTCTTTTGGCCAAAGAAAAGGAATAATAAGCTTTGATAAATGAATGAATATGTTTTGAATATGAAGGATTAAATGGATTGAGGGATTGATGAATTTCAATTTGGAAATTGGAATTATTTTTGAATGATGGGTAAATGAAAAAAAAAATGAAGCGATATTAGTTAAGCTGCGATTCGGTTGTTTCGAGTTGGGCTCCGGAAACGGGTCCCAACACAACTAATACAATCCGCTAATCAAATCAGCTAATAGAATCAGCTATCAGCTAATAGCTAATGCAATCAGCTGATTGCCAAACAAAACCATAGTAGAAAAAGGTACAGTTGAGTTTTGACACATATAATTTTAGCTGTTGGATGAAAACGCTCATATATATCAACGTTTTCATTGTTGAACCAGCTGATAAAAAAACTAATCACCAAATTATGTTATTAGCTATTTTAAGAGTCAAATAAATAAAAACAACCAATAAGCTAAAAAAATAGCTGATGGGTTAGTAACCAACTGAGGCCATAATAAACTAATATTATTGAATTATAAATATTGCGATGTTAATTTCTTCAAGTAAACGCTTTCATAACCATCTTCTGTAATTTTATTATTGTCGTTTTTGTCATCCTTGGTATCTTACCAAAGCATGTTTTTCTACCTAGGGGAGAAGGTGAAAAAGGAAAAAAAAAAGGTTGATGTTTTAATCAAGAAGTTAAAAATGGGAAGTCAAAACTAAAGAGTGCGATTCGACGTCATTTCTCAAGATTATAAAAAAATTGGGCCTGCCAAGCCAATAGTTGTTCATACCTAATTCCCGTCTTACTATTTTGTTGCTATGATTTGTCTCCTTTCGGAAGTTTTCCCCTTTTGTGAGATGTGAATTCGTTTGATCAGAATCTTCAGCTCAAGCTGATGCGTGGCTTTGAAATTGTGGAATCTAATGAGCGCTGCACTGTTAATTTGATTGTTGTTTGATCTACATATATATACTTCTTAGAACACTGATGGATATACACTTTCTCTGTTTTTCTTAAAGTTTCCTTTGCATTTTCCACAGTAATTCGGCCTGAAACACATAGAGATGCTGCACTAGCAAACATTGTGTGAAGATATAGAGTTGTACAAGTTCGATTGTTTATTTGTTAGGATTGGGAAAGAATTGATTTTTGGCGTTCGGACTTTCTGTTACTCAGAAGGAGAAGGTAGTGGTGGTAGATGGGATCTTGCTACTCCTCCTCCGTAGGGAAGAAAACTCGGAGTGACGGTGAGAACCTTGGAGTGGAGGAAGTGAGTAATCATACATCAGCAGCTACGGCAGCTGAGACCCACCGGAGGAATAAGAAGAAAAGTAGCAAAAAAAATAAATCAGCATGTGACGTTGATGAAAGCGTGCTCCGCCACATTCCTGGCAGGATATTTACTAATGATGCCAGTAAAATTGCGAGCTTGTATACTCAGCAAGGCAAAAAGGGCACCAATCAAGATGCCATGCTTCTTTGGGAGGTTAGTAACTACCTTCCTCCACCGCCATGCCCATCTTCTTTATTCATTCTAAGCACCTTGCTTTATTAGCTTAGTGACCGTATAGTTACTCTGTACACTTGCAGTTTTCAGAGATTTGAAAAAAGGTTTCTTCTTGGGTTGGAGCGTGAGCTTTTGAGTGACTGGAATGCCCTTACTTGTTTAAATATTTTCCTGAGCGATATAATCTACGAGATCGTCGTTATCCGTATTGACCCTAGCCTTTTTCTTCTGTTTCTTAATTTTATTAGTAACTATCAGCATTTTCATTCATGGCCTTAAGATAGTTTATGAGCTTGCCTTGTATCTGAAACAAGATATATGCGCCTCAGCCCTCAAGGATGAATCCTTTGATTAAAATATTAAATAATCTTTTACGCTCCTAGCAAGCTTTTGGAAAATAAGCTCTTATATTTAGAATTATCGAATGCTTCCCCCCAAGTTATACCACACAATCGTAACAAGCATTTCCATTTGAGATACCTCTTTGTCTTACTTTTTTATACACATTGTCCTTGCATTCTTATTGATTGCCTTTTTTTCTACCTTCTTGATTTTTATACATTCTTCTTTTTGTTGAGATCATATATATTCACTGTATTATTGTTGCAAATTTAGGTTATGGCTTTTACTTCAAGTCAAACATAATGCGAGTTACCTCTTTGTCGTCTACGTAGTATAAACAGCAGTTGCTGTGAATACCATTTAATTGCCACCTAGTAAAGTTCTGGAATGACCTATTTGGAGTAGGAGCTTTTACAAAATAAAAGTCCATATAATCTATATGCCTAAAAAATTACTGAAGGTTTTGTTAGATTTAAGAAAACCTATGCCAATGTTATTTTTGGTTTTTTTTAGCAGAGACTAGAATTACAACTTTGAACAGAATCTTTTAGTATTGTTAGTAATAAAAAGAAACCATTTGCATCTCACTTCTCTTAAGCTCATAATCGAGGATTGCAAATTCATCAATTAGACATTTTTGGTTCACTGATAAATTTATCTTTTCTTCCTCTTAAGTTTAAAACATATTACAAGTTCAATTTCTTTTTGATTGCTCCAACTCATGATGACGATATTGGGATGGTTCTGGAATAGAACTTCAGCTCGAGTAGTGATACAGTATTTTGTGGCGTGTTTGATGGTCATGGTCCTTTTGGTCATATGGTTGCCAAGAGAGTTCGAGACTCGCTTCCCCTTTTACTGTGTTCCCAGTGGAAAGCTTCATCCAAAGGTGAAGAGAGCAGCATTGATAAGACTGGAAACAATCTCACAAGTACAAATTCTGAGGAATCTGTATTTGTGAACACTGAAGATGAGCCATATGATTCTTTAGAGGTAGAGGAAGCTGAAAAACTACCAGAAAATTATCTGCCACTTAAAAGGGCTTTGCTAAAGGCTTTCAAGTTGATGGACAAGGAATTAAAGTTTCATCCAGCAATTGATTGTTTCTGCAGTGGAACAACTGCTGTGACCTTGATAAAACAGGTACTTATCTTCTATAATTGATTTCCATTTGGTACTTATTTTGCATTTGTGTATGGTTTACATTTCCTGTAACTAAGATAAAGTACACAATTATCTAAATTTTTTACTAAAAGTTGTATTTGTTACATATTACAGAGACTTTTTTCATAAATATTGTATTTTTTTTTAACCAATAAGTACTAGTCTAGGAATTCCTTCATTTTGAAATCCAAATTTGAAGTGGCTCTTTTGTTCATTAGTCAGGGAGAGTTAATTTCTTCAAATTTGAGTGTCCAGTTGTCTAAACCAGGTTAATTGGGATGATTAACTTGTCTAATTATTTCATCTAAGGCCACTCTATATGTTATAGGAATATGCAGTGATATAAGTTCTTACTTCCGCCTAAGTTGTTTAGTTTTGGGTAAAAGAAGTGGACTTCCTTCATAATTTCTGTCATTTTAAAAATAGTTTTATCATGTTAAATTGTTTAAAGAAAACTTTGTTGTTTTAGAAACTTTAAAAAGGGATTTTTTATTATGTGTTTATCAAGTTATTGTAACAAAAACTGTCATCTAATTTACAGTTGTGCAAATGACAAAGTCTGTATGACTGTTTTGATCTAGCATTAATAACAGTTTCTTTTAGAATAATTCGACAGAAACTTAAAAAATGTTTTTTTTTTAAATTTTGATATGACAGTATTTTTTAAATAATTTAAAATGATTAGTGTACTTGTCACAATAAATAAAACCACAAAGGAAGTTTGTAGCTTATACCCTTTAATTTTGGACATGCATTAGTAGTGTTTTGTTTTATCTCAAATTTAATGCTTCCCATTTGAATAGTGTAAACCTTGATTTCAGAAAGAATCTACATGATGTCTCAGGGTCAGGATATTGTAATCAGCAATGTTGGTGATTCCAGAGCAGTTCTAGCAACCAGAGACAAAGATGATACTTTACTTGCTGTACAATTGACTGTAGACTTGAAGCCTGATCTGCCAAGTCTCTCTCTTTCTCTCTCTCTCCCCCCTTATGTGTGTCTCTGTGTGTGTGTCACCAAAACATTATGAAATGTGCGTGTGCAAACACAAACAGTAAAAAAGAGGTCACGCACGTTGTGATCTGTGATCAGACGTTCATACGAATTGTTCAGTTATTAAAAGGAAAACAATAAAAATTAATACGAATTGTTCAGTTATTAAAAGGAAAACAATAAAAATTAATTATATAAAGCTATTTTTGATTCAGTATATTTGTTAAAAACAAATTACCTTTTATTAATGAAACCTAAACTTGACTTCTTGTAAACAGGGGAAGCTGCAAGAATCCAACAATGTAAAGGAAGGATCTTTGCATTACAGGATGAGCCTGAAGTAGCTAGAGTTTGGTTGCCAAATAACGATTCACCTGGATTGGCAATGGCTAGAGCTTTTGGAGACTTCTGCCTAAAGGATTTTGGGTTAATTTCTGTCCCGGATGTTTACTATCATCGCCTTACTGAGAGAGATGAATTCATCATTCTTGCCACTGATGGGGTATGCTTTCTCCTTCCTTTTAAACTGCTTAACATAATTTTTTCTATGAACTTTGTTGGAATATTTCCAATTTCTGTAGTTGCAAGCTCTTTTTGTCACTTCTGTTTTATCGTACATTGTTTCCACTCACAATTTTATGTTACAGCCATGTATTTTAATACATAAATATTCACATGTGAGATATTTAATACATTTAGCTGGTTAGACCTATTTGCCATCATATAACTGAATTTTGCAATTGCTTTTGTGTTAAAAAACTTGTCTCCTCACGTTAATACCACAGATATGGGATGTCCTCTCCAATAAAGAAGCTGTTGATATTGTCGCTTCTGCTCCTGGACGTTCAATGGCATCGAGAGCTCTAGTTGAGTGTGCAGTTCGAGCATGGAGGCTTAAGTATCCTACTTCCAAGAATGATGATTGTGCTGCTGTATGCCTCTTTCTTGATCATTCTGTGAATGTAGCATCAGAAGAAGGGAACAACAAGCAGATTTCTCTTGAATCGGTAGTTAATGTGGCAGAAACTAATAAAAATACTGGAAAGTTTGGAGTTCCTGATGGTTCTGATGCCCTTGTTCAGGGGCATTCAGGGAGCATAAAATCTTGCGATGAAATTGTACCAATCTCTGAGTTGGAAAAGCCTTCTGTAAAGTATCAGGGCCAACCAAAAAGAAGCCTAGCAGAGTGCATTTCCACTGCAGATGATGAGTGGTCAGCGTTAGAAGGTATAACGAGAGTTAATAGTCTGGTCAGCCTTCCTAGGTTCTTGTCAAGCGATAGCAGGACTAATAGTTGGCGGAAATGGTTATCATAGAATTAAGATCTGTTAACTTTAAGCAAAATCTGGGTTCAGTTATCATTATATTTTCTTGTAAATTGGTTTGATGGCCTCATTGACTTTGAGAACATTCATATCTGGAAGTTGCTGATGCAAATTGAATGCTGCTCTTATAACTATGCGAGCACATTCAGGCTTTTTGATCGAGAGGCTCACGCCCTTTCTGTTGAAGTGCAAACGGTTTGATTCATGAATTTGAAGAATTCACTTAGCCAAATCCCATGTTTCACGTATCAGCCAAAGAAAGGAATGATCCATCATGTTTGGGACAGGAAGTGAGAACTGAATTCGTTAATGATCATATGCATCAGATTAATGTTGGAATGCCTAAGCATGTTTGTCAACTAAAAGTGAAGTTACGCTGACTATATGTTTCATCACTGAGGCCGTTCCCCTGAAAGATTCGACAATCGTTTATGCGTATGTTTCTATGAAGCATGAATACTGTACATGGATAAAAGGTCCGAATATTTTGAGCCCGGGTTTCCTTCTGCTGTTCACCATGCACCGTATGCATTTTCCATATAGGCATCCCAAGAATCAAGATTCGTGTGTTGAAGTCAAGGTAACCGAATATCCATGATTGTGGGGGGCGCATGTGAAAGTTCAGTGTCATAAATTGGGACATTCACGTTTGGTGCATGTTTACGTATATTTTGGTGTAAGTGGTCACATTTACCTTTTGATGTTTAGGTTCATTTTTTCTTTTTCGTCAAGCAAGCATATTTTCATCATCATTTCTGATATGAACATTATAATAAATATCAAGATTCCTTAGATTTATTCACTTAAAACGAAAGTTGAGGACCTTGAGTGCAGTTAAGCTTGAGAATGGTAGCTACGAGATTGATGATAAACGAGTAAGGCAGATTTGAAAGAATCAAATTGTCTGTGGCTGAAAAAGGCAAAAGATTCTCCATCTGAGAGGATATTTGACCTGTAAAGGTAAGCTATCCTATTCCTGATGTCAAAATCTGGCATCATGAATGATGTATAAAAGTAAGGTAGAGGAGGAAGGAAGCAGCTTTTTAATGCTTGCACTCCAGAGCCCAGAACTGAAGAGAAAATGCCACCCATGTATAGGACTGCAGAACCTCTAATAAAATTTTATATACATAGTAATGGTACGTAAAAGGAAGCGTGGCTGCCAAAGTAGAAAATGAAGTATATCTTCTTCTTCGTCAGGTCCGTTCGCATGTGAAATTGAGGTAACAGCTTCAAGAGCGAATTGTAGTTCTCTTACAATCACAAGCGCAGATACTGTTATCCAAATGCAGTATGGTTTTAAAGAGAAGTAGTCACGCCAACATTAACATAAAGTACTCTTAGTCATCCTTGTAATAAATATTTCTCCATTCGTATGTGCAGACTAAGATGCTCCTTTTCATATGATGTATATATATATATTCAGCGGCTTAGTATCAGGCTCGATCTAGATTATCCAGAGTATCAGACTAGATTAAGTTAATTACAAAGTTAGATACAAGTGACAGCAGTATTGATAATGGCTTTGCTTCTCGGACAAGTGTTATTGAAAGCCAATGAGTGTAATTTTATCTTCTTACTGTAAACTTCTCAAGCTATTGACCTTGACATACAAAAAGTTGGAAGCATCTCCTCTTATGAAAGTCTCCTTAAATTTCGTATACTTGATACTTAGATATCATTTTGAGCTGTCATTATTCATTTTGTTGAAAATGACTAGCCGATTGTAAGGAGTTGTTCTCAATGATACTAGATGTAAATTGGGCCTATTCAAATATTCATACAGAATTGAAAAATAAAATTAATTTAATAAATATTAAAAATAAACTTAAATTTAAATTATATTCAAGTTATATAAATTTCAATTAAAATTTGATTAATAATTAAAAACATTTAAAATAAATATTAATTTTTAGATAAATTTAATTTTAAGATTATTTATTTTAATAAAATAAAATTTTTTATTAATAAATGTTATTTAAGAGATTAAAATAAATTTAACTAATTAAAAATAATTTATTTTTAAATTTTATCTAATATGTGATTATCATCAATAATAAAAATATAACTATATTAAGATTAACACCAAACAATTTTTTGTTTTTAACAAAAACTAAAATTAAAAATCGAAGACAAAATACTACCACAAAAAAATATAAGTGAAACCAATCAGCTTCCAACCTTTCTACTGATTATCTTCTGTTAATTTGATTATTTGTAATAAATTGATTGTTTCGTGAACACTGATTTTCTATTTACTAATTTAATCACTTGCAATAGGAACTTTATTAATTTTGTTTCTTATTAATATTTATTATTATTATTAAAATTAATATTTTTCTTCTAGATTTGATTATTATTATTTTATTTCTTATACAAAAAAATTCTAGCTACTTGTGAATATGCCACTAGTTTCTTGTGTAGAAATAACATTAATATTTTTACGTGATGCTTGTCAAGTCTTTGAATTGGCATGTACAAGTACTGCATATAAATTCTTCTTCTATGAATATATATATTTCCAATTAGACTGTGCTGCACAGGAACTTATACCCCAGCAGCCCAAGCTATAAAAGGATGCCGTTCGTCCCATGCTGTTCCCTGTTTGTCCTGCTGATCCAATATTTGGCTACACATTTTCAGTAGAAGAAATGTCTCCTGAACCATTGTTGTTTGGAGGCTGATATATGATATTATTTGGGTTATCTTGAACAGGAATAGCAACATCTGTTAACGTCTCAGAATGGCTTCCCTCAAATGACGGCGTACTCGTAATGGATATGCTGGGCATGGAATGGAACATAGGGCTCAGGCCAGTAATTCGTTTGACAGCCTCCTCAGCCATCTTTACCTGCATAAGAACAATTCAAACATTTATACATCCACGTACAAGCATTAATGAACACCTACAAAACAGATTACAGAATGTAATATGCCCGTTTGTTTATTTACATGTACTAAGTAATGCACACTTGTTTATACATGGGGTGAGAGAGAGATAGAGAGGTCCTAAGACCATTAAGTTTCAATCGGGGTCAGTGCTTAGCAAGCATTAAGACAGGGTATATGCTGTAAGGTTTGGAACAACATTTAACATGGCACTTAGATTACGGACATCTTCCAAATTTACCTTAACCCTCAACGTCTCTACATCAGCTTTTAAAACTCTATTGTCAACAGCTGCCTGATTGTACCTCTGGTTTATGCCTTTGAGACGTTTCAAAAGCAAAGAATTTTCAACTAACAATTGAGAAACCTGTAATGGGAAAATTCTTAGTTCTTCCGGGGGAAATCAACAATAAGAAAGAGAAGAACCGCACCTGTGTCTCAAGTTTGGTCAAATGAGCCTGCTTTCTCCTTTTCAATCGTCTAGCTGATTCTCTATTCGAAAGCATTCTGAAACCCATCCACAAATTTAATATTAGGGAACGAAATTAAACGGTAAAACTTGATCCACAAATTTACAAATTTATGTTTGAAAGGAAGTGTGATCTTTCCATCAAGTGTGCTACTACCAACTATTGGCTTCATATGCGTGCACGCATATGCCAACCCCCTAAGGCCATACATGAACCTGGAAGAACAACACCTGATCTAGTAATAGAGATTATGGTAGTACTCTTCTCCTGTCTCTTTGCAACAATTTAATATCCTGTTTTACTTGATCTTTGTAAACAAAGGCTGGTGACTACGCTACTAAATTTCTACATAGATGATAAAAACAAGTGAAATTTTCTGCCGCAAAACAAGGGTAACTATCCTAAAAGAAACAGATGTAGCTAGTTACTGTCAAAGGAAAAAGTAGCTCATTGTTAAACTTATGAGTAATTTCTTTAACTTGTAATTCCACAATACAGAAATCACATTACCATTTGCCGCTGTTAGTAGACATTTAACAGTAAAAAGTAAATCTCTTCTCCTTGGCATGCAAAAGAAAATGAGTCCATTTTTCAGGATCCTGGAAATGGTAAAGGTATAGCAGAAAATAACATTTGCAGCACATTCTGGAACACAAGATCTTGCAAAAAGTTAGAATAATCAAATTACAGAAGTCAAAATTTCATAAAACATGGAGAACATGTCATTTTCAATATCTATGAGATCAAACTTATGCTTGCAACTAGAGAACAGAGATATCAGTTACCTCCTTGCACGTTTTGCATCAACATGATGCATATTTTCCGTCATTTCTGTTTCAGATTCATTTTCATCGTCTTTTGACAGGTCTTTTGATGATCCACTGGTGGTTGGCTTGTCAGGGAGGTCAGATACATTTTGTATAGCACGTAAAGAGGAAATCCCGAGCAGTTTATTAGCATCACTATCTTGTGACCTGGACAAATCATACCCCACTACTGTACGGGTAATAAGGAGGGAAATAACTAAGAGTAAAACCATTATTCAATCAAGATTCAAGAGAGACTCAACCCTGTACTTAGTGCTTGACAAGGTTTAGAGGAAAACGAAAATGGCGTCATTACACGATTATTGTTCGTGAAGATTGGCAATTGTGGCACAGAAGTTGGAAATCTTGAGCATTGTAGGCTCTTAAATGAAATATATTTCTTCACTTACAAATAGGCCAACAACTCTGGTTTCCCAATGGCTACCTTATAGGTCATTGTTCCGCTAATAAATTTGATAAGGATTTTAGGGGAGTTACACCCCAAAAGTTAGCTTATGAGGGTAGAGAGTCCAAAGTTTTTGTAAATTTCATATCAATTTTGTATTAAACTAATATGGGATTCAAGTCCCATGCCTTGCAATTAGATCAAACCGTAATATTTGTCCCCCCATAAGGACCAATGTCCTCATTGGCCATGGCTGACACTTTCAAGTCACCACTCCATGGGTCACCACTATGAGATCCTTGTTAGTCACGGCCACGGCTGGCACTCTCAGGCCACCACTCCATGGGCCACCACTCCAAGACCGGTTCTGATACCGATTAATAAGAACTTTAGGAGAGCCACACCCCAAAAGCTAGCTTATGAGGGTAGAGAGCCCAAAGTCCTTATAAATTTCATATCAATTTTGTAT
>JANZLH020000427.1:5686470-5709034 GCA_026770325.2 Erythroxylum fimbriatum
TGAGTTCGCAAAACTCACCCAAAATTTGCAATTATTTTTCAGGCCTTGAAGAGTACCCCGTTAGACACGGGAGTATGCCTACTGCATGCAAGTGAAAGATAGAGGTCGGGATCAGTTCGCGTCTGCATTAGTGTCTCATAAAATTGTATTCCGCAAGCTCTGTAAAATAATACTTTGTATTTATAGCGGGCACAATTTGGTTATGGATTGGTATACATTAAATAGCTATTTTAAATTATTGTTGAATGTTTGTAATGACTGGAATGATATACAAATTAACGCGGGCTCAATTGTCTATTGTTTTTCGCGCGTATGAATGTCAAAAAAAAAATTATACTGAGTTTTGACTGAGTGATGTAGCACGCCACCCTCGCGGTGCGCGGACTTGGATATCACCATCGATGTCGAGTTAGGGTCACGCGGGAGTGGAGTGTAACATGTTCAATATACAAAAGCTTTTCTTAAGTATTCATCGTTCGGATTAAGTGTATCTTAAGCAAGAGAATTGGTTAAAATCTAACATTGGACTTGAGCTATGTTGTCTTTTATCATAATAAATAGTAAGTTGCTGGGCAGAAGGCTTTTTTTAGCGTCAATAAAAAGGAATGACCTTTTCTTTTTGTTGGTAGGATTTGTATGGTAAACTTCCATTCAATTTTGGATTAGTTCATTCCACCTCTGAGAATTTGTGGGATTTGATTGCCAAAAGAATTTAATTAAACATAATGAATTTTATGCTAAATTGACTTTTCATAATAAAACTCTTAACATTAATTCATCGTGGAATGTTGACACGGGGACTAGTTTCTGATGGCAGAAATGAGCTCCGCTAGGAGGAATGTGACAAAATTCTCCCTTGTGAAGAACAAATTGATGAACAACTAATCTCCTAATGAAAGTGTAATTACCGCTTGCCTTCAATGGCTCATCTTCTTATTTAAGGTTCCTATTATCATCCTAATTACCTCTCTTCTTTAATTATCTATATCTATATCCCTTATGTGTTGTGTAAATCTTCCTTAAATCTTCAAAAGAACATAAGTGAAAATGGAGGCAGTGGCAATGTCATGATAGTCGGTATAAGATTAGGGAAATATTGTTTTGGAACAGTCGTTGATACAAATTACTATGTTTGTTCAATCAAGTATGTATGTGTTCAAATTTGGGTTTGTTATACCATTTGACTTCATTAGCTATTTAACTTTTATACTAATTGTTTCTTAAGTGAAACGGATCGTACAGGTGGTGCATCTGGGGATTCATTCACTGTATCTTCTGCTAGTTTAATTAAAGCCAAGAAGTTGTCAGAAGAGGGTGTCAAATAACTTAACACCTAAGGGAAGATCTTTGACTATTTTAATTGATGTCTTCAAACGTGTAAGGACCCTTCTTGGGAATCTAGACATAGGGAATTGCTATACCTCTTCTACCGATTCTCATGTCGCTTGGAATTAAAAAAATGATTTCTTTTCCTTTTCAATGGAATAAGCATGAAACTTTATTTATTTAACATGTATGTGTAAGAATTGTTAAACTTCTAATTAAAATATTGTAATGTTTACCATATATCATTATATTATATTGCTTACCATATTTCAATATTCATATGTATTATTATTTTATTGTTAACAAAAATTAATGATTAAGAATAGCAATCAATTTAAATTTATTATATTTTGATATTATTAATATTAAAATTTTAGGTATGTTTATATTTTTATATCCAAATAATATGAACTTTTCAAATTTTAAATTACCTACCATGTGTTTTTCAACAATATGTTTCAAACTTTGAAACTATTTTACAATTTTTAGATGCTCCATTTTATTTTCATGAAATATTTGTATGAACGGAGGTGTAGTACTATATACAATAGGCATCATTAAAGAATTATTTGTGTATAAATCCATAGATTTAAACAAATTCAAATGGTTTTGAATGCATTAGCTATTTAAGCAAATTTATAAAGAAGGCAAATGAAAAAAATGAAAAATCATATAAATGTCAATTATAATTAACCATAGGATTATTAAGCACACTTACCATTAAAAAATTATGTTTTTAACATTATTGTTTTTAAGAATACTATCACATAAAAAAATTCATCAAAATTTCCCTAAGAAATACATTGATATCACTTTTAGCGACGATTTTAAAAATTCATTGCCAACAGTCGAACTTTTTGTGACAAGATCATGGGCAAAGGCTCAACATTTCGCAATGAAATTTCCAAAATGTCGCAAAAGGTTGCACAATTGGCAATGATTCACATAAATCATCGCTGAATTCCTGAATTTTATGACGATAACAAAAAACGTGGCAGAAACGGAATCGTCGCCAAAAGGTGACTTTTAGCTACTATTTTCAAATCGTTGCAAAAAAAACATGGCTAAAAGCTAGTTTTGTTATAGTGGTAGGATCACCAACCAATCACTAATAAAATTAACTTGTAGGACAAGAGATGAGTGTCAACAAAATTAAAACCATAAACTAAATTTGCTTTGATAAAACAGATGATGCATACATGAAGCATATATTAATTTATTAACAATGTAAATTGTATCGACAATGTTTTGTTAAGTGATTGTGAGACATATAAGATTGTTAACCAATTATTAATAGAGAGTGCTATCACTAAAAGAGTACCATTACTAGTAGAATTTAGGAATTAGACTCCATGGGAGAGTGGATAGTTTTAGAATCTGTGAAGCATTTACGAGAAATAAGGTCAGTAGCACTCTTAGCTTGAGTCAAGTAATATTCAGACTAGTCGGATAAGACTTTAAAGCCAAAATTTTTTTAAAAAAACTCTAATCATTCGTGTCATATTGCTAATATGGGAAGGTTTTGAGATAAGTAAAGCTTTGAAATCATTACCAATAATAATCATGCCAACAATATAAAGAAAAAGTATAGTGCATCACTATGTAGTCTTATAAAGAAATGGTGCATAATCATAAGGACTAGATTTGAAACCAAGTTGAGTGATAGATACTCAAATTGGAAACCTAAGATCGCGGTACTTATTTAAGGATATAGAGAACCTTTTGCAATTAATAAACCTTATTAGCTAGATAAATATAGCTAGGAGATAGTTATATATGCACCTTTTCTTAGATAAAATCACCATTGAAAAATTCATTGTTAACGTTGATTTAAAATAAGAGATAATATATTTTGTAGTGCCAAACTTGGAAATTTTGTCATTTCAATGTCAAACCTTTGCATTTTCAATTAAGTGACTAATATTCAAAACTCATGCAACTCTGTTTAAAACATTAGTTCTACTACTTTTCTGATAGTATGGCTAGCTTTTGGCCCTGACATGTAGATGTCCATATAAAAAATCAATGGAAACGTAGACATCCACATGGAGTAATACATAACTAATGACCGAAAATCTATAACTCATAGCTTATAACCTATAGTCATAACCCACCCACTTTATTCTAAAATAACTCACACATCCCTAACATTTTATCCCCTCTTGTTCAATTCTAATAACTCAAAGTCAAACATCAAAAGCCAACAATTTGATTTTTTTCTCCTGATAATTGTTGTTTTATTTAAGAAAACTAATTGGTTTGGATTTTCACCTTTAATAGAATATTAGAGCCAAAGGCTAAGCATTATGGGGCTTAACATTAGGGTTTGACATCTTTGTTTCTCTCTTTTTTCTTCATTCTTTCGGTTGTGTTTTCCTTACATAAGTGGTGACATTCCTTATGTTTCATCTTAGCACTCATACACATTTTTAGTGACTCACATAGTCCCATATGGGTGTGTGCACCTATACACGGGTGTGTAAGTTGTAGTGACTCTATTTCTTACATTCTTTGCCCCATTTTTGCCCTAACTCATTTCCTTTTTGCTTACACTAAGGAAAATAAGATTAAACATTGATAGAACAACACCAAGGACATATTTTTAGCTCATTTTGATTCTTGTTTCTCCAACTTGTATCTAAAGCAAAATATGAATTAAAATAAGTATTTTAAGCACATTATAACATTAATCACTAAGCATTATGGAGTAAATATATATCCAATCAAGCATTTATCACTTAATGATCTATTAAGACATGTAGATTCAAATCATGATAAGGTCATTCACAAGGTTGAAAGCAATTGATCTGCTTACCAACTTTCTCACTTTTGCTTAAAATGGGAAACTTAAGATATTTCTTAAATTTTAATGGGAGGTCTTAGGAATTGAAAGATTATCATAATCTCATCTTTGAGATTACTTTAATTTAAGTTATTGGTCACTCTATATAAATCTAAGGATGTGTTCCTTTAAATGTCTTATTTAACTTTAAAAATCATTCTAAACAATTATGTAACTTGAGCAATCATCCTTACAACTATTTGCTGAGATAAAAAAGTTTATGGAGATCTAAAGTATAGTCTATACTAAAAGTTATCAATTTTATGCCTTATTTTAGTGATTGTAGTAATTCCATAAGTAGTTTAGGCTCCTTCTCTATTACCAAATATAGGGAGCAACTAGTCGATATATGCATACTTAAGGGAAAAAGCATACTCAAAAGTAGTCTCCAGTTCTAGAGATTCTTCCACAAATTATAGATAAGTATGAGGCTGAGAAGTACCCCCAAGAGGTTAAAGCAAACAAATTGTGAATATATGTTACATAAGTTCAACATTCCTCATTATATTTTAGTTATACTATCATTAGAGTCTACAAGGGCTTACTTCCCTAAGCCTGAGAAAATAAACACATATTTTAACAGTTTTACAACAGGATATGATTGCAGTTCTATAATATGGTGTATAACATTATTAAAGGATACATGTATGTACCAAGTCATTTGCACCTTCACTATTAGGGGATTACTATATATTACATGATTGTATATCACCTATAAGATATGGAGTCATCAAAAATGATGTTTATATATATACATCAATTTAGGACTATCAAACAATATTATGGACGGTTCAACTTGAACTTAAGGTAGAGATGGATCATTCATCATCTTTACCAGTAGCAAATAAATGTAAGAAAATTTTATTTTTAAAGTCTCGAAGGTGAGATTTCAAGCTTACATAGGAAAATATCAATCCTTATTCTAAGTAAATGATTTGTGATTGATTGCTTATGGCTAACTTTGGCTAATCACTACCAAATAATGTTTGCTATGTGAGGGTAAATATATAAAAGGTGAAAGACAAAGACCTCCCGTGTAGTTTAACAAACCTTAGAAAAATCATTTGATCTTTAAAATTCTCCCAAAAAATTGCTTTTATCTTTCAATTTTTTGGAAAAGCCCATTCTCTTAGACGTCATTTAAAAAAAAGAAACATAACACATACAATCTGAATATCATATATAAACTAATCAAATGTCATTAATATGGTAACCCAATTTAGCTATTAAACTTGATCGGAACCAATTAATTCAATTTAAATTAATAATTTAAGATAATTATAGTAGATTATTAATTTGAGTCAGATTTAATAATTTTGGTTAAAGTTTAAGAATTAGAGTGAATTATCATTTAAACAACATTTTATTAGTCCACATTTGATGTTTACACTGTGTACATTGTATTGTTATTTTTTAATCAAAGTCTAAGAGAAGGGGGTTTGGAAAACTAAAAACTAAAGGGGGGGTTTTTTCAAACATTTTAAAGACTAATGAATTTTTTAAGGTTTTTTTAAATTACGTAGGAGGTTTATTTCTTTTATCCAATATATAAATCACTCTGAAGCGAAGCAAAGGAAGCAGTTGGCTAAAGTTAGCTAAAAGTCGCTAGCTACATACTCGTTTGCTTATTCTAAAAAGATTTACAATAACCACATAATATTAGGCAATAACCATAGGTTTTGCTAGACAAATATCTTCCTTTGTCCCTAAGGATGTCAAGTGATTTTCCTTATTTTGTTATTCTCTTCAAGTCTCTAACCATTAAATGTTTTTTTTATATAGATGTAGATGTGAATATCCTAAAACTCATAAACAAAGTCAATAAGAAGGTAGAGCAGTAGTGTTGCAACTCCTTCAAAAACAAGAAAAACGAATGCTTCATCTGATCATGATGTCATCACATAAAGAATGCTAAGAACATGGTTGCTTTAAAGTTTGTAACTAACACAACATTAACAATTTCTAGACCTATCAAATATATAAGACAAGCCAATTATTCAAAGGTTGAAGAAGAAGTCTTCTTCCCTCAATAGAAATTAAAGGTGATCAATTTCATCTTTGGTATGAACAATATTAGTCCTCAAGTCTATAGAAGTATGGTCCTCCATGAAAATTACAAGTACCTCAACAAAAGTGAGTGGGAGACAATTTTCCCACTCTTAGAGCACAATATAGTAATGGTTTGCTACTTTTCCTATAAAATTGTTCATCATACTTCGCTTCTTTTTTTAGGGCATTGCAACTTGGTTTTCATACCTATCTTCCAGGCCTTAAGTTTACTTGACGCATGCATCTAGAGGGCTATAATAAAGCTAAAGAGATGACTTAAGGTTAACTTGCAAAAAGATAATGAGAAGTTTACTAGAGACTTGGCAGCTCTCTAAAAGGAAAGGAGATGAAGGTTACATAACTAAATCTTATTCATGAGGACAAGCAAACATCCAATCATAAGCTTGTGATGTCAAACATGTAGTTGGAGTAGTTCATGAGGGCCGAAACGATAACTCAATAACATGTTTGTTGCATCTTTACAAAAAGCAAAACCTTTGAATCAATAGAATGATATATTCCTTTATCAATGACATTCACAAGCGATACAAAAAGTGAGATAAAAAGTTCAAGAAAAGAGATAGATTGGGTAAGACGCTTAATATGAATCATTTTTGTGTCACTAAGCAATGGAGAAAGATCAACATCCAAAAGCTTTATCTTTGTATGAGAATAAAATTATGAATATAAATGATTAAAAATGAGTGATCATGAATTTCTAGATCTTGTCATGTTTCATAAAAATTATCATTACATGTGGTATCAGAACAAGAGTTATACGGAATTTATGGTTCTCCTTTAATGTTTATTTCTCATAATTTAAAGAAACCTTATTAATCCTAATTTGAAATTATGGAAAACCCTAAATTTTGTTTCTTATAAATTTGATGATTTTGAACGTTTAATTGATATTTGTATATAAATATTTTTTTGAAAAAGATGAGGATACGAAACTGTTAGGGAAAAGTTTCTAGTGACAATGCCAGGTGCTTGAAATAAAGTCCCACCAATAACAAGCATTGGCAACGTAGCCAACACAGTTATGAAATAAATTTTTTAATTTTTTAATTTTTTTGAACTCATAATTGATGCTAATGAATTGTAATTTTATGGGTAAATTGAAACTCATTGCTATCAAATATTTTTGAAATCACCCAAAGGTTGTTTGTTTATTTTTATAGTTAATGAGAATAAATGTGGGCAATGCATATACAAAATTAGTTATGTTTCGATATCCAAAGATAGTAAATATTTCTAGTTGGTGTTTATGTGATTACTAAATTATGTACATATTAGTATCATTATGTGTAGTATGATATATTAATAAATTACCAAAAGGTAAACATTACTATATAATATATAAGAATCACTATGTGTTATCTAATGTGTTAATGGATTGCCTAAAGTTGAACATTAATACACAATTTATTAAGTTTTCTGATTCTGTGTAGTATGGTGTTGTATGACTCAAAGCATTAACGTTAAGTTTTAATTTCCTGCATCAGTTATTGCCATGCATTCGAATCTCTCATTTGTTATGATGTTTAATGGACTAAACTTCTTTAAATGGAGTAAACAAATTCGGTTCTATATTAAGTTCTGGACTTGGATTTGGCACTCAGAGTTGAGAAACCAGATGCTCTAAATGTTTTGAGCTCTGATGAGGTTAAGATCAAAAGATTGAGTTTGACGTATATGAATACAACAATTACTGGCAATATTAAGTCTACTCTTCCTAAAACTGAAAGTGTTAAGGAAATACTTGAGTTTGTGGAAGAGCGCTCCTAGATTGTTGACAAGTCTCTTGTTGGGACTCTTACGAGTACATTAATAATCATAAAGTTTGATATATCACATACTATGTATGAACACATAATTAAGATGATAAAAATTGCAACAAGACTTAATTCCTTAGGAATGGAAGTGGATGAAAGCGTCCTAGTGCAATTCATCCTAAACTCATTTATCATTTGAGTATGGTCCCTTCTGAATGAACTATAATACCATGAAGGAAAAATGGAATGTGCCTGAGTTATATAGTATGTTGGTTGAAGAAGAGATTAGATTTAAGAACTAAGGAAGCTACTCTATTAATTATGTCAAGAAATAAAGAGCTAGTAATAAAGGTAGAAAGAAGCATGAGAAGAAAGTAAAGGGACCCCTAAAATTTAATAGGGAATCATCTCAAATCCACATGAAGGAATATGATGAATTTAGATGCCATTTTTGTAAGAAGGTTGGGCATTTCCAAAAGGAATGTTCTAAACGTAAGGTATAGTTTGAGAAGAAAGGTAAGCCTAGTGTTTATGTATGTTATGAAACAAACCTTTTTGAAGTTCCTTTTAATACTTGGTGGATTGATTCTGATTGTATTGCTCATGTTTCTAATACCCTGGAAGGATTCCTTATCCATATGGGCAATAAAATGAGAGTTCTAATAGAAGTTATATGGACTTATTGCTTAATCCTGGACACTAGACACTGGACACCAATTATGTGAAACTTTTTATGTACTTAGTATATCTAAGAATTTAGTTTCTTTATCCAAACTTTATAGATCCAGACACTCATTTAAATTTGGTAGTGGTAGTTTTCGTTTATATAGACAAAACCACTTGATTGGTAGTGGTGTATTTTGTGATGATTTATATAAATTAAACATTGATGATGTTTATGTAGAAAATTTATTGTCTTTGAACCCTAATATTAGTATTAAACGTAGTTTAATTAATAATAGATATGCTTACTTGTGGCATAAGCGCTTGAGACATGTTTCCAAAGAATGAATTCAAATATTGATAAAGAAAAATACTTCTTAAATAGGATTTTACTGACCTTAACTTTTGTGTGCATTGTATTAGAGGAAAACAATCAAAACACACAATCAAGAAAGGAGCCATAAAAAGCACTCAGCTTTTTAAAATAATTCATACTGATATGAGTGGATCATTTCATATGCCTAATTTCAGTAAAAAAATATTTCTTTAACTTTATAGATGATTATTCATGTTATGGATATGTCTATTTGCTACATGGTAAATCTTAAGCTATAAACACCTTGGAGATTTATATTAATAAGGTCGAAAGGCAATTAGCAGAAAAGTGAAAATAGTTAGGTCTGATAGAGGTGGTAAATATTATGGTAATTATTATAAAAGTGGTCAATTTTTTGGTTTTTTCACTAATTTCCTTAAAACGCGTGAAATTTGTGCACAATACATATTGCTAAACATACCACAACAAAATGGTGCGATAGAAAGAAGTAATAGAACTTTATTAGATATGTTTAGGAGTATGATGTGTAATTCATCTTTGCTAATTTCTTTATGGACATTTGCTCATATATTTGTTGAATAGGGTACTTAGTAAGGTAGTTCTTAAAACTTCATTTGAACTGTAGACTAGAAGGAAAGTTAGTTTAAGGCACCTACATGTTTTGGGTTGCCAAGCGAAAATTAGGCATTATAATCCATTTAAAAAGAAACTAGATGTAAGATTAATCAGTGGCTATTTCATTGGTTATCTAGAGAAGTATATATGGTACATATTTTATTGTCCTAATCATAATATAAAAGTTGTAGAAATTGGGAATGTCAAGTTTATTGAACATGGTGAGACAAATGGGAGTGAAATACCATGTAGAATGGATATTAAAGAAATGGGAATGGAAGTCCTTATGACTGTTCAAGCCCCTGGGGCTTGTACACCTACTTAAGTTTTTGTTTCACAAATTATTAAACCGCCTAACAATAATAAAGAATAACAAATTAATATACCCATTGTTCATAACGAAACTGAACATGGAGTGAATGAACCCACAATATAAGAACTACAAAAAATAACATTAAGAAGGACTCAAAGAGAAAGAAGAATAGTTATTTCTGATGACTATTTGATATATCTTCACAAGTCTAAAAATGACTTGGGAATTGAGAATGACCCCCAGTAACTTTTTCACAAGCCATAAACAGTGAAAATTCTTATAAGTGGTTATAAGATGCCATGAAAGATGAGTTCAAATCTATGGAACATACTGGTGTCTAGGACCTTGTGGAATTGCTAGAAGGTTACAAGAGAATTAGTTTTAAATGGGTCTTTAAGAACAAACGTGATTCTTTTGGTAACCTAAAACGTTACAAGGCTAGACTAGTTACTAGGGGATTTACTCAGAAATATTGCATTGATTATAAGGACCAGTCTCTAAGAAGGATTCACTCAAAATTATTATAACTTTGGTAGCTCATTATAATATGGAATTACACGAAGTGGAATTGAAAATTGCCTTTTAAAGTGAGGAGTTAGAGGAAGAAGTCTATATGGACCAACCATAGGGTTCATAAAAACTGTGAAGGAGCACATGGTGTATAAATTGAAGATGTCACTATACGAACTTAAACAAACTTCTGGACAATGGTATCTTAAGTTCAATGATATTGTTATTTCCTTTGGATTTAAGGAAAACATCGTTGATCGGTGTATATAATTGAAGGTCAATGGGATTAAGTTTATGTTTTTAGTTTATATGTTGATGATATCTTATTTGCAACTAATGATCTTGATCTATTAAGTGAAACTAAGGTATTTCTCTCTAGCCATTTTGAAATAAGAGATATGGGTGAGATAACATATGCGATAGGAATAGAAACATTTTGTGATAGATCACAAGGATTGTTGAGTTTATCTCAGAAAGCATATATTAATAAAATATTATAGAGATTTATGATGGATAAGTGTTCTGCATCATCAGCTCCAATTTAAAAGGGGGACAAGTTTAGCCTCAAACAATATTCGAAAAGTGTTTTAGAACATAAGCAAATGGAAGCAATTTCATATGCATATGTAGTTGGAAGCCTAATATATACATAGACATGTATGAGACCAGGCATAAGTTTTGCAGCAGGAATGTTAGGGAGATACCAGAATAATCTTGGTATAGATCACTGAAAAGCTGCAAAGAAAATTTTGAGATATTTGTAAGGAACTAAAGAACACATGCTTACTTTTAGGAGGTTTGATCACCTTGAGGTTATTGAATACTCAAATTTCAATTTTTTTGTTTATATGGATACAAGTAAATTACCTTTTGGCTACATTTATCTATTAGCTAGAGGAGTCTTCTCATGAAAGAGTGTAAAGCAGTTTGTAATTGTTGCATCCACTATAGAAGCTAAGTTTGTGACATACTTTGAGGCCATGATTCACGATAAATGAATGTAAAACTTTATTTCAAGACTTAAGATTATTGACAATATAGTTAGGACACTGAAAATTTACTGTGATAATTCTGCAATAATTTTCTTCTATAAGAACGACAAGTATTCTAAATGTGCTAAACACATGGAACTGAAATCCTTTATTGTTAAGAAGGAGGTTAAAAATTGTAGAGTGTTGAGAATCAATCTTATGTTAGTTGACCCTTTAAGAAAGTGGTTACCGCCAAAGTGTTTTTAGGTTATGTAAAGAATATGGGTGTTATATGTGCTGCTAATTATTAAATAATATTGTTATATTAGCTCTTATTATATATTTTACACTCTTTGAGCGTTAATAAATGTATTATTTCTTAGTTTTATGTTTTCCTCTTTATGTATTTGATTACAATGTATGTTATTGAAAAGAGAATTGAATGGCAAATCTCATTATGTTACTTCTCATTAACAATCGTGATCAAGTAGAAAGGCTAGTATAATGGTACATAGAAAAGCATGTTGAATTAATAGGATACGACTGTCATGACCTTTATTAGTCTTATACTTGCTAATAATTATGTACTGATGATATCAGTTTATATAAATGAATTTTATTGTACATTATTAATAGACTCAATAAAGTCATATAAGTCAAGTGGAAGAATGTTAAAAATTAATCGTTTAAGCGACTCATGTGTTATAAAGGTAAGATTTAATAATTTAATAAATGGGCCTTTGAGCTTTTAGCCCTCTGTGATGGAAAGTTTAAGAACTAATTGATGGTTGTTAGTTTTCTAAACTAAACATATTAGGGTTTTGTCACCTAATAAGTATTTGAAAGCTTTATTTCTAAACATATTAGTATTTGAAAGCTTTATTTTTGTATGAGAATAAAATTATGAATATGAATGATTACATGTGAGTGATCATGAATTTCTATATCCTATCATGTTTTATAAAAATTATGCTTACATTAAGGAGGAAGAAGAGGCGAGTTGGCGAGGGGGAGACAATAAAAAACGGAGTTCGAAGGTCTTTTACAAGTAATTTGATGCCTTCTTGAGCATTTTTTTTACAGGAAATACATGTAGAATTGATTATACTTTTTGTTTTGAATATTAAACGTTTTTAGTACTTTTCCTTTACTAAATATTAGTCATCAAAAAATATTTTGCAGTCTATTATATTTATCATTATATATAAATACCTGTTGTAATTATTAAATCCGCAGAGTCATAATGAGAAGACCTGAGTTTATATATGGTGATTCAAGTACTTAACACACAGTTTGGCCATACATAAGAGAAAATAACGAAGCCTGTGATGATCATTTAATCGGATCATAATGCTTTAAAGACAGTTTTCACTTGATGTGATGATATTTCAAGAAATGAAAGCTTCTTATTTACATAGGCATTGAGTACTTTTTTTCAAAAGAAATGAAAAAATAATATAAAGTCTTTGACAATGGAAGGAAAATTAGTAGTTTTATGTGGCTGGGAAGAAGGAAGAGGAACTCTGCAACTCTTCTACTTCTAGCTATAGGATGTACCACTTCTTACCCGGCGCCGTACTGGGCAGATAAACAATACGAGCATGGTTATATATATATATATATATAGATAGATAGATAGATAGATAGATAGATATCACACAAGCTATGTGTATACACATAGTACTGTGAGTCTGTCGCGTTTTATCTTACTTACATAGCTGGCTTTATACGCGCTCATATATATTGTATTCCAAAGGTTAAAGCAGAGGGACATGCAAACCTCTCATGGCTGCCCTCTGCTCTCATGGCTGTTCATGTGTCTTGTAGGGTTTTCGTATCTGATCAGATGATGATAATGACCAACTCCAAGAAAACTCATCCCTTTACTTCTGATCCATCGCCTATAATATTCCTATTCCAGATTAAACATATATCCTCGCTCAGTTGATTGTAGTGTTTTGTCAAAGTCACTGCCAATATACTATGCTGGGCTCTCTGAATTCATCTTCCCACGATCAAGAAGAAGACGAAACATCAGATCTACACAACCAGCAAGTTCCTCACGCACCATCACCATTAAGGGCCAGTACCTTCAGCTCATCTTCACTTCACATGCGCCAACTTCTCATTAGCTGCGCCGAGCTCATCTCTCAGTCAGACTTCTCCGCCGCCCGCAGTCTCGTCTCCATTTTGTCTGCCAGCTCATCCCCTTATGGGGACTCCATGGAGAGATTGGTCCATCAATTTGTTAAAGCCCTTTGTCTCCGCCTAAACCTTCACAACCACAGCCAAAGCCACAGTCTCAGCTGTATGTTGATTAACACTAATAATATTCCTACTCCTCCCCCTCCTCTTCCTTCTGCTATTGGTACTAGTAGTGCAGGTATTGGCAGTGGCAATTACATGATGACCAACTACAATAGTAATATTGCTAGTTCTTCCGAGTCTCTTCATTCTTGCTATCTTTCCCTAAACCAAATAACACCATTCATAAGGTTCAGTCATCTAACAGCAAATCAGGCCATATTAGAAGCCATACAGGTAGGGCAGCAGGCCATTCACATCATCGATTTTGATATCATGCATGGAGTGCAATGGCCTCCTCTGATGCAGGCCTTGGCCGACAGGTCTAACAGCACCTTCCACCCTCCTCCAATGCTTCGGATCACCGGGACTGGACACGATTTGAGCATCCTTCATCGCACTGGGGACCGTCTTTTGAAATTTGCACAGTCCCTAGGCCTCAGGTTCCAATTTCACCCACTTGTCCTCGTCAACAATAGCCCAAATTATCTTGCCCTACACCTTCCATCCTCCATCACGCTCCTTCCAGACGAAGCTCTCGCAGTAAACTGCGTTCTATACCTGCACAGACTCCTTAAGGATGATTCCCGCGAGTTAATCCTCTTTCTCCACAAAATCAAGGCCTTGAACCCTAAGATTGTGACTGTCGCTGAAAGAGAAGCCAACCACAACCACCCACTATTCTTGCACAGGTTCGTGGAAGCCATTGACCACTATGCCGCTCTCTTTGAATCTCTGGAGGCAACACTTCCTCCCAACAGCAGGGAAAGGTTAGAGGTTGAGCAGATATGGTTTGGAAGAGAAATCATGGACATCGTGGCTGCAGATGGAGACAACAGAAGAGAGCGCCACGAAAGGTTCGAGTCTTGGGAAATGATACTTAGGAGCACTGGTTTTACCAATGTGCCCTTGAGTCCGTTTGCACTTTCTCAGGCCAAGCTCCTTCTCAGGCTTCATTATCCATCAGAAGGTTACCACCTTCAGATTCTCAACAATACCTTCTTCTTAGGTTGGCAGAATCGTGCTCTTTTCTCAGTCTCTTCCTGGCATTGATGAACTAAAATTAAGTAGTCTAATTATTCATTATTAATTAGTACTGAGATGCCAACAAACAAGCTAGCTAGCTACTCTTGATTCCGGAGTGATTTAATTCCCTGCAATCACCACAAGAAGAACATCAGTTAATTGGGGATCTATGTGATTAATCTAGTATTCCTTCCTCTCTTTTATTATATATGATCCAACAACACTTCAAAAAGAAGTCTCCATTATTAGCATATTGATCTTTATTCTCTGCTTTACTTTATAAAAAACAAAAGAAACCTACGTTGCGATACTCCTATCAGCAATTTGAATCCCTAAGAATGGAAGAGTTTCGGAAAGAAACAAGGTGATAAACCAGTGGTTTCCTACCGTTCATCATCAGACTTGATTAATATTTGCTTAGTACGCAGTAGAATTTGTCTTCTTAATTGAAAATATATGTCTTTTAGTTTTCTATATAAAAACCAACCATATCTTGATCTTCTACGCGGCATCTCCGGAGCCGCACAACAGTATGGAGAAGTTGGTCCTTTAATATTATTCCATTCACCAAGTTTATTGCAGCATCTTCTCTTAAGGTGCCGTTTCCCTTCCACATATTTTGGTGACCGGTTAGCTGGTTAAAAGCTCCTAATCTTCACTTCCAAGATATAAATACCGCTTTTTCACATAATGCTGTCTCATCTTCTTGTACTGTTGCTCTCTTTGTCCTCAGAAGCAAACCATTCTTGTTCCCCAAAATTCTCATGTCTCCTTCAATGCTGTGCTTTCAAGAGTGGATGCATGAGGGGTTTCTTGTTTTTTGTATAAAGAATGCGTACATGCTTGTTTCTGTCTTTCACATCATACCATTAATTACCCTAATTTCTGCCCATTGTCCCCTCAACAAATTCATCGAAGTAATAAAAACCAAACCTCTCCTTGCCTCCCATAGGACTACGCACATAGAAAAGCTTCTTGTGAAGGATCTCTCGTGTCCCGTTGTTTCTCATCAAGGACCACTAATCTCTCAGCCTTGCATGTCTTTTTTCCTTAGTCGTTAATAATAAAAAATGTAAAACAAATGATGGGCGACAAGGAGGATTATATTTGAGTCGCTTGAGCTGTGAAAGGGATATTAGCATGCATGACGCAAGGAGTCTGAAATAAGGAGAAGAAGGGTGAGGCAATGCTACAATAAGCTTTTACGAATTCCATAGCTGACACTGATAAGATGGTCAGGTGGTGATGGCCACGCATAGTAAAAGAAAGAAAGCACATGACAATGCTTTATAGCTTGCGTGTTGGAGTTAAGATTTATAATAGTTAGGGTTGGTGCACGCATGACATGATACAATCAATCAACCTATCAATCTATATCTATACCATTTATTCATCCATCCATCTGTCCATCTCATTCAGACGTTACCGCTTGCGCCTGTGCGTGTTTCATTTGGACCTACTTCTTCTTCCACAACTATATCCCCCTCTTCATTGCACACAACATCCAATTATTACATGTCCTAGGTTCAATTTCATGATCCAACTCCACTGTGTTTATAAAACAATTAATACTAATTTTAAGGATAGTGGGAATCTTCCCACATATTAAATGCGTCTCTTCTCGTAGACCATTCATTGTTACAAATAAACAATCAAGTTAAAGCTAGCCCATATAGCATATGCGTTGTTTGCTTTTCCGGGTCATGTCAGAAGTATTCTTTGCTTCGAACACAATAATAGATTCGTCCTTTGAATTTCGCTAGTCAACTATTTCTGGTGCAGTAGTCACACAACCAAAACTGAAAATGCTATTCTATCTCACCACAAGCTCTAATTCCACTCTCTTGCATCTTACACCCCTTCCTTGTCACTAATCATCTTATAGAGACTCAAGACCAAGCTTCAAATTATAGAGAAATAATTCTAGTATAATACAAAGGTTTTCTGTAGATTCGATCGGATTGTGTATACTCAACTACTCAAGCCGATGATACATAATGCTAATCAGCAAGGATCTTCGTAATGCTTATAGAAATCTTTGTGTTGGCTGACATCAAGATCATTCAGGGCAAATACACACTTATTACCACTTATGAGCAGTTCAACAGACATATCGCAGTGGACTTTGAGTGTTGACTCGCCAGCATGAATAGGTTCAAAAGGTGAGTGAGTCAAAGTTTGAAAAGAACCATTCATATGAAGTTCCAAGGCTCCAAGTAAATTATGTGGAGTAAACGGACAGAGAAAAATTTAGGCATAACACCGAGAGGATGTGCAACGAAGGCGACAGGCTGATGAAGCAACAGCATATGATAATGATGCATATATATGTATATGTAAAAATATAAGCATGCAGGACTCAAACTTGCAGACATATATAGAAGGAAAGCATCTTTGGTTTCATTACTTGGCATGCAAGTTGTTGAAGCCATTAGATGCAGGAAGTTAGCTGGTCCGTGCAGTGCGTAGTGTTGTGGACAATGTCAATATTTGTTCACTTTGTGCACTGTTGGATTTGAAAAGACTAGGCGGAAGGATGATGCTTCACAGGCAGAGTTTTAAGAGTTGCAATTATTGAGTGGAACTAATGCGTTCAAATTATATAATATTCTTCCTTCCTTTAACTGGGACCCTATCCCTAATACAGCAAAAGGTTAATAAGCTGTTCATGTTAATACGAACTTTGATTTTTTTTTCCCAAGGGAAATAAAACAAATGGCAGGATCTTTTAAAGGAGGCTAACTCCTGCTAAATCTCCTACCAGGATAATAGCACATTCAGAGAGTGTCCTATCAAAAGTGGTGAGGCCGAGTCCCAGTATAAAAGCACGAGTTACTCATAATTAGTTACTTATAAAATGTTAATTATTTTAATTATAAGGCATCATAGATTTCATATTCTCTCCTTAAATATATATTTCTTTATGTTGACAATTAAGCAGAAAAATAAAATATATCATTAATTATATACTATTTCCTTATAAATAATACGATTATTATTTTAAATTGATGTACATCACTTTCATGATTGTGAAAAGTTTATAAAGTTTACAAAATGGTCATTTTAATCCTAATGTTTACATCATCTGAAAAATTTACACTAACATTTTAGAGAGCATAAATTAAATTTTAACATTAGAAAAATGTTAAAATTCAACCCTAAAATTAATCGAGAAATTGATGACAATGTGACTTCGTCAGTTTTCTGTCAAGTCATCACTAACCTAACAGTTATTTATAATATTTTATTATATGTGGTCAACCAGCTATAATTAATTAACCTTAACTAATTAACTTAACCAAATAATCTATTAACTTAATTACTAACTAAACTAAATAATTAACCTAACAAAACAAATTCCCAATCTTCACTGGAGTCTGGAATCCCTAACTCATTTACTACCTAGAATTGTCCATCCTTTGACTGAACCACTTTCTTGTTCTTCCCCTTTTTATCTTTGCAAACTCCATTAAAAGGGATATGCTCTTATTTTCGTCAGTAACATACCAATCTCAATAAACACAGCGAAAATATATCAAAAGCTGTTTGATCCCCTAAATACCAATGGAGACTAGTAATTTCTTGTTGTATGTTCTGGATGTGGAAAATCTCGACAAATCTACATCGGTCGCTAGTAGAAAGGAGAGGAGGAGAAGAACAACCATAAGAATGAGCGAATAATAGTGTCGACAGTGATAATTCTTCATTGTGTTTATTGGGATTGGTATGTTACTGACATAAATAAGAGCATGTCCTTTTAACAGAGTTTGCAGAGATAAGAGGAAAAGAGCAAGAGAGTGGTTTATTCAGAAAATGGACAATTCTAGGTGGTAAATGAGATAGGGATTCTAGACTTTATTCAAGATTGTGAATTTATTTTGTTAGGTTAATTAATTAGTTTAGTTATTAGTTAAGTTGGTATATTATTTGGTTAGGTTAGGTTAAGTTAATTAATTAGGGTTAATTAATTATAGTAGATCCTGCATTTAAAAATATTAATAAAATTTCTTAATTTTAATTTAAGAATGTACGTCTCATATTGCCACGTGAATCTGACATAACAGTATGTAATCCACTTACACAATAAAATATTATAAATAACTACCAAGTCAGTTATGACCTCGCAGAAAACTAACTTCACATTGTCATTAGTTTAAATATTAGGATTTAATTTATATTCTCTGAAGATCAGTTATGACCTCGCAGAAAACTAACTTCACATTGTCATTAGTTTAAATGTTAGGATTTAATTTATATTCTATGAAGTGTTAAAATTAAATTTGTCATGTAACTATTAGAGGTAAAAATGACCCTTTTGTTAGTTGTAAAAGTAAAAAGTAAAATTAGCACTAAATTTTAGATGTTGAGATCTTAATAAATTTATAACACATTAATAATTTGGAACAACTTATCAAAAATGCAAGGCGTCGTGAAAACCACTGCCCTAAGTCAAAAATTTCACCTTTACGGTGTCCGATCCCAGGGTTAACGCCTTTTCCACTAACTTCGATGCACTTTAAAGGGTATAGTAGGAATTATCTCTGAGAAAAAGAGAAAGGCAGACAAATGTAGAATTTGTGTGAGATAAAATATGTAAGACAAAATACGTGCGTAAGGTGTTTGTATGTAGAGGAGAATGCTTGCGATGGATGGAGCACATAAAGATGCGCGAGTGATGAAAAAATAGAGAAAATAAGAAGTTGTATAACAGTGGTAGCAATGAAATTGAGCAAATGCATGATACCTTTATATAACATAAACAATGCATGCGTTGGCAATAGGAATTAAAAGCTATTAAAGCAAAATGGAACGTTAGAGCATAATAACGTAATAACGTTATTAGAGTTATTGGGATAATAAAGCTGATAATGTTATAAACGTTATTAGTAACTGCAAATATATGAATGATGAAATTTTGGAACAATGATACTAACAATCCCCCACTTGGTCCAAAATTTGAGAAACAAACTGTAACAAATTAGAAAATAGGTAAACAACTAGGTGAACTAAATCTTGAACCTGGTGTCCAAGAAATTTCAGAAACAGAACTTATTAGAGAAATAAAGAGCCTCAAAATGCCCTGGTCTCATGATCGCTCTAAAGTGATAGCTCAAATACTCTCATAGGAGGGTGCTAGCCCTCCTCATTCATGTAGGTGAGCCCATCAAGTGTGTACTGCTCACACCACCCAAACTTAGGCTATGGAACTCATTAAGGATTAAACAATCCAACCTCAACAAACATGGTAAAATCATTTTAAAGGACGCTATTCAATAACTGAATATCTCATTATTATTCGACAAATAATGTACAAATAAGTAGTCACCACATAACTTCATTTGATTCAATGAACTTAATTTCCCAAGACGGGTGTCTATCACGAGGTTACTATATAATTGGGCTCAACCCCATCCTTTTAGCATACTCTAAAACTAGTTTTCTATTTAAAGCTTTTGTAAACGGATCCGCTAAGTTTCTCTCTGACTTGATATAGTATAGAGAAATTACACCATGTCTAATTAAAGTATAAACAATTTTATGTCTCAATTTGATATGTCTACTTTTGCCATTATATGCCTTGTTCTTAGCAACATGAATGACAGCCTGTGAATCACAATGAAGGAATACAGAAGGAATTGGTTTTTCCTAAAGCAGGATATCTGCTAAGAGATTCCGTAGCCACTCAACTCCAAAGCCATAAACTCAGCCTATATTGTTGATCTTGCAACACATGTTTGCTTGGATGATTTCCTAGACACTACAGCTCTTGTCAAAGTAAAAACATAATCGATGGTAGAGTGTGTGTCATCACTCTCCGTAACTCAGTTAGCATTAGAATACCCCTCCAATACAGGAGGATGAACTTTAAAAGATAATCAATAATGTATAGTACCTTTCAAATACCTCAACAAATGAATCAATATATTGCAATGCTTTTGACTAGGATTATGAGCATACATGCTATGTCTACTCACGCAGTATGCAATATCAAAACGAGAATAGTTCATTAAGAATATCACACTACCAAAAATTTTTGCATACTCAACTTGGTTTACAGTGTCACCAAGATTTTTCTTTAAAGCAACACTAGTGTCATAGGGAGTTTTGACTGGATCAACATTATAGTAACCAAACTTCTTCAAAATTTTCTCAAAATAATGAGTTTAATTCAACCTAAAACTAGAGTTAGTCCTATCAACTTTGATTCCTAAAATAAAGTCAACAAGTCCAAGATCTTTCATATCAATAGAAGACTTTAGCAAACTCTTGGTAGTATCAATGAAAGATAAACTAGTACCAAAAATAAGCATATCATTCACGTAAAGAGTTATGATTACACAACTATTGGCATCAGATTTCACATAAATGTAAGAATCAACATCACAAGAGGTGAAACCATGTTTGAAAATCTCACTTTCAAAATTTTCATGCCACTATTTGGGAGCTTGTTTAAGTCCATATAAAGACTTAACCAACTTACACACCTTTTACTCTTAACTATTCACTCTAAACCCCTCGAGCTGAACCATATAAATTTCCCCATCTAGATCACCATTCAAGAAAACTGTCTTAACATCCATTTGGTGCACATGAATACCGAGGCAATAGCAAACAACATTCTTATAGATGCAATTTCAGTAACAAGAGAGTAAGTATAAAAAAGTACAATTCTTCCTTTTGTTTAAAGCCTTTAATCACAAGCCTTGCCTTGAACCTCTCAATGGTTCCTTCGGGTCTCAATTTCTTTTTGAAAATCTATTTACACTCCAAAGACTTACACCTTCGAGGTAGATTAACTAAAACCCAAGTTTTTTTAGACATGATTGACTATAATTTACTATCAATGGCATCCTTCCAAAATATGGCATCCACATATCTCATTGCTTCCTCATAAGTTTTAGGATCTTCCTTGATAATATAAGTCACCACAAAAACATCATCTACCTCCTCAGGTTTTGTCACAACAAATGAAGTAATAAAGTTATAACCAAAACTAGTGGGTACTCTAGCTCTTTTGCTTCTCCTTAGTTCAAGAATTTTCTCTTCCTCTATGTCATCATCAATAGAAGACTAGGGACAAGTTCTCTAGGGACTTGCACACTCACTTTCATAGGAAATATATCATCGAAGAACACTGCATCTCTTAACTCCATAATTGATCCATAAATGCTAGACCCTCTTCCTTAACCATAAATCTATAGGCAACACTATTAGAGGCATATCCCACAAAAATTGAATTAATGGTCTTAGGCTCAATTTTCTTCCTTTTATGTTCAGGTAGAGCAACCTTAGCAAGATACCCCCACACTTTCAAAAAACGCAAGATAGGTGGATAACCTTTCCAAATTTCATACGGGCTTTAATCTAGTTTCTTATGAGAGACTCTGTTTAGAACATAACAAGCTGAAAGAATAACAGCACCCCCCCACACACACATAAAATTAGGTAATCATGAGGAAATTAACATTACATTCATCATGTCCTTGAGTGATTGATTTTTTTCTCTCAACTATTCCATTTTGTTCAAGTGTATAAGGGGCTAAAAGCTCATGAATAATACCAACTTTTTCACAAAAATCAACAAGGAAATCAGTACTATACTCACCACCTTCATCATTCTTTAATCTCTTAATTTTCCTTTCCAATTGGTTCTCAACCTCAACTTTGTATTTTATAAACATTTCATCTGCATCACTTTTATTTTTCAATAAGTAAATCTAGAACAATCATCCACAAAGGTAATATTGTTGGACCTCACACCCCACCCGTAGGTGTTTGGGGGTGATACCCTCGGCGTGTGTTTGCGGGTGATACCGCGGCATCTAACCTTAA
>JANZLH020000427.1:5709134-5723193 GCA_026770325.2 Erythroxylum fimbriatum
TAAATGGAATAAACCCTACAAGGCAAGATGATCAAGTTTCATGTTTTACGGTTCAAGAGTTGGACTCCGGTAACGGGATCCAACAACAAGGGTGAGTGTTTTGGTCTTATCTTGTGCACGGTTGGCATCCTTAATCTTTATATGTCCTATCAACTCCTGAAGCCTCATGTCTTTCTTTTTATGCCTCAACCGGTTTTTATATTCATTCCATGAGGCAGGTAGTTTCTCAATAAGGGCATTAGCTTGAAACAACTCACACATGCTCATACCCTCAGCAAGGATTTAAGCAACTAGATTTTCATACCCATATAGTTGGTCCATAATAGGCTTATTATCAACAACGGTAAATTTTAACCACCTAACAACTGCATATTTCTTAGTACCGACATCATCCGTCCCATATTTCATTTCTAAAGTATCGCAAATTTCCTTTGCAATTTTGTACTTGTAGTAGATATCAAACAAAGGGTTTATTATATAGTTGAGCAACACCACTAATGGTATGGTTATCCTTAGTAGTCTTAGGGTCAATATTGTCACTAAGAATCTCTTGAAGTAGTACATAATCAATTTTGTATTGTTGAAAGTAAAACAGAATTTTTTCAGACCATATTTTAAAATTTCTCCTATCTAGAGGCTCTAATCTAGTTAGTCAAGTATAATTTTCGAGGCTATGGTGATATGGGCAGACGACATATTAAACTCAAAAGCAAAAATATCTCACACGAAATAATCACACAATATGAAGAAACGACACCGTATTCCGACTTCTACCAAAATAAATACATAGCAGCAAAATCGCAGTAATTTCCAATACACAGTAGCAACGCAACAATAATTTTTCTGACTTAGGTTACTAGAGGAAATAGCATAAATAATAACTTGGAACGACTTATCTGAAATGCAAGGCGCGTGAAAATCACTACCCTAAGTCGTAAATTCCCCCTCTATAGTACAACAAGACAACGGGATCAGACCCTAGGGTTAATGCCTTCTCCACTAACTTCGGTGCACTCCAAAAGATAGAGTAGGAATTGTCTTCGAGAATAAAAGAAAGGCAGACAAATGCAGAATTTGTGTGAGATAAAATATGTAAGACAAAATATATGCATAAGGTGTTTGTATAATTGTATATAGAGGGCACTTGGGCCTAATGTGCATCCATCCCTATTTGTATGTAGAGGAAAATGTTTGCGTTGGATGGAGCAAATAAAGATGCGTGAGGTATAAAAATATAGAGAAAATGAGCAGTTGTATGACGGTGGTAGCAGTGAAATTGAGCAGATGCGTGACACCTATATATAACAAAAACAATGCATACGTTGGCAATAGGAATTAAAGGCTACTAAAGCAAAATGGAATGTTAAAGTATAATAACGTAATAACGTTATTAGAGTTATTGGGATAATAAACTGATAACGTTATAAACGTTATTAGTAACTGAAAACATATGAATGAATAAATTTTTGGAACAATGATACTAATATTTATTACATTTAAAAATAAAAATTTTAATTATGCTTAATTTATTTTATAGAAAAATAAATTATATAGAAAAAAACGAAGAATCCATGGTTTTCCTTAGTATACTAAAAGACAACGATCGTCAATCACATTGTCACTTCACTATGAACAACTTATAATAATATGTATCCCTGGAGAAGAATATGGCATGCCACCTTCTCACCATCCTCTGAATATAGTCGAACCATCTTATTAGATCAACCTTACGAAATAACACAAGCACATCCTAGTTTTTCTACCGCAAGCCCACAAATACACAGCCATCGTTTATTAGGAATGTCAATTTTTGTCCAATACAGCCCAATTTTAGCCCCATGTCAATTTTTGGCCAATTCGGCCTAATTTTAACCCGAGTTGACCAAATCAAGGGCCAAAATTGTTCGGCCAAACTGGGTCACAAACAAAGCGCAAGCTAGCCGAGCCAAGCCTATGACTCAACCATAACGTAAAAAATGACATCATTTTTTATTTTTTTTAAAAAAAATATGATAAGCAAATGGATGATGGGGTAGGACTTTTATTGATATTTAGTAATAGTCTCGTAGGTTACTACAAGAGGGGAAGCTCCCTAGCCAACATTGGCCCCTCAAGCTTAATAGCTAAGACAACAGAAAGAGAAAAAAGTTGCCCCTTATGTGTCACCCAATTCCCTTACATACCCTTCCCCTCCACTCGACTAGTGTCTCTCTTCTCTAACTGATTCTAACAAACTCATTCCCTAACCGTTAGCTGACTCATCATTCCCTGGGTCACTAACTTTCTGCTCTGCCTTAGTTTTTCTCCTGGAATATGTTAACTTGGGGTTGTGGCCCATGTTCTGTTCCTTCCTCCTATTTCTCCTAGAGTAAGTCAACATGGGTTTGTGACTCGTATAGCTATCAATTCTGCCTCCTGCGAAATCTGCCTTGTCCTTAAGGCAGAAGGAAGGATACTACTGTTTCAATTATGCAGCAGCTGTCCAGGAAGCTTCTTCAATTGGTTTCCCTTTCCAAAGTACAAGCCACTGGACAACCTGCTCATGATTCTTCTAGAGAGTACGTTTAGCTAGGATTGCTTTAGAGGAATAGGCTCGGTTAAGTCGACCTCCAGACCTGAGGGAAGAATTGGCTTAGGCACATGGTTTCCTATAACCTTTTTCAACTGAGAAATGTGGAATACCGGGTGAACTCGGGTAGTGTTAGGAAGAGCCAACTTATAGGCTACAGTTCCTACCATAGTTATTACTTGAAAAGGTCCATAAAACTGAGCTGAAAGCTTAGGGCAGATCCGTCGTGCAATTGATGTTTATCTATGAGGTCTAAGCTTGACATAGACCCAATCTCCTACCTCTAGTTGAACATCTCTACTTTTAGCATCAGCCACGGATTTCATGACTTGTTGAGCCCTAGTAAGACGGTATTTAAGATGCCTCAAAGCCTCATCTCTATCAACCAACACACAATTTACAGCATCAACAAGAGACTCCCCAAGGAGGAAGTGAGGAACTTTAGAAGGAGGACGACCATACACCACCTCAAAAGGGTTTGTGGCAGTTGCGGAGTGAGAAGAAGTATTATACCAAAATTCGGCCCAAGAGAGCCAATTATGCCACTATTTTGGTTGCTCAGAAACAAAACATCAGAGGTAGGTCTCAAGACACCTATTGACCACCTCGATTTGTCCATCCATTTTTGGATGATAAGAGGTGCTCATTCGAAGAATCGTTCCTTGCAACTTCTAAAGCTCTTTCCAAAATTACTAACAAAGATTGGATCCCAGTCACTTACAACTATCTTTGGAATGCCATGTAGTCTAACCACTTCCTTAACAAAATAATCAGCTACAACCTTAGCAATAAAAGGGTGTTTGAGAGGGATAAAATGTGCATACTTTGATAATCTGTCCACTACACCCTTGGCTTTTTGGAAATCCCGTTATAAAATCTATCGAAATATCTTCCCAAACTGAATTGGGAATAGGGAGAGGTTGAAGTAACCCAACCGGGGCAAGGGTTTGATACTTGTGTCTTTGGCACACTTCACATTCCTTCACAAACTGCAGGATCTGTTTTTGCATTCCAGCCCAATACAAACATCCGACTATCCGTTTATAGGTTTTAGTAAATCCGGAGTGACCCCTTTTGGAGTAGAATGGAATTCTTGCAAGAAATCTAGAATGAGGGAGGAGGATTGAGATTAAAATAACCTGTTTCCCTTAAACAACAGCCTTCCCGATAAGTGAAACTCTGTTTCGGATGGAGGATTAGCTTGGAGTTTCTGCAGTATTTCTGTCAACCATGGATCTCTTTGAGACTTTTCTTGCAACTTAGCATAATCGACCGAATTAGGTGATTAAACAAGGTAGTGAAGTTATGGTTCCACAGATACACGTGATAAGGCATTTGCTGCTTTGTTTCTGGTCTTGGCTTATAGAACACTTCAAATCAGAAGCCCATCCTTGGACAACCAGTGGTGTTGATCTGGGGTATTTAACCGCTACTACAGGAGGTGCTTCAATGTCTTGTGGTCGGTGTATACCTTGAAGGATCTTCCCAAAAGGTAATGCCTCCAATGCTGTATGGTTAATACTAAAGCCATAATTTCCTTCACATACATGGATTTGGACATGGCAGTAGCAGATAAGGCTTTGCTGAAATAAGCAATAGGTTTATTTTCTTGCATAAGGACAGCCCCCAATCCAAAACCAGAGGCATCACATTCCACAATAAATTCCTTAGAGAAATCCGATAGAGTGAGGACCGGAAAGGAAATTAAACAATTCTTCAACTTATCAAAGGCTCCTTGAGCTTCAGGTCTCCAAGAGAAATTGTCTTTCTTGGTGAGTTCGGTGAGGGGCCGAACAATCTTCCTATGGTCTTTGATAAATTTTTGGTAATATCCAATGAGACCGACAAACCCTCTCACCCCCGTAACATTCTTAGGTGTAGACCAATCTTTAACACATTGGATCTTAACAGGATCCATTGCTACACCCTCAGCTGAAATAACACGTCCTAGATACTCAATAGATTGTTGTCCGAATAAGCATTTCTTCATATTTGCAAAGAAATGATGTTCAATTTATAGCTGTAGAGCTTGTTCCAAGTGGTTGAGGTGTTGTTGCCAACTACTACTATAGATCAAAATGTCATTAAAAAAAAACCATCACACTTTTCCTTAGAAGTGGTCTAAATACCGAATTCATAGTAGATTGAAAAATGGATGGGGCATTCATAAGTCCGAAAACTAAATATTTGTAATGGCCTTCATGAGTCCGAAAGACTGTTTTATGAACATCTTCAGTCTTAATTCGTATTTGGTGAAAACCGGACTTCAAGTCAATCTTAGAGAAATACTTGGAACCATGCAATTCAACAATAAGCTCATTAATAATGGGAATTGGAAACTTGTCAGGGATGGTTACCTTGTTTAAGGCACGGTAATCTACACACATTCTCCATGAATCGTCCTTCTTTTTAACTAGAATTACTGGACTAGAGAAAGGGCTGGTGTTGTGTCTGATTGCGCCTAATTCTAGCAATTCCCTTACCTATTTTTCAATCTCATCCTTATGGTAGTAGGCATACCTATAAGGACATACACTTACTGGATTGGTTCCATTATATAGAGTAATGGCGTGATCATGATTCCATAAAGGAGGAAGACCCCTCGGGTCTTGGAACACCAATCAGTTTGCTTGCAGGACAAAAGTTAACTCCTAAATTTAGGCTGGAGTAAAGGTGGTATTGGTCTCCGAAACAAGCACACTAACCTCACACTCTTGCTGTTCATCCTGAGACTCCATCACAATGGAATGGAGTACCCCTAGCAAGGCAGAAATTTGTTGGGGCTGCATAAAGCCTTGCCCTCTCAATGTGATTACTTCTTTTCCATGTTTAAAACCCCAACTCATTGTCTTCTGCTTGAAATCCGCCCTCACCTCTCCTAAAGTCTCTAGCCACTCTGAACCCAAGATAGATCTATTCCTTCCAATTGCAGAATATATGCGTCAATTAGTAGCTCGACATTCCCTACTAACACCATAATTCCTTTACACTGTCCTTGTGAAAAACACTTTGTTCCATTACCTAGTTTCACTCCATATGATTCGGTTGGAGTCACATTCAAACCCAAGGTAGCTACTAATTCTTGTGAAAGATAATTATGACTTGCTCCACTGTCTATGAGAAGCAAGATTAGAACCCCAACCAGCTTACCCTCGAATTTGAGGGTTTTAGATTGGACAATCTCCTCATACTCAGCTATTTGACACACCATTTCCCATGCCTCACCAGTTTCGGTCTCCTCTTTGTCCACTACATCTGAAGGAATCTTTTCTCCCTCATCATCCCCTTCCCAAATCAGCAGTCTCAAATGCTTGTCAGGGCAAACATGGGTAGGGCTATAGTGCTGTCTGCATTTAAAACGTAATCCCTTAGACCTTCGGTCCATCAGCTCCTGATAAGGGAGATTTCGGGTCCCCTTTGGCTGCCCATCTACACCGCGTTCAGCTCCACCGGGCGAATGTGTGGGTGGTTAAACCAAGTTGTGTCTCATGCCACCCCAACTGTGACCACCCTTGGTCGAATTGGTGGACCCAATTTTCTAGACATCCATGGTTTTCCATCCGGTTGTCTATTTTGAAGCCACCAAAGGTGCCAGTTTCTGCTCTATTGCACACACTATGGATATCATCTTATAGCGGGAAGAAAGGTCCAAGGCCAAAACTTCCATCCGTATATCTTCTCTTAGTCCCCCTAAAAAGAGACCCATATATTGATCTTTTGGAATAGGTGGAACCTGAGCCATCAACATCTCAAAGGTTTCCAAATATTCGTCCACGGTGCCCCTCTGTATTAATGCCTTTAACTAGGAAAATGGGTTTCCGATATAGTGATCTCCATACCGATCGAACAAAGCTCATTTGAAAGTATCCCAGTCCAACTCTGGTTTCGACGCCAAAAGGACCTTGAACCACTTCCATGTCATGCCTTCCATGCAAATCTGAGCCAACTGAACCCGAAGCTCTGGTAGGGTGCCCTGAACAGTGAAGTATACTTCTACGCGAGAGACCCATGCTACCAGATCGTCACCTTGGAATGGAAGGAGCTCTACCCTTTTTGCTCTGAGCTGGTACTCTTCCGACAACATGGAGGTGACGCCGCTTCCTTCCGCAGCCGTCTATACCGACTTACCACGAACGATTAACCTTGGCCTTGCCTCTGGTGATCAGTTTTCAGTCTGTCGCTGGAACCCTTCACACATTTCTACATGCATTGCCGCTAGCGCTCTGGGGAGGTCATCGACGCCTTTGTGTAAGTTCCCCAGTTGGACCGTATGGTCCAACAGCTTCGTCTCCACCGCCGCCATGCGTGCATCCATTGCTTCCCACTTCTGTGACGCCATTATCGATTGTATACAATTGGGACTCTCAATGAAAGCATCAATGATAAGCAAATGAATGATAGGGTAGGACTTTTATTGATATTTAGTAATAGTCTCTTAGGTTACTACAAGAGCCGAAGCTCCCCAGCTAATATTGGCCCCTCAAGCTTAATAGCTGAGACAACAGAAAGAGGAAAAAGGTGCCCCCTCTGTGCTACCCAATTCCCTTACATACCCTTCCCCTCCACTCGATTAGTGTCTCTCTCCTACTGATTCTAACAAACTCATTCCCTAACCGTTAGCTGACTCATCATTCCTGGGTTACTAACTTTCTGCTCTACCTTAGTCTTTCTCCTGGAATATGTTAACGTGAGTTTGTGGTCCATGTTCTGTTCTTTCCTTCTATTTCTCCTAGAGTAAGTCAACATAGCTTTGTGACCTGTATAGCTATCAAAATATATAAGATAGGCCAAGCTAAACCAAACGGTCAAAATCTGACCCAACCCATTGACATCCCTACTGTCAATATGTGTAAGCACGTCCAAACAAAAGCCTATAAAACTCATAAAAGCATACATAGATTCATGCTCTCACGGGGAAGAGCACCAAATGGAAATGAAATGCACCTTTTATATAGAGATGTAGAACATTCCTTTTTCAGTTTGTATGGAAAAAATCATGAGCATTTTGCATTTAGGCAAAGGGCTTGGAGAAATAAATAGAAAAAAAAAATTACATCTGAGGTCCAAGTGGTAATCTACCCATGATTTGCTGATAAACCGAAGGATTGGGCTCAGACCTAGGCTCCATCTTTGGTTCTGCTTTCGGCAACATAAACCCCATTTCATTCATAGGGCGTTGGTGTGCTAAATAAGGATGAACCGGCATAACAGGCATCTTCGGTTGCCCGGGACCCAAACCAGCCATTGCCAAGTTGGCCAACCCTGCTTGATTCATTCCAAAGGAGAAGCTAGGGGAAGATCCAAGCTGCTGCATTCCAGGTAGGCTGAAGGAGCCAAATGGAGCAGACCTTTCAAACCTAGGCATGCTGTTGTGAACTTGTGACGGTTCAGGCCTGTGAGGGTGGGTTTGAACAGTAGTAGTCCCCTGAACAGGCATGGTATTTGAAGTGGTGGAGTTGACATGGCTGCTGTTGCGAGCAGCAGGAACATCATGATTGTGCTTCCCCTCGTAAGTAGTTATCACTGACTTGAGGTCATGTGATGCCCTCTCCACATGCTTCCTAACTGTGCACCCTGCATTAGTACACTTGTAGTAACTCCTGCACATAAGAAAAAAGGCAGATACGTTTAAGATGCAGTCAATAACACAATTTCCAGATGAAGAGTGGGAATTCAGGAGGGTTTCTTGATAACACATAGATGATTTTAACTACCTAGGATTTGGATTTCCTTTTACAACTTTCTGCCCATATTTGCGCCAGCGATATCCGTCATCAAGAATATCCACTTCACTGGTTGTCTGGACCACAACTCTAGGCTCACGTATAGCCCTCGTGGCTCCGCTTGTTTCTGTTGCACAAGATTCAATTTTCCTGGGATTTCAAGCAACATAAGCAATCCTCAGGACTCAAGAGAACTGATACATGAGCTAAACACACAAATTACCAAGCAATGGGATTCTAACCTCCTCTTTGACTCAGATTCATCCCCTTCACCATCATAACCAACACTAGCATGTGTAGCCCGATCATCTTCATCTTCATCATTAGAAAAGGTAGATGAGGCATCCACAGCATCACCTGGTTCTACTTGCGCAGCATTTTGGGCCATCACAAGGGTGGATGGATTTCCAAAGTCAGGTTCTGCAGATGCTGAAGATGTAACCTCTACATTCTCATGCCTCCAGTCAGGAGCTCCAGAAACATTTCCCTTCTGTGCAGTTCTCCAAACAGGATCATTGTCAGTTACACTTTGGGGATAGGTTTGATCAAGTACATCTAACTGCATGTCCATGAGTGGATTTGATGAACTGATCGCTGACCTTCGATTGGGTGGTGGCTTAAGATGGTTGTGAACCCCTTTATATATGATCTCTGTAATGTGACCCTCATGAGAACGTTCCACCTTTTTCTTAACTGGGCAATTTGGATGTGTGCACTTGTAGTAACTCCGAGGATACTCACTACCTTTTACTTGTTTCTGTCCATATTTTCTCCAGTTATATCCGTCCTCTGATGGTGTAGCGCCACCAACAACAGCAGTGATAGAATCCCCACTAGCTCTTTGATCTCCTTCATCATCTTGCAGGTCACCAACAGGAGGAGATTGTCCAACACTGCCACCCATACTATTAACCACAGCTCTATCTGTAGTACCTCCATCCTTTTCAGGTGTTGATTTGGAGAGTTCTGTTTGAAAATTGAGAGGATTTCTATTCTGAGATTGGAGTTTTATTTGTTCCCCAATATTAGATGGAAGAGGATTATCAGATTGAACTGAGACCTCAATACTGGGGAGGGACTGCTGTGGAACACTGGCTGGATTTATCTGTATGCAGAAGGCGAATAACTTAGAAAAGCTGAATTACTAATTGATAAATTTAATTCACGTATGTACCAATGCCTAACAGCCCTATTGTTCTATATGTTAGAATGTGACAAATCTTCAGTGTTCATAATTTGTAGGACGAGAAAATGACTGTCATGCGCTTGTATCAGTGTGTAAATGGTTTTTTCTTTAATCTCTGGAAGGTTACCACACATCCCAATCGAATGTAACTTACTTTGCTTGATGCACCAAGGAAAAATGAGGAATTTGATTCTACAACAGGCTTGAACGCGAAGGATGATGTATTGAAGTCATCAAAGAAACATTCTTTGCTTTTGTCAGGTGGCTCAGAAATCAGTCCAGAGCTCTTACTGCTACCATATGGAAGGAATGAGAACTTTCCTGTTGTTGGGGATGGCTGTGCCTGAAGTGATGTTCCGAAGGATTATTTAGTAGGTGAACAACCACCCGGAAAAAGAAAATACACAAGTGAGATAAATGGTACTAAGCAAAGAACAAACGTGAGACTAATGGTACTAGGCTAAGACTTTGTTTGGCAAACACCTAAATTATAATCAAGGATAGGAATATCTACTGCTAAATTACAATAACAAGCTAATATATTGACAAGCCATCACGCATTAAGATTCCACAATGATGTTCTGCTTTTCAAATTTCCTCTAAAAAGGTCAGACTCCTGAATGAAGAATCATAAGCATAAACAACAGGTGATCTGGATAAGTTTGTAATAAAGTGAATGCAGAGGAATCAAAATTTTTAATTGGCTTGTTATTATAAGCAAAGAACAGTAGTTATAGTCATCAAAACAATCACCTTAAGCAGTAAACTATTAATATAGACATCAAGGAAATCAATAAAAAGGAGTAGAACATGAAAGACATCCTAACAGGGAAAATTTTACTCATTCAATGAACAACGAACTTTTGAAAGTTAAGGTAGTAATATAAGTCGAGGCCTATTATGGTAAAAGAAAGCTTTAACAACACGTTAACACCTATAATCATTAGCATAAAGATGCCTGTCAAGAAACCATTCAACCCAAAAGCTTAAACTGTTGGGTGAGGCCAATAATGGATCATGCATTGCTCACAAAAGAAATCACCAATCTACTAGAAACAAGAGAGGCACAACTTAAGCTTGAGTCCTCTTGATCACACAACACTTTAATACCATATCAAAAAGACATACGTTTAAACCGTTGGGGTAAGGCCCAAGAATGGTTCACACAATTTTTTAACCATGGCAGTGCTGTTGCAGTTAAAATTCAAAAAGGGAAAGGACAGAACCTTGAAGACACTCCTAAATAAAGTGAACTTACTAGTGAGTTTGAAAGAAAAACTGGAGACTCCAACAAGGTTGTTGGGCTGAGACCAGGGGGAATAGTCAAGTAAGGGGATCGAGCCTCAGCGGAGAGCTCACCAGATCTGATACTTTCTGTGTTCAACCTCGGAGCATTAAACCCAGCTCTGGCTGCCATTCTTTCCACAAGACCCCCACGAGAGCTTGATTTATGCTCAGAAAGAGAAGCCAATTCGGCCGGTTTAGCACCACCAGTATGTAGGACATCCCTGTTGGAATTTCCTACTGATGTCTGGCCTTGTGATCCGAAAAAGAATTCTTCAGTTCCATTTTTTTCAGGATGGTCAAACGTTGTTTTTGAGATAATATCATCACCTAAAATTGGTGAGAAAAATGCCCTTGGGCTTGGAATGGGAGGCAACCAATCCCCAACTATAGCACCATTATCTTCAATTCCAGCCATGCCTCCGTGTCTCGGTACGGACAAGTTCCTGGAAGGTTTAAGCAAACATCATCCTAAAACCAAATTCCGAAATAGTTCCAACGTCCTACACACACAGAAATGTTGAAAGAGAAATAAGGGAAAAGGCATAAATTTTGCGCCGTTTTAAGTCACAAAAAGGACGTTGAAGGAGAGAGGGAAAAACAAAAAGGTAAAATCTTTGATCCGAAGTTTAGTTATACGCACAGAAACCTTAATCACCAAACAAAGCTATAATCTTAAATCAAAGAACGGTGGCAGGCATGCCAGAATTTAATAATAAAACTAGGATTTCACGGTTGTGGAAATACATATACCCTTCCCAGCAATGCTTTGCTCCCGTATATATGATATGCAATGGCGAATTTAATAGATCAAAAGCTACAAGAATAAAAGAGTTAACACACATCGGACGGCTTTCGAACTACAACCGACAATGGTAATGATTACAATCACAGCCGGCTTCATACGTATAAGACATAATAAATGAACACTAATCTTGGAGACTAATGGAAGTTTGATGACATCCTGAGGAAACAGATCAAACGAAATCGGTAGGAAACACCCCGATCAAGATTTGATAGTTAGGAAATTGACATTTAAAAGAAGGATACTTAACATTTTTCTCAATAAAGGAAATGGAAATGGAAATGGAACTCTTTAAAAGATTTAATCCTTATAATTAATTTTCAGTTACCTCTCTTTCTCATCAAACAAAGAGAGAACACAAACAAAAATTCTAAGATGGAAACTTTGGAAAGGTGCAAAATGGATCAATTGTAAGAGTATCAAAAGGCTAAGAAGCTCAGCACACATGTCAGGCACACATTAATAACATTTCTTTTCCGAAAATTCATGGCAGAACACGAGAGAGACAGAGAGAGAGTGGGGGAATTATTAACAAGGATTACCTGATTGATTGAGAAGAGTAGTCTTTACGGCCAAGAAGATGATAGGAAGAAGACCCACCACCACCACCACCCTCAAAGACCAAATGACCCTGACTCAGACACAGACCCAAGCCAGAGCCAGACCCAAATCAAAATTATAATCCTCTTTTCTTTTCTTTTTTTCTTGTTGTTTGAATTCAACGGAGAATAGAAAAAGACCAACTTTTTTCAGTCTAGACTCTAGAAAGGGCAGGGAAAAACAAAACAAGAAAAAGGATGAAAACACCCTCCTGCCTCTCGATCCTTCCCATTTTAGCGATACCTTGATTTGATTTGATTCGAAAAAAGAAAAAGGACAAAATACGCACAATATTTTTATGATCCGGTAATGTATGATTTTCCAAATTCATAAATAAACAAACTGAACCAAGTTAAACAGAAAAAAAAAAAAAAGAAGAAGAAGAAGAAGTAGCAGAAGATTGAGGGATGGTGGCGGGGGACCATAAGAAATGGATGGAATCTTTGAACAATGGAGAGGAGAAAAGACAATTAAGAAAAAGGGGTGATAGGAGAGAGGTCTTCCTATGATATCAATGAATGAAAAAAGAAAAAAAAAACTACACAACAGCAACATTGCATAGCTCTGGTCTCTTCACTTTGGCCTATATTATTTGTAAAACAATTATTCTTTGTGTTTGGAGTCCACTTTTTTTGTTTGTCTTCATAAGGCCGTCTCTTTCTCCTTTTTTGCAGTCAAAGGTCCAGTACCATTAAACTCATTCAACACAGCAACAGCAAATCCACCCTGACGGAAATATTAGACATGGTAAGTACTTTAATACATATTCTTAGTCCTCCAATCAGTATTTTCTGGACAAATGGTGAGTAAAAGGAAAAGATGGCAATAGGATGCGATGGGGTGTCCAAGGCGAAGCGAGAGGGATAAGCTGAGCTGGCTGGCTAACTCATATGTAAGATGTAACCAAATTACAACTGTTCCTGAGTCGCTCGTTAGTTGCGATGACCAATTCCACAAACTGGCCATTATTTTACGGCTAAAATATCTTCGATTTACTTTAACTTTTTAAAAACTTTCATATTTTAATAAACTCAATTTTATTAATAAAAATCGATTAAAATGTATATAAATGTTTAAAAAAATATTAAATTATTTTGAGATTTTTAAAAAGTAAAGCTTACCAAATAAAAAATCTATGTATTTATTCCTTTTTCTCATTTAATTTCTATTTCTATTTATATTTAATTTTTTGTTGACTGTGTTAAACTTTAAACATAATTTAAGATAATAATAAAAAGAGAGATATTCATATATATATGTTTATTATATTAAAATAAAATTATAAGCTAGTATTTTAAATTATAACATTGTTAACTACCCTCAACCCATATCAATTAGTGATTATTTATGTGATATATCATATTAGAGTTACTAAAAAAACTATAAACTTTACACAATTATGCAATTATAGCTCAAACTTAAAAAATTGACAATTAAATATTTAAACTTTTAATTTTTTCTCAAATATAGTCTGATGTTAGTTTCTCCATTAACAAAACTGACGTAACAAGCCACGTCAGCTATGTTACGGTAAATGTAGGATCTCATGTATCATGTTAAATCCACGTCAGATTTTAACAAAATAAAACATAACAAAAAAAATCTTAATTTGCCCTTCTCCCCTCTCGTGTCATCCACTTAAAACCCTAAGGAGTCGTTTGGTTCTACTTCTGTTTTTCTGTTGTAGTTTTCGGTTTTCGTTTTCGGTTTTTTTGTTTCTGTTTTTCTTTTAAATACAAACAAAAACCTGTTTGATTGTTAATATTAATATAGCTATATTTTTATCACTGATAATAATTACATTTTAGATAAAAATTAAAGATATATTACTTTTAGTTAAATAAATTTATTTAATCTCTTATATAATATTTAGTAACAAATTATTAATAAAA